>JACERP010000016.1:337500-740614 GCA_014080715.1 Scenedesmus sp. NREL 46B-D3 | reverse complement strand
TGCGATCAAGGGCAAAATATGCATATTTCAGAGCCACGGAACATATTTAAGGTTTTAAATAAGTATTGCCGGAAGCCGAAAACTATTTATTTGGGTTTTTAAGTCTTTTGCCGGAAAGCCGTTTTTGAATTATCTATTTCGGAAAACATTAGGAGCAATACGGTACTGTCATGCACTCTACCTATGAGAACTGGTTTGCATGCTCCCCTTTTGATGAGCTTGAGTTGACGAAACCAATGAGTTGGTGTGCAGATGATGTCCACAACACAGCTGGCTTAAACAAGATGCACCTGTCATCTTTGATGCGTTTTCGTCTGGGTGCGCATGACTTGCGTGTGGCTACTGGTCGGTGGGAGAGGGCTGATAACTCTCAGCTACCCAGGCATCAGCGATTGTTCTCTTGGTGCGGTGCTGGCCAAGTTGAGGATGAGATTCACTTCGTGTTTGAATGTGACGCATATCAGGTTGTTCGCGATCGCTTCTGGCGGCTGTTTGTTGATTTTTGAGGGTGGCAGAGCCCAGCTGCGGCTGTGATCACATTGAGCCCTCTTGGACGGTGTATGGCTGATTTTATGCAGCAGAGGCAGAGTAGTGTTGCTGCTTTCATCTACTATTGTCTCCTGGTTAGGAATGATCCGGCTATGGCGCATGCTGTGCTTCCAAGTGACACTAGCGCCTCGGAGACAGAGTCTTCAGAACTTGTTGAGGCCTCGGATGAGTTGGTTGGATTGGTACTCCTTGGCTGGTGTGGGACCCTATGAGCCTTGTTTGGCTCCTTAGTGGGTGGCCTGTGGCCCTACTTTGGTATTTGGTATTTGGTGGAAACTCAGCTGAGTAGCACCCAGCTAAGGGCACTTTGCGCGTAGCAGATGGACGGAAGAAACCCCAACCTCAGACTTTTGTCAGGCTTCTAGGTCCATGAAAGACTATAAGCCGCAGGCAGACACAGTACCACAACAATGCAGTGCCAGCAGGACACAGCCCCTGGGGCTAAGCAGCTTGCTGTTGTTTGCAGCTGTCGTTCGCAACACCTTGTGTAATCATAGCAAGGTCACCGACAAGCACATCACCACTGGTATGTCACTACTGCTATGGTTCCAACCGTAACCGGGAGTTCTGCATGCAATCATCATCATCATATTACCCATTCAAGCCATAGCATTAGCGCCATCGGCCCCGCGCCTCACCGGGGCGGAAAGAGGAGGGAGCACTGCTCCAGAATGTTTGCATGCATTGCGCACATCCCAAGACTTTACAAGAAAAGCAGCAACACACGGTGACACCATCCGACATCTTCCAGAACTGCCCCAAATATCATCAGATACAAAACGCAACACCTTGATTGACGAATCAGCCATAGACAAAACGCTGCACAACTTTTCAGCGCAACCGGGCAGGGATCTGATCTCAGCAAACATACTATCCCTCTGAGCAGAAGTAGCCGGGCAATCTAACATCAAATGTGACAAAGACTCAACTTCTGCACCACAACAAGGACATCCAGAAGTGGAGTTACCTCTGCGACCCCCAAACTGACTAGTACGCTCATGTACACACAGACAACCCATACGAACACGCAAAAGCAATTCAATACCACGTAGAATTGCCACTGAACGCAAGTACGGCCTAGGCCTCCTGAAACCCATAGCATCAACATGAGTGGGATGCACATGATCCACATACCGACTCAGAGTGGAGTGTTCCAACGTTTCACATGCAATCCTTTCAGCATGTAGTGTCCTGACCTGCTTGTTGACATGGCTCTTGCACGCACTGGCTCTGCCTTCCGCGGTCACAACATTCACACCATACTTTCACAGCAGGCTCTGCACATACTTGCACCGTACAAGCGCGCATCTTAAGGTCTCACAGTTCGGGCACGAGCTGGTAGCTGTACCTGCACAAACACAATGCTCACACTCTGTGAAATCATTTGTGCTAGTCCAATGCCAGGCAATGGTCCTGGTGCTGGGCACCTTCTGGCCAGGAGTACCATGGTACTACCCAATAGTATAGGGCGCGTTGCGGTCTCATTGGTGAGGCAGTACTTCAGGCTCCCGGCAGTAAGGTTTACCTGACTGCTGTGTGTTGCCAGCCGGTAAGATTACGCTCCCCTGGTAACCACAAAAACATGCCTGGCAATGCTAGTCACACTTTCACCATTTCACATTTTGGAGGTTACATGGGTATTTTTCGCGCGTTTGGGGAGCCAATGACAGGCTTATGGGCAAAGAGCACAACAAGAGCAAGCCAAAAAAGAAAAAGGGACACAGTCAATGCCAGGCAAGCCCACCAAAGGCTGGTCACATGTTGTACAGCCTTGCCCGCCGCTCCGACGTTTATTTGGCGCAGCACAGCAGAATCGCTACAGATCATGTTTAATACGAAACACAATGAATCGCATGTTGCACTCGGCCGGCTTCACCGTGGCTGCCTTGCTGTGCAAGATCATCTCAGTGCTGCAAAACCCGTGCACCAACCAGAAGCACGGCATCCGCAGGAATGGCACAGAACTACTGTGTAACCCTAAAAAAACATATTCGTAGAGCATATCGTTCTGTGCTGGCAGAAAGTGCCGCCGGTTTCTGCTACGATAGAAACGGCAGGTTACAACAGAGTCCATGGCTGCATGATTGCTCCTGAAATTTTTGATATTTTAGACATGAATTGTATACATGCGTAAAAATGGCAGAGCAGCAACCTCCGAGGGTGCGCCGCAGGTGTGCCGTGCTGGTGGTTACTGCTGGACTCCTGCAGTCAGCCAGCCACGATCTTGCAATCGCGCGCAAGGGGTTCGACTTACAACAAGCAGGTTTTAACAAGCATCCCACAGCCAAGGCGTCCCTTTGTGCACGGTTGTCGTTGTGACGCCCTTGCCTACAGCACCACAAACCGCCGCAGCTGTGACTACGAGACAGCAACACACATACTGTGCAATTTAACGTATCGAGTAAGTAATGTCGATTTTAGCTTTGCCAGCGATGCAGAGTCGCTCCTAGAACAACACCAACAGTGGTCTGCTGCTGCTGCTGCTGCTGCTAACTAAGCCACAATCAAATCAGCTAACCAAGCCTCACTGCTGATTTAAATGAAATGCAGATGGCCGGCTGCAGGAAGAATCACTACAATGATGCAGTGTTGCCTGCTGCATACTGGGCAAACGGTCAGCGCACAAAGTTACCCACTGATGTTCCTGCCAGACGACGGCTAGGCCTGGAAAACCCATCGGCCCCTGAACCAACTGCTCATACACCTGCTACCTAACTGCCTCTCTCCCTCGAAATGCCACTGGTCTGCACTAACGCCCTCGCTTGACACAAGGCTGTGGCATCAGTCTGTACAAAGCACAGCCACATACAACAGTGCTATTTGTGTGCTGCGCCCTGCCTCAGCAGTGCCAGCCGCAGCTGTTCACTGTTCTGCTTTGCCATCCTGCTGCTTCTGCTGCTGCTGCTGCTGCTGCTCGGCTGCGGGTGCTGCTGCTGCTGTTCCCGCTGCTGAGCTGAGAGCCTCCAGGTGTGCTGGCACAAAGTCAGGCGGGGCCGACAGCTGCTGCAGGAACGTGCGAGTCTTTGCCAGTGTCTGCAGCGCAGTGAGGCAGGCAGCGGCAGGAACAAACCTCCATAGACTCGGCATGCATGGCAGTCCTGGTTGCCGGGATTTTTTTAGACCCGCACAACTACTGCAATCTGGGTTGCTGCAGCTAAGTGGAGTTGTGCAGCAATGTCTGTATTGATGGGTGATACCACAAACACTACGTGCCTGTTCAAATGCTTGCATACTTACCTGGTAGGTCCTACACAGCAGTCACAGCCTGCAGTTGCTACAGCTTCACAGCAGGACGCTCAGACAGGCGCCGACTAGCAGCAGTTGCGCCATGTTTCCAAACTTGCTGCAATGGCCAATCAGCGCTTGCCTGCACAACATAGCTACCTGCTCACCAGCTGCGCATCGAACTTCCAATACACAATCCACAATCCAGCTCGAACAGCAGCAGCTGCAGGTTTTCAGTTTACTGATGCTCCAAAAGACGCCTTCTTTCCACTAGGTGGCTGCCACCTTCACACACAGTGCTCATTACTTGCGTAGCGTGCCAACCAGCCCAGCTTACGCCCGAGTTGCAGCACGCACCTGCAACAGCTCCAAGTTCTGCAGCTTGCTGCGGTAGCTGAGCAGTGCCAGCTTGTAGTAGGGGTCAACATCGCGCGTGAACAGCAGCGGCTGGATGTTGTTGATGACAGCGTGGCTGGGGGGTGGCGGCCGGGCCTTGTGGGCGTTCTTGGGGAGGTCGTAGTAGCCCAGCACCAACCGCATGCGCTCAAAAGCAGCAGGGTCGCGGTCTCGCAGCTCAGGACCGTACCTGCAGGGCGGCTCATCGGCACAGGGCGCTGGGGTCGGTGGCGGAGTCGTGTGTTGCTGCATGCGTGCTTGCTGCTGAAACAGTGCTGCTGTGTCAATCGATGGCGCCTGCTTCATGACGAGGAGGAGCGGCTGCGCATGCACAAGCCACAGGGACAATCCTGTGCCTGCAGGCGCCAGTCATACACTGATGTTCCGACATCTGGCTTACAGCACTGCCACAGTCGCTGGCAGAAACAACTCCCATCACATAACATTTAAGTTTGCAAAGTTACGGGTTCAGATGTTTGAGTGGGCATTGGTAGTGTTCTATGAGGCACCAGGCTGTGCGCTGGCCGCATGCAGAGTTGGCTGCCATACTTCCACACTGCTGATGAGCTGCCACCACCACCCAGCATGAGCCCCACTCACTTGCGCACACGCGGCAGGCGGGCTCTGTGTGCAGCAAAGCCCCTTGCGCGCCGCCTGGTGCTCTCGCTGCAACTGCTGCCGCTCTCACTGCTGCCGCTGCTGCTGCTGCTGCTGCTGCTGCTGCTGCTGCTGCTGCTGCTTGATATGCCACGCGGTTGCTGCTGCGGGGAAAGCTGCTGCTGCTGCACAACCTGGGCTGGTGGTTGACCTGCAGGCAGCAGCCGCAGACACTTATAGTGGCACACAGCTGCACACAGTGTTGCACACTCAACTTCGAAAGAAGCTATGGTTGCATACAGCAAGGAGAAGCTCACTCTGCACCATTCTTCGTGGGTCTGCAACAGCTGCAACACGGGATTAGAGTTCTCATCCAAAACTGCAGTGATGTCGTCGCAACTGTGGGCAATGACAGTGGCGGCGGACCCTGCTAAGCGGCTGGCGCGCACTAGTTCACACTGCGCATTAACCGGCGCTGGTTTTGTCGCTTGAACTCACCAGGTATCATTTGGCTGTGCACCTGCCGCACTGAGCTGCTGCAGAGCATCACCTGCTGCTGCAGCAGCCTAGGCAGACCTGCAGACACACCAGCATGCATGCAGTCGCGAAACGTCACAGCTACAGCTACAGACACAGCATCATTATCAACATGTTCGGTAATGTTGGCTCACCTGGGCAGCACAACCCCAGTAGTGTTGGTGCGACCTGCGGCATGCTGCTGCTGCTGCTGCTGCTCCTGCTGCTGCTGCTGTGTCACTCTCTGGTTTGGCGGGCTAGGGCTGATAACTCATGCAAACGGAAGTGAAAGCTGTTGATTCGGCAAGCAGGTGAGGCTGACACTTGACAACGGGATATTTACAACAAACAGGAGGCAGAGCGGCAGCTGTGGCAGGTGAACTTGTATGGTTGGTGGAATTAAGCCTGCGCCGATGCCAAACCATTTGATTCCCAGCCTGCCTGGACCTCTGTGTTCTGATCTTGCTCATGATCATCGTCTGCTGCAGCGAGTGACACAATGCAAAGTGACTGTCAATGTCAGGAAGGCTCATAATGCACAGATTACATTGAGAGTAGTGGGCTACTGGTCGTGATTATTTGCGTTTCTTGTTTCAATTCACCTGTATTATTCGACTTTCTCACTTTGCATCGGTCCGTCACTGGCAGCGGTGCTTAGGTTAGGAGCGGGTGCAGAGCGTGAAGGAATAAGTACTTGCTGGGCTGCACAGTGTCCAGGTATTAGGTTCGTAAGCGATCGGGATCATTTCATCGCTGTGCTCACGTCTGGCGCTAGTGGCGTGGTTACCTCTGCTCCCTGTGCCAGGTCGAAGAGCTTTAATTTTGTTGGCCAGCTATTCAGTTACTTATTTTTTTGACGAGGAAGTGAGCGAAGCCCTACCCTCCAAGAGAAACTCTCCTGACAAGTGCTGCCCTTCGACAAATTAATCTTCCTCTGCGCAGGCCTTGCAGCTGCACGCTCCATGAGGGGCCCACACGGGCGCTTTCTGGCAGTGCACAGCCAGCGGAGCTGCCTGCACTCGGTCAGCAGGCCATGTCAGGTTGCTACTGTCGCGAACCAGCGATCCCGCAGCAGGTGTGCAGCAGGACCAACCAGCAGCAGCTGCATTGGTGCACATGGTTGCGAAATGTGGAGCAGGCTTGCACAGCCAATGCAACAACTGGAGCAGCAGCATAGCAGCGCTGAACATGCTGAATGCATTGCAGCGGCGGTTTCGTCAGGCTGGCATCTTTCATGCAGCTGACTTCAAAGTCGGTGCATGCTGCACGTCGTTCAACTACAGAACTGCATGATTCTCCGCACACTTACGCAATGGGAGAACGCATGTTCAGCTGCTTGGTTAAGTACTGTCGATGTACATGCAACATTGATGTGGCGCAAGTGCAGCAGTGCCACCTGAATTTTGCGGGTGCAAGCTTCACTGTCTCTACCTCTGGGTCAGTAACAGCTGCACTCAGCATATGGTGTGGCCTGCATGAAAATGTGTGCAAAGCAAGTGGCATACTGTGTACCAGCTCTTTCATCCTGTGTCGACTCTCCATCCCAGCCATCCTCCCCGTTCCCTGGCTGCTTGCACTGTTTCTGCAGGCCGTTGCACGTGCTGGCTGTAGCACAAGTAGACAAATCCGGCAGCAGTGGCAGCAGCAATGGAAGCAGCAGCGGCGGCAGCGGCGGCAGCAGCGGCAGTGGCCCCAAGTCTGGCAGCAGCCAGTCGAATGTCTCAACCAAAGCAACAGCAGCACCGTCAGCGCCAGCAACAGACTCCCGTGTTGGGGCAACACCCTCACTGCCAGCGTCAAACCCTCCGGGGCCAATCGCAACAGCCGGCCAGGCTGGCAGCCGGGCGGGCGTGCCCAGCAGTACGCTGACAGCCTCGGGTGCCCCGCGGCAGTTTGGCGGCCCGCGGCCAGCGCTGCCCAAGCCGACCATGATCAGCGAGAAGAGCCGCGTGCAGGCGGTCGCGGCCAAGATCAGTGCCGCGCGCGAGCTGGCCAGGCGGCTGGCAGAGGAGAAGCAGGCCGCCGTTGCCGCTGCAAAGGCCGACGCGGACTCGGACCGCATGAAGCGCTCCACAGAGGAGGCCGCGGCACAAGCGGCAGCACAGGCGCGCGCCTGAGGCAGCTGTGGACACACAGAGCATTGCCAGCGACCCAAGCAGCGAAAGAGAGTAGCCTAACGAGCAGCTGAGGCGTCGCCTTGTTGTGACTCGTGGCTTGGTTGCTTGTGCTGTCTGGCGCATTGCCCGAGTCCGGGGGGGAGGGCGTTGGCGCCTGCGAGCTGCACCTGCACACAAGCACGCCCCATCAGCTGTGCATCGTCGCGCGCAGGCAAAGCGCCGGCGGTGTGTCTGGCTGTCCTTGCAGCGGCAGTGCTGGTCCCTGCATGCATCGCTGTGCTCAGCTGCATGTTGACGCTGCTCGCAAGTCCTTGCACAAGACCTCACCAGTCCCGCTGCTCACAAGGCCCTACCAGGGCACACAGCCCCAGTGCCACCCATCATCACCGCTGCTGCGCCCATGTGCAACTGACCCTGATGCACCCGTGTGTGCCGCTGTTGCTGTGGCCAGGCTGCGCGCGCAGACGTGCTGGCGCTGAATCCCAGTGCATCTGACCCTGACGCAGCCGTTTCAGTGCATCCGACCCTGACGCACCCACTCTCGCGCGCCATGCCTGCCGCTGTCCGCACGCAGGCCGCGCGCGCAGACATGCTGGCGCGGCAGCTGAAGCGCGTGGAGGGCGCGCGCAGCAGCAGCGTCGGCAGCCTCAGCCGGCTGCGGCGCGAGAACGACGCGCTGAAGAACCTGCTGCTGGAGCTTGCCGCTGACCGGCAGGCCGCGCAGGCCCGGCTGGTGGAGCTGCAGGAGCGCATGGCCGAGCTGGCCAGCACCAGCAGCATGATGGGGGAGGTGCGCGCCAGGGCTGCTGTGTGCCTGGCTCCAGACGGAGCCTAGAACATGAACTGAACTGCAGTCGCAGCGGTCGCCAGCCGCATAGCATGTTATTACATTTGAAGGGCGGCGCCTTTGTGTGGGTGCATGCGCCTGACTGTGCCGGGTGCATTGGTGGCGGGGTGCATCGCCGGGTGAGCTGCAGCAGGGGGCGGCAGGACCTGCGGTCGTCCGCCACACGACGGGGCGAGGCGTGGCTCAGGGTTTGGGTAGAGTGAGGCTCAGGGTTGCAGGACGCTGCGGCACACAGCAAAATACCTGAGCCTGTTGCGTTCTGCATGCATGCCGTCGCCAGGCAGCTGGCTGGTGCCCTTCAGAAGCTGCAGTGGCCATGCCATCATGCCGTGTCTCACGCGGCTGCGCCTGCGACTGCCCCCTGCCCTCCTGCTGCTGTGGTGTGCATCGTCTGCCTGTGCAGGATCCGCTGGCCAGCTTGGTGTTTGATGCACCTGCAGTGGAGGAGGAGCCAGCAGCAGCAGAACCTGCAGTTGCCGCAGCGGCACCAGCACCAGCACCACCAGCGCCAGCGCCAGCACCAGCAGCAGCACCAGCACCCACAGCAGCAGCAACAGCGCAGCCGCCGCCGCTTGTCAGCGTGGAAGACGTGGAGCAGAGCAAGATGGCGGCAGCCGCGTCTGCCGTGCAGGCAGAAGCAGACCGCGCTGAAGCAGTGGCTGTGGCAGAAACCAGGGCGGCAGAGGCAGCAGCAGAAGCAATTGCCGACGCTGTGGCAGCGATGCAGGACAAGGCAAAGAAGGTCATTGCTGCTCCGACTGCGGCGCAGCTGGCGCAGTGCGCGGCTGACGCAGCAGCCAAGGGCCGGCCGCTGTTCACGTGGCCGCCTGAGGGCGTGCAGGTGGGCGCGGCAGCGCGCGTCTACTACAACCGCTGCCTGGGCCCGCTGCCCAGCAATGGCCAGCTGCAGCTGAAGGCTGGACTGAACAAGTGGGAGGACATTGTGCTGCACGACATGCAACGGTGCGCAGCAGGGACGTGGCGTGTCATGCTGCGTCATGACGTGTTAGTATGACATGGGATATTGACTGTCAGCATGGGCATGCGGTGCTATGCATCATGCAGCAGCTGAGTGAAGAACTGCTGCAGCATCGTGCTAGGCAGCATGCTGCAGTACATTGTGTGCCACGAGTCACTCTCGTCATGCAGCAGCTGGCACCTGCAACTTTGCTGGCGTAAAACAAAAGTCAAGGGAGGCTCCTGCGGTGAGCTGCGTGCCGTAAAAACCGTGCACCTGCCATGCAACTATGTGTATGTGCCCTGCTTGCTGGTGACCTCTGCTGCTGTTGCACTCTGGCGTGTGCAGCGTCCAGGGCTGCGCAAGCTCTCAGACTGCGCCACACCAGTCTGGCTGCCTGCATGTGCACGGTGCCAGCAGCTGCCGCTGCCACGCAGCAGGGCCGCGGGGCTGCAGGCCTCCCTGCGCACCACTGCTCCATCCAACAACGTGCCTCATTGCTGTCCAGCGCTTGGCACCGAACTGCCGCTGCGCCGTGGCTGTGGCTGCAGGTGCTCGTTGCTGGCAAGCGCGCCGTCCGGGCAGGAGTGGTATGAGGCGCAGTTTGAGCTGCCCGCGGAGCTGTTCAAGTTTGACTTTGTGGTCATGGACAAGGCCACCGGCGGCGTCGACAACAACAGGGCCAGGGTGAGCGCTGCCGTGCTGCTCTGGACAGGGTGCCTTGGTCGTGGTGCCTTGGTCCAGGCTCGGCGCTTTTGCTTTTGTGGATTGTTCATAGAATGAGCTGCCGGGTTGGTGGTGAACAGGACCGCGAACGGAGTGGGCAGCACCGGGGCCAGGGTGGATGTACCCACCCCCTGTGGTACGGGTTCAGCAGGTGTTTGTCATCTCCGCGGTTGTTTTGATGGTCATTGTTGTGCTGCTGACGTGGGAGGCGCGGCTGTGGCTGCGCTGTGTGTGCTCTGCAGCTGGGGGCAGGCGTGACTGCTGACCCAGCTCTGCATGCTCGACCTGTCTTCAATTGTCATTTGGATGCTAGGAGGGCTGTGACGTCATTTGGATGCTGGGATGGCTGTGACGTCATTTGGATGCTGGGAGGGCTGTGACGTCATTTGGATGCTGGGAGGGCTGTGACGTCATTTGGATGCTGGGAGGGCTGTGACGTCATTTGGATGCTGGGAGGGCTGTGACGTCATTTGGATGCTGGGAGGGCTGTGACGTCATTTGGATGCTGGGAGGGCTGTGACGTCATTTAGATGCTGGGAGGGCTGTGACGTCATTTGGATGCTGGGAGGGCTGTGACGTCATTTGGATGCTGGGAGGGCTGTGACATCATTTGGATGCTGGGAGGGCTGTGACGTCATTTGAATGCTGGGAGGGCTGTGACGTCATTTTGATGCTGGGAGGGCTGTGACGTCATTTGGATGCTGGGAGGGCTGTGACGTCATTTTGATGCTGGGAGGGCTGTGACGTCATTTTGATGCTGGGAGGGCTGTGACGTCATTTGAATGCTGGGAGGGCTGTGACGTCATTTGGATGCTGGGAGGGCTGTGACGTCATTTGGATGCTGGGAGGGCTGTGACGTCATTTTGATGCTGGGAGGGCTGTGACGTCCATCTGCAGAGCAGCAGCTGCTATCTGTTCTGCATCGTGCAGTCGCCTGTGCACCGGGAGGACTTGCATGGACACCTTGTTTCAAGTCTCCGCCCCTCGCTGCATGCCCGTGCTTGAAGTACTTCAGCCCCACATTTGCGGGCGGCCCAATGAAGCAGCAGCTGATGTTGTGGTGCTGTGCACTGCATGTGCCTGTGCGTCATGCCTGATTCCCATCACCGGATGTTGGCTGCCTCCGCTCACCATTGTGACCATGACATTGCTTGCAGGACTTCAGCCTCACCCTGCTGGGCGGTCCCACTGAGCAGCAGCTGATGGAGCAGCGAGCAGCAGAGTATGCGGCGGCAGAGGCACACCGGCGCGCACTGCTGGCAGCAGCTGAGGTGGAGCTGTGGGAGAGGGTGCAGCTGCAGGCAGCAGAGGCAGCAGCGGAGGCGCGCGTGGCCTTCAAGTGAGTGCACCATGCTGCCTGCTGATGGGCTGTGCTTGTGCATGTCCCGACTTCCGACAGCTCCTTGGCGCCTGTGCATTCGATTGCGCGCCCCCTCGCGTGTGCGACTGCGTGCTGTGCACTGCAGCACACGCCTGCCGGGTTGCCTGCCTTTCAGCTGTTCACGCCGCTGCAGGGTGTGCTGTATCTGTCAAGCGCCTGCCTCTCACAATCGTGCGCCTGCGTCCGCTTGCATGCCTGCCATGCCTGCCCAAACCCTGGCTTGCCTGAACCCTGCCTGCAACCCTGCCTGCCTGGCGGCCCCGCAGGGAGCGCCGCACCAAGGAGCTCATGGCGGCGGCCACCAAGGCCGTGCAGCAGCGCCGCCGCCCCGCGCTGGCCACGCTGGAGACGGCCAATGCCGTGCCCGGCGTGTTTGGCTGGGTGGGGGGCCCACTGAAGGCAGGCGCCCGCTGCATCCTGGCGTACAACTGCAGGTGCGTTGCGTGCGTGTGTGCACATGCATGTGTTTTTGTGCTTGCGTGCGTTGTGTACGCGCTCGGGCATGTGGGTGTGCGAGTGTGTGTGCGCGCATGCGCATGTGTGGCGCGCGTGAGCTTGTCCGAGCGCGCGTGTGAGTGGGCCCGCGCGCGCGTGCACGTGGGGGCGGGTGCGTGCGTGTGCCCTGAGCACGTGCGTGTGCAGGTCTGGGAGCGTGCCCAAGGCTGTGGGTGCGTCCGTGTGTACAATTCTGCTTGCTTGCTGTTGTGTACGCCCTTGCGCGCGTGTGCGTGTGTGCGTGTGCGCGTGTGTGTGCGGGTGCGTGCGCATGCCGTGCTGATGCGTGTGAGTATGCGCCAGCATGTGTAGGTGTGCGTGTGCGTGCGTGCGTGTGGGTGCACGCGTGTGTGTGTGTGTGGTGGCGTGGGTGCGCGCGATTGGGAGCGTGGGCACTTGTTTATGCGGTTTTGTGCCCGTTAAGTTGTTTCTGCGTGTGCCTGCAAACGTGTGTGTGCCTAGCTGTGTGCTTGCCTGTCTACTTGTCTACCTGCCTGCCTACTGCCTGCTTGTGTGCCTGCCTGCCCGCCTGCCTGCCTGCTTAGCAGCTGCCTGCCTGCCTGCCTGCCTTGCCTGCCTTGCCTGCCTGATCAGATGGCCCCGCATTCAAAATGCTTCCCACAACTTGGCCTCTATGCACAAAGCGGCACAAGATCAGTTTGTGTGATGCTGACGTATGGTCAGTCTGCAAGCTTACTCTTACTCTGATGTACACGCATCGCCACTGCTGCTGTGGCTGCTGCTGCTGCTTCTGCAGGAGTGGGCCACTGGCATTCACCAACAGTGCCAAGCTGCACATGGGTTATGACGGCTGGTACAACAAAGAGAAGCAGGTGGGCTGCACGCTTGAGGAAACGTCTGCAGCTGCTCGTCACATGAACGTGCATGTGTGTGGTGGCCAGTTATGGCTGGCACAAGAGAAGTAGCTTTGCTCGCAAAGTATTGCTGCATATGTGGCCCGCGTGAGTGTGTCGCTGGGTGCAACAGGAGCAACAGGAGGTGGCCAGCTTAGGGCACTGTCAAGCATCTGACGTTTGTAGTCTGTTTGGAGTGCATGCGATGTCTTGGCTGATCCGTTCATGATCAGCAGGTGGGATGCATGGGTAAATTGGGTGATGTGTCTGTTAAATGCGCACTGTACTGTAGATGTCTTGTCAACTCACGCAAATAGCAGTGCTTGGCTGAGTGGGGCGGGCACACGCACGCATGCCACTGTGCAGGCGTAGCTGTGTTCAGAGCCTCTCACCTGGTCGCTTGTACTGCTTGTGCTGCTGCTGGCGCGCGCATGCAGACGTATGACATGAACCCTCTGGACGGTGCTGCGTGTGAGAGGTACGGGCTGAAGGCCAAGGACGCCAGCTGGTGTGCAGCCACTGTTGACATCCCTGCTTCAGCAGCGGTCGTGGACTTTGTCATATCCGACAGGTGAGGTTGGTCGTTGACAATGTATCAAGGTGTTACTTTTGCGCAAGCAGTTTTGCTGATGATCTTCAATGCATTTGACAGGGGCTGGTCATGTAAGGCTGGGCAGTGCAGTGCTACGTCTGAAATGATGGCGGCGGCGGTGGTGGTGCACAGGCACCACTGCACACCACTGTCTGCATCTTTTCTAATTGTCCATGTATCACCAACCGGTTGTGTTACTTCTTTGGTGCATGGACCATTCACCAGCACGGTGACTTGCCGTGCCACTGCTGTCATCCTTGCCCCAACATAACATACCATGCTGCTGCTGCTGCTCCTGCTGCTGCTGCTGCTGCTGCTGCTGCTGCTTTAGGGACGGTCGCATGTGGGACAACAACACCAACAAGGACTTCCACAGCAGCGTGGAGGCGGCAGCCACCGACTCCAGCATGGTGGAGATGGTGTTCCAGGCCATGAAGAGGGAGGCGGCAGAGGTGGACAAGGCGGCAGAGGACAGGGCAGCAGGCCGGGCCATGCGGCGGGTGGGTTCTTTGGCTGCAGTGCCTGTGTGCCTGTCTGCGCCTCACTGGCGCCGGCAGGGTCAGTGCGTTTGCGCTCATGGTGCACCTGGCGTCCCTTGTGCTGTCCGGCGCTGGACCGTGCAAGCGGGAGGCAGCAGGCATGCAGGCAGAGGGCTGCGCAGCGAGGGCCCTGCAAGGGCTCTCAGGGGTGGTGCTGCGCGGTTGCGGCGTGGCTGGCTATGCGTGGCTGGCTGGCCGGGCAACTGCAGCCAGCATCACGGTTGGCAGGGGATCGTGCGGCAGGCAGGGCGGAGCGGTGGATGAGCAGGCAAGCTTGTGCACGTTGCACACTGCTTTCCCTGCCGTACCCCCAGAACAGGTCCATTGCACTAGCTGCGCACAAACAAGTTGCAGCACCTGCTGCTTGTGTTGGTGGCGTCCCAGGGAGGCTTGTCCAGTCCGTCACGCGTGCGCCTGCCCGTGCCTGGGCTGCCCTCGCCCTGCAGGTCGAGAGCAAGGCGCATGTGCAGAAGCGGCGCCGGGAGAACCAGCACGAGTTCCTGTACACGCTGCCGGTCATCCCCAAGGCGGGCGAGAAGCTGGAGCTGTACTACAACCCGGACCTGACGCCGCTGCGGGGGCGGCCGGAGATCTACGTGCGCGGCAGCTTCAACAGGTACAGCCGCGCGGCAGCTGCTGCTGTATCGCTGGTCACAGATCCAACTTTCTCCTTGTCAAGCATTTGAAGCGTGTGTGGGGCATATATTCCAATGCGGCACCCAGAGAGTGAGGATGTGTGTGAGCAGCAGCTGTGACGGCTGCAGCGAACACACCAAATCAAGAGCAGCCGTTGGCTGTTGTGTGTGCACTGTGTTTGCTGTTGGTCTTGCGGCATCGAGGGTGGTGCTTGCCACCAATGGCAAGCGTGAGTGCGCTAGCCCATTCGCTTTATTGCCCCCTACCACTGACGCACCTGTTGAATTGTTGTGCCTTTGGCAGCGCCTGCAGCGCACACATGCCACCAGCACTGTCGAATTGCCAGTGCCTGTGATGGTGCGCTGCTGTGCCTGTTGTCAGCTTTGCTGCCTGGCAACACTGCTGCCACAGCCTGGGACCCACTCGCTCCCCCTGTGCTGCTGGCGTGTGCTGCGTGCTGTGCTGCTGCAGGTGGCGCCACTCGCAGCGCCTGCCTGCCACCAGGATGGAGCCCTCCATGCCTGGGGGCATCGGCTTCCTCAAGGCCACCATTGACGTGAGCAGCATGCGATTAGCTGCTGCTGACCAGGTCGCATGTGCGCCCAAGCTGCTCTGTTAGCTGTAGCTGTGCCCGCTGCGTGTTGGGACAGCCACACCCAGTTTCCCCGCGACACAGCAGTCGCTGCGGCCACGGGGTGCGTATCGCAGTCGTGGGCGGCACGTCATTGCCACGCGCAGCCGCGTGGTGTGCTCCAGCAGCTCGGCGCCTCTCCTGATGCCAGCCGCCTGTGTTTGCTGCCCCGCCCCTCCTGTGCGCAGGTGCCTGCGGACGCGCACGTGGTGGATGTGGTGTTTGCCGACAGCGAGTCGGCGCAGAGCTTCCACGACGACAACGGCGGCCTGGATTACCACATCCCCATCGAGGGCGGCAAGGGCGTCATGCCGGGGCTCAAGGTGCGGCCAGCCAGCGCGTGGCGCAGCGCTGCGGCAGCACAGGTTGGCGCAGCTGGGTGGTCAGTGTGCTGCGGTTGTGCTGCGATTTGGCGTTGCCAGCCGCGCAGGGCCCAGCGGGGCTGTGCTTGCGATCGCCCAGAAGCTGGGTGTAGAGTGCAGCCGTGCGGACGGAAGGGCTGCTGCTCGCTGGTGTGCGTGTGCGCGCGTTGCATTGCGTCACCACGGTGCTGCAGCCGGTTGTTGGGAGTCTTGCGAGGGAAGCTGTAGAGGTAGCTGCTGCAGTGCGCTAAGGCGCGCAATGATGTGTCTGCATAATGTTTGCAAGTTGGCACCGCTGTGCTGCAGCTGGCTGGGGCAGCTGCTGATGAGTAAATGACAGCCATTGTGCGGGGTGCTGCCTGTGGGGCCGGCCCTGGTGCTGGACGGGTGCAGGTGCACTGCGGCCATCGATGCCTGCTGCAGAGCGCAGCTGCAGTAGCATTCACTGCAACATCTTTCTGGATGTGCTGCTGTCTGCTGCGCCTACAGTGTCTTCCCAGGTGGTGCAGTCGCTGCTGGGATGGCGCCTGTTGCCAAGGTTGTGGGCATGCAACACCGCGCTCCTTCTGACGTATGCTCCTGCATGTCTGGCGTTGCTGTGCGTGCCTGGTGCAGGTGGTGCACGTGGCTGTCGAGATGGCGCCCATCGCCAAGGTCGGCGGCATGGGTGACGTGGTGACGGCGCTGGCACGCGCGGTGCAGGAGGAGGGGCACAGCGTGGAGGTGGTGGTGCCCAAGTACGACGTCATCAGCTACCACCAGGTGAGGGGCGTCACGCAACCGTCACATGACCGTCACATGACTGTTACACGACTGTTACTGAACAGTTGCAACATAGTACTCCTTGGTGTGTGCAATACGTGACAAGTGCAAGGACATCCTGCAGTGCTCAGCGGGGTGCATGCCCAGGCGCGTGCTGGCCTTCGTCAACTGCCACCGCAGTCATCAACTGCGGTGGCAGGTGCAGGAATGAGTGCGTGGTAGTACGCTGTTGTGCCGCACCTTGTGGCCTTTCCATGGCTGCCTGGGCGTGGTGCACTCCCCCGCATCACGCTGTCCGCTGCATGGAAGCGACGTCGGTCTCGAGGGCCGTGCTACGACTGCTTCAACATTTCATTTATCCGTTGTGCACATGCGGCGCGGGTCTGTTGACGATCAAGTTCCTGCGACAAGTGCCTGCTCCTGGTGTTCCCTCGCTGCCTGCAGGTGGATGGGCTGTACCAGGACGGCGGCTTCAACCACGGCGGCACGTTTGTGCGCGTGTGGCACGGCCAGGTGGAGGGCCTGGCCACCACCTTCCTGGAGCCGGAGAACGGGCACTTTTGGCGGCAGTGCATCTACGGCAGGGGAGACGACCACGTCAGGTGCGCTGCAGTGGCGGCTGGCTTCCTTGTCCTGCATCAATAAATAGTTGTCTTGCATGGGGATGGGTGTGTCTGATGGCCAAAACTTTATTGCGGCAGCGTATCTCACCAGGATCGGGCCTGGTGCACGCGGGTACAAGCGAGTTAAGTGCCCTGGATCTTATCGTGCAGCTGCCGCATGCTCGTGGATGCGAGACGAATTGCAAGTTTGTCTGGGGTCGTGTGCTTGTGGCAGCGCCTCCTGCAAGGTGTGGGGCAGGTTGTTGCATAGGTACCCAATGAGCTTAGGTGATTGCTTGCTACACAGGACACAGGGGGCTTAGGAGCAGGGCAACTTATTGTATTGTGGTTTACTTGTTGGCGATCATGGTTGGTGTTGGCCGAGTGAAGGCGGTGGTTGTCTTGTTGGTGCCTGCAGCACTGGTGCATGTGAAACTGCAGCAGTTTGCAGGAGTGTCTGCAAAGCCCTGTGGTAGCTACTTTGTGAAACTGTACAAGTCAATGTCAGGGCTGGTTTTCAGGGTTGTTGGGGGGCATTGGCAGTTGCATGCATGCATGTATTTGGCTGCTCTCATTTGGTGAGCAACTGCTGCATTTCTGCCTTTGCCGCCGGTTGCTGCTGTTGCTGCCTGTGATGCTCCGTGCAGGTTTGGCTTCTTCTGCGGCGCTGCCCTCGAGTACCTGCGTGTGCGCAATGTGCAGCCAAACATCCTGCACTGCCATGACTGGCAGTCAGCCGCAGCCTCCTGGGGGGAGCGCCCCAACAACGCCAAGGTGGCCTTCACCATTCACAACCTGAACTACGGAGCAGACCTCGTCGGCAGGGCTATGGCAACGTGTGAGGTGGCGACTACCGTGTCGCCCACGTATGCGCGCGAGGTGGGCTGTTGGTGTCGGCTGCCGTTTGGTGGGCAGGCAGCAGCAGGCGAGGCAGCCACATGCAGCGGGTTGCAGGGGCTCTGCAGGAAGCAAGAAAGTTGCAGGGCTTGTGGTTCTGTATCTGGCCTGCATCGCTTCAGTCTCTGCCAGACAGTCCTATGTGACCAACCCACACCCACTCATATTATGAACGCCGGCCATGTTCACTCGTCACTAACTTGTTATTCTTATGTTACATTGGTGGCTGCTGCAGATCTCGGGCCACCCCGTCATCGCGCCGCACCTGACCAAGATGTTTGGCATCCGCAACGGCATCGACCAGGAGCTGTGGGACCCCAGCATAGACGAGCACCTGCCACAGAACTACGGCCCCGAGGACGTGGTGCAGGGCAAGGCGGCAGCAAAGCGGGAGCTGCGGCGGCGCGGCAACCTGGCAGACGTGGACGTGCCTTTGGTGGGCTGCAAGTTGAAGGCTTCGTGCATGGCTGCCGTCCTCGCAGCTGCAGCCTGCATACACTGTGTCGGGGTTAAATGGCGCCTGGTGCATGCTGCTCTGCTGCGTCCCGGTCTGGCTGCCTTGTGCGGCCGCCTTGCAGCGCCTGCACATCTTGCACCTGCACCACAGGAGCACCCTCGGTGTCATCACCCGCCGCTGCAGACAAGGCTTGCAACTCAAGTCATTACAGCGCCTTGATAGCTTGCATACCTGCTGCTGCTGCTGCTGCTGCTGCTGCTGCTGCTGCTGCTGCTGCGCATGCGACTGGTTGAGTAAGAATGCTGCCAGCGTGCATTTCAAATGTGCTGGTAACGTGCCTGCTGCACCAGAACGGCACCGACCTGTGATCAATTGCCAACCCTCTACCACGGCTGTGCTTCTCCTGACGGCGTGCGTGCTGCTGCCCTGCGCTGCTGCTGCCTCGCTGCCACCGCAGGTGTCTGTGGTGACGCGGCTGGTGCACCAGAAGGGCATCCACCTCATCAAGCACGCGGCGTGGCGCACGCTGGAGCGCGGCGGGCAGTTTGTGCTGCTGGGCAGCGCACCCGACCCGCGCGTGCAGGTGGGGCGGCTGAGGAGCTCAGTGGTTGGTGGGGATCGGCTGCGCTGTTGTGGCGGGGGTTCAACCCCTGCTGTTTGCACAGGAGCAGGGGGAAGTTCAGCATCCTTGCACAGCGCACAGGACACGTGCGCGCAGGTGGGGCAGCTGGCTGGCTGGCTGGGTTGTACGGTGGCAGAGATGGCAGCATGTGCTGCGCGCACTGTCGGCGTGCTCAAGCGCTTGACCGCCTGCAACCCAACCAGACTCGACCAAGGACTGCGCCGTGTTTACTGTTGGCGGCTGCGTCCCTGCAGGGTGAGTTCAACGCGCTGCGTGACCAGCTGATGCGCGCGTACCCCGACCGCGCCGCGCTGTTCTTCAGCTACGACGAGCCGCTGAGTCACCTCATCTACGCGGCCAGCGACATGTTCCTGGTGCCCAGCATGTTTGAGCCGTGCGGCCTCACACAGGTGGGCGCCGAGCTGGCTGCTGTGTGTGTTGGGGCTCGAGCTGCTGCCGCCCCCTGGCCTGCAGGGCGCAGGGGTGGCGCCTGTCGACTTGCTGCAGGGGACGACGTGCTGCCAGTTGCACGCCATGTGCCGTGCTGTGCTGGCAGGTTGCACGCCATGTGCGTGCTGTGACGCCCCGCTGCACTGAGCAGCATGCCTTGCCCCCAGTGAAAGAGGCACGCTTTGCTGTTGTGCAGCTGCATTTGTGTGTGCTGTTCTCTCTCCGCTGCCACCTGACACCCTGCTGCTGCTGCTGCTGCTGCTGCTGCTGCTGTGTCTGCCACTGCCTGCGTCTCCCCTGCAGATGATTGCCATGCGCTACGGCACCATCGCCGTGGTGCGCAAGACCGGCGGCCTGGCTGACACCGTGTTTGACCTGGACCATGACGAGGAGCGCGCGCACGACGCAGGTGGGCCTGCCGGCGCGTCACCGCCACACGCAACCTGTTGTTCTTTCGACTGGGCCGACCGCGATGGACGTGGCTGGGATCAGCCGCACGCTCGCGGCTCGGGGAGCGAGCTTGGGTTCGGGGGTGGCGTGGCTGCATAGAGCCGCCTGCTTCGGCTGCAGCGCCTGTGTGGCTGTGCTGCAACGTCGATGCACCACAACAACAGCGATCGTTCAGAACACGACTGCAGCTGCGCTGTCAAGAAGTGGCCATCACACACTTGTGTGCCTGCGTGTCTGCAGCGCCCTCCCGCAATGTAAAAAGCCCCTGCCGCAGTTGTCAGCGCTGGCGTGTGGCGACTGCTTTGCCTGCTGCTGCCTTCACAATCTTCGTCTGTCCCATTTTCGCCGCATCATTGGTCGCTGTGCATGTTGCTGCCTCTGCTGCTGACAGGCCTGCACCCCAACGGCTTCAGCTTTGAGGGCACAGACACGGCGGGCATGGATTATGCCCTGAACCGCGCCCTGGGCATGTTCTACAGCGACAGGGAGTCATGGAATGAGCTGGCAGCAGCAGTCATGCAGCAGGACTGGAGCTGGGACAACCCTGCACTGGATTACTTGGAGCTGTACTACAAGGCACTCAAGGGATGAGCGGTGCGGGCTTAGCGTTTACCAACATGATTGCAGGTGTTCAGCGTGCAGTGGAGCTGGGGTTCTAAAAAATCACTCGGCCGGATCGCTGTTTGTGTATCTTTTGAGCACTGGGTGACTCTCAGTATGTCAGCATTTGCCCAGAGCGGTGTTGTGTCGAGCACGGTTTCACTAGCTGGGGTTTAACAGCACAACAGCTGGGACAGCCCTGCAACCGTGATTAGCAGACAGCGGCAGGTGGTAGCCAGTGCAGTTTTGTGGCGCAGTTGCGCTGGTGATGGCGGCACTGCCACCAACACTTTGGAGTGACACGGTAATTGTTCATAGGCTGAGGTCAGGGCAGGGCGGCTGGCCTAGGTTGGTATGCTGTTTAACATGGTTAACGCCTGCGAGCGACCAGGCATCGAGCTTTGGCTTGGTCAGGCCGTCCAAATGCTCCCTGTCTGTAGGCTAGTGCTGCTGAGCTGGGTGTGTGCTGCGCAGAGGGGGTCCACAGGCGTCATTGCAGCACTTTCGTTTGGGGTTTGGTGTTTGTGTTCAGAGCAAGATGCGATGCAGAGAGCGGCAACAGGCAGCTGTTCAGCCCTTGAAACGGCAGTGTGGTGCGGTGCTGGGTCGAGTCGTGCAGGATGTGTTGCGTTTCCTGTGCTGGTGTGGCGCAGTGGTGGGGTGCAGCGGGGGTGACCGCGCATTTCTGCAGGCAGGAGTTTGTTGTTGATCTGCGCAGGCAGCAGCTGCCCCTAAACCTGAGGCACCTGTTCCTGACATTTTGTACTTTTGCGCCTGTTGCATGCCACTCACAGCAGCTCCTGGGTGTAGTTAGCCAGTGGCTGCTGCTGCAGGCGTCTGCTCAGCTGGTCGCCGGGGTTGTTCTTTCACCCGTGGCTGTGTTTGTCATCGAGAGCAGCACACTGTGAGCCCCAGCTACTGCATGTGGTTGTTTCGACTGTTTGTGGAGTGTGTGGGTGTGGTCCTTAGTATGTTGTGATGCAGCGAAAGGTCGCAGTTTTGGGCTTGGCATGGGCCCCGCCAGCCATTGCGACACCAGTTGCATGTTGTGTGTGGCTTGCAGAGAGACGAGGCATGGAAAGCATTGTGGCTGTGGCGGTGGTCACAGTTGTGAAGTCATTCGTCAGTTGCTGCTTGACGCAAGGCAAACAGACCGACCACACAACTTTGGTGCTTTGTAGGCAACCGATGCACTTCTGTTGTGCTTCATGCACATTGTCAGTTGGGGCACAACAAAGGAGCCTGCTGCGTGCCCACTGCGCAAGCGTACAGCAGTACTGCACCTGCAGTGCATCAAATGCGTGTTACCATGAATGGCAGTGTTTCCGGCCGGGGGCTTGCTGCAAGGGCCTGAGGGAGTGCACCGCCTCTTGCAATGGGGGTGCTGGTGGGAAGGGCGGCTGGTACAGTTGTGCAGTTCTGTACAGCCGTGCATGTTTGGGTGTGGGTGTGTGCATCCGCGAGCCCAATCTGACCGCAACAACTCATGTATTTCACGCAATGCGCAGCTGTCACACTATGCTGGTGTCAAACTGCTACACAGCGGCTGGTGCACTCAGCTTCTGTTTGGTGCATGCACAGTTTGTATCTCACAGTTGCTTTCGCTGTGCTCAGGCCCCAAAGGTATTGTCAAGACATTAGCAGGTGTATGCTCATTCCTGAGGTCATTGGTTGCAAGTGTGTGCTTGGACGCTTGCAGTGTGTTTGACAGCCAGCAGCCGCCCGCCGCAAGCGTGTTCTTAGCTGCTGCTATGCTGGGAATGCTGCACTAGTGCTGCTTCTATGCTTGCAACACTCAGTACTGCACAGTCGGACTCTGCAAGCTAGCATTCACCCTGGACGCTGGCCAGTGCTTAAGCACTTCATGGAAGCACTCTGTCGATGTGCGCACAGGCTTGTCTGTGTTGCTTTGTACATGGTGCAGTCGGTTGTGGCCTGCCGCAGGGCCGCCATTATATTACTATAATGTAAAAGGACACAGCTCTGCATGCAAATGCCCGTGGTGTGTATGCCGCAGCACATGGTGCAAGCTTGGGCTGCAACCCTGGCTGTTCAACTGCCAGTTGAACGCCAGTGTGCAGCGCATTTTTACCGACCATGCAGTGTGAACATTTTCTGTGCTGGTGTTTACCTTGGGATCACAGGAACCAACACCAGCAGCGTCAGTCCTGGGGCATGCTGTGCTAGCACTGGTCGGGCTGGTTGGGCTAGGTGTTGGTGACTCACCAGTGACCACCAACATTGCCCAGTGACTCACTCTGAGTTCGTGTGGTATAGCGCTCTCCACCACATGATGGTGTTCAACGTGCATCCAGCAGCATCACCGCAGTGGGTGTATTCAGCCTCAGGCTTGCTTCCTCAGCGCATGGTCACGCGCACCGCTGCCAACTGCTGAGCTTGCCATCATGGCATGATGCCTGCTATAGTGCTGCAGCTTGTCACAGCACCGAGTGGTGTCCACAATGCAGGCTGCACTCTCTGTCTATCTGCAAATCGTCTTATGAATCATGGCCCTGGGCCGCTGAGCGGGTTGCTCAGTGCCCAGGCTGGGTGGGATGGTGGGCTGTGGGCACTCCGAGTTTGCTGTGCTTGGGCAATCCGAATTTGCAGGCGGTGCTCTATCAGTTTGGGTTGAAGAGGTCCTGTACAGCAGCTGTTGCTAAGACATCCTGCCAGAGTTGCTGAATCATTCTTCCACGTGCCGCAAGAACATGCCATGCCGGGGTGCGGCACAGCAACCCTGTTGAAAAAAGGGGCACTGTAACACACGGCCTGCGGTGCAGGCCTCAGCAGCTATTCTCTTGCCTGCACACAGCAGACACTGGCGCATGCCGCACCACAATGGGCGCTCCTAGCCTCGGACGACAATGGGGCTGTACTGTCACACGGTGTACTTGCGTGCAGGCTGCCGTTGGGCATCTCGCGGATATCTATCATCCAACTTTTTGGTTGTTTTTACATTATATCAATATGCTGAGTACATCTGGTGCTGGCTCATGTCCACCAGCCATGGCCAGGCAGGCCTGCTGACTACCCGTAAGCGCAAAAATGATTAAGAAACCAATATTAATTATTTTTTGCGAAAAATAATTCTTAAATATTGGTTTCTATATGATTCAGCGCGACCTCGTCACTTATATTTATTGTGCGGGCACCAACAACGCAACATCTGCTGGGAGCGGTTTTGACTGTTCTCTGGCGTTGAACATCTGTACAAATGGTGATGTGACACTTTCGTTTGGTAGTTACAAGGAAAGAGCGCTAAAAACGGCCGCACAGCAGCGGATCGAGGGCTGCGTTACTTATTATTGTTGCGCTCTGACATGTCACGCAACACGACATTACTTACATTTATTGTGCAACTTTTTCGCGCCGAGCACAATTAAGCTAATATTGGTTCCTTATCATTGTTGCAGGTTCCGGCAAGACCCTGGGTGGGTATCTAGGAATCAACACACTACCGTCAACCGCTCGAGCTACATGCCACTACCTGATGCTTCCTGGACGCAGAAGGGTTGGTGCCGTAAAGCTCCTGGATCTGGACAGCTGCTTTCTACATGTCATCAGTGGCGCCAGCATCGTTTACAGTGGGTGGTCCGCGTTGCATGCTTGAGCAGCAGCAGTGATAAGGATTGCAAGAACACATGTTGTAAGAAGACATGTTATAAAAGGACATGTTACACATTTCAATGCAGCAAATGCGGCAGTCACATGCTAAAGTGGGGCCCCCGCCACCATGGCTGTCTTGAACTAAAGAGCTCTGCTTCTACTCCTTGCTAGTGTCTCTAGTATTACCTGCACCCAAAAAGCAATATGCAGCAGTCATTGCAGCAGCAGTCATTGGCTTTCATGCGGGGGGGTTGGGTGCGCTGCCAGTGTACTGCATGCTAGTGCCGTGTCCTCTCACATGCCACTGTAGACGAGCAACAGCACTGTGAAGAAGCAGCACTGTGACCTAGCACTGTGGCTACCAACATAACGCAGCATGCAGTCCATAGGCACACGTTTGGAAGCTACATGGGTTGAGAGTGCACCGTACGGCAGACGTCTGCTATCGGCGTTGCACCATCTTCTATTGCTGCAGCAGCTAAGCTGAGCTGGACATGGTGATTCATGCAGTACATGTCACTGTCACTGCCAGCTATCGGACAGCAGCATGCAGTCAGCTACTGCCCCACGCACGGGGTCAGATGTCCCTGCCTTCCTCTACATCCATGGGCACTGCGCCATCGCCTGTCGACATTGCAGCGGCTGTTGCCGCTGCGGCTGCCGCTGCTACTTCTGACACCTCATTCACCACTGCCGCTGCTTCCTGAGCTGCTGCTGCGGGCTCGGCCTCCATGGCATCAGCCTCCTGCCCCTGCTCCTCTGCCGCTGCTGCATTCACAGCAACAGCTGCTGCTGCTGCTGCTGCTGCTGCTACTGCTGCTGCTTCATCTGCCTTGTCGCTTGCTGCAGCATCAGCATCAGCGCCAGTCTCTGCACCCACATCTTGCTCCTGCTTCACAGCTGCTGCATCTGCGCTGCCCCCTGCACCTTCATCGGCTGCTGCTTCTGCTGTTGCTTTGTCCTTCTCCTGCTGCTTGGCTGGCTTCTTGACCTGCTTGGGTACCTCCTTGCCCGTCAGGATCCACTCCCTGCAGCAAGTGCCGCACAGGGCAAGGCATGTACACATGATAGCCACCACAAGCTGGTGAATTTTGGTTTCATAACTGAAAGAGATCACGCAAACGTGCGCCAGAACAGCGCCTCAGCTCAAATGTGTTCATTATGCAGCCTGCTGCCAAGTCAAAGCCTTAACTCAAGCCATGCTCGCTGCCTATGTCAACTCACTGCAATACAGCAGTGTGCTTTCAAGCAGCACCACCAGACACAGCCACACACCATGCAAGCAGCATGCCAACACATCCTAATCACTCGGCACCCATTTGCTGCTCACATGCAATCCATTGCACTTGTTACGGCACTGTACGTCACACCCCACCGCACCTGTGTGCCTCCAGCTCTGCCACCACCTGCTCCTCAGGCAGGTACAGTAGGTCACTGATGCGCCACAGCTGCAGGAGCAGCAGAGCAGCAGCACAGCAGCAGCACGGAGGATTGAGGACCAGGACACACAACGGGCAGCAGGTGCAGCAGTCACCAAAGCACCGCAGCTGCTGACAGAGGAGGAGCGCACACCACAGGGCAGCAGCCCACGCAGCAGATGCACAGGTGTATTGTGTTAAGCATGTGCATGCGCTTGGCGTGTTTGTGGCGGCTGTGAAGCAGCTCCAGCCCGCATGACTGCAGCAGGCCACAGACCAGTCACGGGCTCAGCTGGTCCTGCTGCCGCATGTCTCGCCTGCCGCCTGCTGCATGTTTGGGCTCGTGTGCCTGCCTGCACGGCAGCGGTGCACTCGAGAGCCGATCGCACCTGCAGTGTGCCGCCGCCGCTCTTCCCAGCACCGCCCGGCAGGGCCTCGCTGTCCACTGCTGTGTCGTCACTGACACTCATCATGGTCCAAGGGGAGCCAGGGCACCACTGGAAGTCGACCACTTTCTGCGGCACCACATGGCACAGGACAGCCGCGCATCAGCAGCAGCAACACCATAGAGAGCAGATTATGTATCGAAGCATACTCAAGAGACTTTGCATGTACCTGGACGGGCACAATGCGTTGTATTGTGTGCTCATCGTTTTTTCCTTGTCTCGTGCTGACATTGTGCTCATTTGGGGTGACTCATACCACATAAGATGGTGACTGGACCCACGTGTAGGTCAAGGTCAAGGTCCTCTCTCTCTCTCTCTCTCTCTCTCGCTCTCTCGCTCTCGCTCTCTCGCTCTCTCTCTCTCTCTCTCTCTCTCTCTCTCTCTCGCTCGCTCTCTCTCTCGCTCTCTCTCTCTCTCTCTCTCTCATGAAATG
This sequence comes from Scenedesmus sp. NREL 46B-D3, assembly GCA_014080715.1. Taxonomy (NCBI): domain Eukaryota; kingdom Viridiplantae; phylum Chlorophyta; class Chlorophyceae; order Sphaeropleales; family Scenedesmaceae; genus Scenedesmus; species Scenedesmus sp. NREL 46B-D3. The sequence continues at coordinate 714,447 of JACERP010000016.1, read as the reverse complement.
ATGTCCCACACGTGCCAACCAGCCCAAGTGATGAGCGCAACCAAGCTGTGCAACACAAGCAGGCGCTCTGCACATGCAATGATGCAACATACGCTCCAGCAGGCCACCTGCAGGCATCAGCCAACAGCATGCTGCCAATGGCGTGGCCGGCCCTGCCACACCAGCCCTGGCGCCAGCATGATTCGTTGAATGAAGCAGCCGCTGGCTCCTCACCCCTGCCCTGTGGCCAACGTGCTTGAACAGCACCTCCGGTGGTGTGGCATCCTTGCCGGCCTTGCTGCCGCCCGCTGCCGCTGCGGCAGCCGCCGCTGCCCCCGCCCGCTCCAGGCTCCACACCACCACCAGGTGATCCTCACCGCCAGACGCCAGCACACCCTGAGTGAAGCAACAACAGCAGCAGAAGAGCAGGCAGGCAGCGTGGAAGTGGCTGTACATTGCTGCACACAGCTCGTAGAACCAGTACAAGCAGCGCATCGCCTTGAACCATGCCTCGCTTGGCATGCATCGGTTTCGCATTCAACCTCCTGCTGCGCCCCTGACCCACTGCCCGCCGGCCACCAAGCGTGCCACCGCCTGGCACTCACGCGCTCTGTTGGGTGCCACTCCACGCGCATGATGGCCTCGCTGTGGTAGTTGAAGGTGTGCAGGGTGCCGTCCGGTGCGCTGCCATTGGCCGGCAGCTTGCGCCTGTCCCACACCTTGAGCGAGCCGTCAGCAGCTCCTGCAGCGGCACCAGCAGGACGGCGCATGTCAGCTGATGCACACGTAGCCGCATGTTTGCATGGCAAAGCCGGCCGCGTGTTCAAGGCCAACCGTACGCCCCCCACAAGTGAGGCTTTGCCGGGCTGTGCACGCCTCATCCCCGACATGCCCCAACATCGCCGGAGAACTTGGCACTCAGTGCAGAAACCGGGACAGGCACCGCTGCAGGGCAAACAGCGAATGCACAGCAGCGCTGGCGCTGACCTGTCACGATGAGGTGCTCCTGCAGCCCGCTCCAGTCCACTGTGTGCACATCGCAGCTGCCGTGCGCCTTGTCGATGGCCTGCACTGGGCTGTTGCTGGCGGCAGCATCCCACAGCAGCACCTGCAGGCGTCCCGGGGTGGTGTGACATGTGGTGCCGTGTGCCCAAGGCATGTGAAGTTAGTGAGGTGTGTCATAGGCGTCAGCAGCCCGCACTAAACAGGTGCAGCGGCATGCGCACAAGCGATGTGCGCGTGTGCAGCGGATCAGCTTTTGTGTGGCCAGTACTGCAACCCAGGCATGGCATGCCCTGTGCTCAGCAATGACGTGACTGGGCAGCGACACCTCAGCACAGCCGGCTGTGGGGAGCGCGCCGTCGTCGACGCTGCTGGGAGGCGCAAGGTGCGCACCCACGCAGCCCACCTGTGCATCATCGCCCACGCTGATCAGGTGGCTGCTGCTGCCCGGCTGGAACACCAGGTCCTCCACAGTCTTCTTGTGGCCACGCAGCTTCTGCCTGCAGCGCAGCCACGTGGTACAACACATTCCCAAGCAACATGCAGCACGCGTAGCTGTTGGGAGCAGTTGCACCATGCACGTCAAGCACATGCCAACACAATCCAGCGCGTGCTTGACAGCGTGCTCTGGCCTGCGCAGCTGCTGCAGACAGACACATGCCAGGCAGGGCCAGCGAGCACATCTAGCAGCCCCTGCCCAGTGAAGAGACCGCAAAAGCGGCCGCACTGCTGCATGGGCACTACAAGCCCAAGCATCCACAGCCGACCCAGGCCAGCCCTCCGTGTGCCCAAGGCTGCAGACGCCCACCTGCTGTTCAGCTCTGTGGTGGTCCTGGCGTCGTCCTTGTCGCGCTTCGCCAGCAGCCCGTCCTCCACGTCCCTGAGGTCCCACAGCAGCAGCAGCTTGTCGGTGCCGCCGCTGGCCACCATCGGCGCCGCGTTGCTGGTGGCGAGGGGGAACAGCGCATCCTTCTCGTGCCCTACAAGCTTGGCGTCTGCACTGTTTGTGACCCACTTCTTGGTGTCCTGACAGCACAGGCCAGGAGTGGCGGGACGAGCACACCGCAGAAGAGTGCTGAGCAGACCCTTACAACGGCCAGTGCTGCCAGCAGGTGCGTGTGTGCTGTTGCACAAGAAGCGCGTCACTACATACAATCGCAAGGCGACAGCTTGCACAAAACCGACAGGAATAGTATGAGGGGTGGAGTGCGGCTGTGATGTGCACAAAGGCGCGGGCAGGGTCGCAGGAGTGCCACCAGCAATGGGTCAGCTGTGAGGACGACGGCAGCTCCAGCTGCCCACCTTGTCTCGCTGCGCGTTGGGCTGCGTCTGTGTGTTCCACACGTACAGCTCGGGGGCGTCGGTGTGGGTGACGATCACCTCGGGGTGCTGGGGCACCTCGCGGATCTTGTTCACCTGCGGCACGCGCGGCGCGGCGTGGCCCGCAAGGGCCGCCGGTCCAAGGTTGACGCAGCTGCAGCCTGTCGCCAAGCTCTGGGACTGGCGGCGCGCGGCCAAGCTGCTGCAGCTGTGCAAGCATACCACCCAATGCACGTGCGGTCCAGGGGCATGGCGCCTGAACTGCACATTCAGAGCTGCAGAAGCAGCTGCTTCGTCACAACACACACAAGGCCTGCGCTCGGCTGGCTGCCCATGCAGTCTTCAGGTCCCCCCCGATGCTGCGCCTGCCGCGTCCAAGTGCAGCTGAACCGCGCCGCACCTCTCCCGGGTGCACGATGGTCTTGGCCTCCTTGATGTATGGGCAGCGCGACAGTTCGTTCCAGGTGGCTATGGCCTCAGTGGAGGCGACACGCGGCTGCACAGCAGCACAGCGGCCAGCAGGCGTGCATTGTGTGCGGCACGCAGCAGTCAGCTATCGCCGCGCGACCACGCAAGAGGGGGGTGGAGGAAATTGTGCGGCTGCTAGGAGAGGCAGCTGCAGGATATACATTCACGCACGAGGCGACCCTGCGTGTTGATGGGATGACACCTTGGCTTCCACCGTGACTGGCGGTGGTGCTGCTGCTGCATGTGGTTGGCTGAGTACAAACAGGCGGGCACACACGACACTGCTGTTGCTGTTGCAGCTGCTGGCAGTGCTGCTGCGGCCTGCTGCGTTTGCTGGGCAGCGAGCTTCGGGAGCCCACTGGACTGCGACTGTCAGCAGCAAGGGCAGCGCACCCACCTTGACCAGGTCAACATCAACCACTAGCAGTTTAGGGGGCTCAACGTCAGCAGGGTTGGTCTGCAGCAGCAACAGCAGCAGCAGCAGCCGCCAGCACGGTCACAGCAATCACTACAATGCATGTTTGAGAAGTTGACTTACTGCGGCTGCACACAAGCAACAGCAGCAGAAGAGACACATACTGCGCTTGTGTGCAGCCGCAGAGCATGGACGTACCTGCTGCTTGGGCTGTGCAGCCACTGCTGATGCTGGTCCTGTTGCTGCCATTGATTCGCCCTGGACTGCCGTAGCACTGATGCGGAGCTAGAAGCACTCAAACGACATTGTTTTGAAGCTGCCCGCACCTGCTCAGAGATGTACATCCTGTACTTGGTCCTGAACGTGTGGTCCTCCAGCCTGGGGCCCCATCTGCATAGGCGCATTGCATGTCATCAAACAACCACACTCATGCACTCAAAAGGAACAAGCACGTTCGCTTGTAGTGCAGTTTGCTGTGGGTGAACTATGAAGTGCAGCACAGCCACCGTGCTGCTGCTGCCAGTGTTGCTACACCTGCTGCTGCTGCCCATCCCGCCAGCAAGGTGGTGCTGCCTCAATGCCTGCTGTGCAAGTGCCTACTAGACTGCGTGTTGATGCCTCACCTGCAGGCCTGTGATGGCCAAGTGAGATTGTGGTTTGAAAACCAGTCATAAAGCAGCGGCACTAGCTGTGTCTTCCAAGCCCTGTACTGGTTGTCATCCATGGGCTGGCCCGCGGCCGCCATGGGTGCTAGTTGGTTCCACTGCCAGCAGCTGTACTGCAAATCTACTGCGTGTGGGATGCTGAGCAAGATCGACAAGCTGCTGCTTCCTGGGGTCAGTAGACAACTCTGTATGCAATACTGTCGGTGCCAATATCGCAAATTACTGTCACACACCTGACATCGACAATGCTCCGCGCAGCTATTGATCCACCAGTACGTCCGTCTGGGGCCCTGGCAGTTGTTGTGCCAGTGACACGGCGTCAGCCAGGGCAAGTTCACTGGTTGCAACCATTATAACCGCGATTGCGTCTCTGTTGATCAAAAAACACCCTGCATGCTTGCTTGTTGTGCACGTTCGTGCAGAGGAGCACAGCACAATTCAAATCAACCCCGCTTGCCCCCGTCGCCTTTCATGATGTGATCAGCGTTGTTTCAGTGAATTTGTTAGTCATGTTTGATTTTATTCGCGAGCTCACATCTGTGTTTAAGCGCAAGCACGACGAACCCTGCAAACACAGCAGCAAGCCAGGCAGCAGTCCTGCAAAGCGCCAAAGGCAAGAACATATGCCAAATGACGTTGGAGTCAACGCAGGGCACACAGAGGCGCCTAAGCAGCAGATACCACAACCAGCCAGGCAGCAACAGCAGCAGCAACAGCAGCAAGAACAACAGCAACCGCAGATGCAGCAGCTCAAGCCGATGCTGCAGCAGGCGCAGCAGCAGCGGCAGTTCATGCAGCAGCCAAGCCGGAACCTGTCAGGCAGCAGTGGTCGGCAGCGGCCAGTCAATAATCCATTCAGGCAGTTGCAGACAGATGTGCAGCGTGCGTCACGCTCGCCAGCCTTCGCGGGAGACAGCCAGCTGAAGGTGAGCAGCGACACTAGCTTCGCTGGCAGCTGCACAACACCATACTGCGGTGTTGACAGGTTATGATCATTGCCAGGCTTGCTGATGCAATATTATGCTGATGGGTTGAAGCAGCAGAAGCTTCCATGCAGCATGCTGTGCTGCTGTTGTTTCTTGTGCACAGTTCCTTACACAATGTGTAAGGGACGAAGCCCCTATGATATGTACATAGCCAGGAACCATGAAATCCTCATGATATCCTCATGATAGTCAAGAACCATGATATCCTCAGCTACCAATGGTGAGGTTCTTCCAATGATCCCCAGAACCGGATGCCGGACTCATCGTTCCTGGCTATGTATATAGTGTCTGGGGCTTTGTTCTTACACTAGGCAAAACCTCCGGCAACCTTTCTTCACATCTGTTTACACCAAGCTCCAAGCTGCTTCACGGCTTTGGCCGTGCACATGCTGCCCTGACAAGGCTGGCTCACTGCCTGTGCTGCTGTGCCGCCTGTGCTGTACCCTTGTCTCCTGCCCTGCGTGATGCGCCGCTGCAGCTTCGTTTCTTTGAAGGAAGTGTGCCCGCTATGCGACCGACAGTTGGCCCCAGCAGTACGCCCTTGTTAGGCTACGCTTCGGCCGGCATGCCACATGCAGGGCTGCGCAGCGCACCTCGCATGCCTGGTGTACCTGGCTTGGGCCAGCAGCAGCAGCAGCAGTGGCAGCGGCGCGGAGCAGCAGCAGCTGGAGTTGGGCTGCCAGCCACGCCAGTGGCTGCAGCCAGCCCTGACCCTATCAAGCAGCGCTTGAGTTTTGAGTTGCAGGAAGCAGCCACTGCTGAGGCAGCAGCACAAGCAGCAGCTCGCGCACCACAAGCTGCAGGAGCAGCAGCAGCAGCAGCAAGGGCCGGTACTGGTGCAGGTGCAGGCCCCTCACACAACGGTCTTGAGGCAGCAGCACCACCACCAGCTGCACTAGCAGCAAGCCGCATGCCTGCTGCTAACGGCATTTTCGTGCAGGCATTGCGGCAAGAAGCTGCTCCAATGGGTGTAGATGTGCCAGGCCCTGCAGGCGGCAGCAGCAGCAGCAGACAGGCCTGGACTGCGGGCCAGCAGCTGCTTGCTAACCCAGGTGCAGCAGCAGCAGGGGCTAGCGCTCTGACTCCAGGCATGCTGTTTGCTGGGTTGCCTGCGCTGCTTGAGCCTGCTGATGCAAGGCTGGAGCAGGAGATTGCTGCGAGGCAGCGCAAGCTGCAGCAACTGGAGCGGCGTGATAAGGTTCGGTCGGAGGCTGCCTGCAGGGCAGCAGGCAACAGCAGTGGCAGGCAACCATTGGCACGGTGCAGCAGCAGCCTGTCTTGCGCAGCTTACTGTCTGCCCAGGCAGTCTTTCATGTGATGTGCAGCTATCAGGTTGCTTCTGCAGACGCACTCAACCGCCTGAACATTTGCCTTGTCAACCCACCAACTTTGCATTTTTGGCCACCAGTGCTGTGCCTTGCATCCAACCCCTAATTGCAGTCCTGGTGCTGTGGCCGCGTTGCTGCCGTCAACTGCTCCCTTGCAGGACTTCTTTGATGTGGATGTGCAGAGGCTGCAGCACAGCAGCCGCAAGGTGCTGGAGCTGTCACCAGAGTACCAGGCCAACCCAGCCAGCAGGGCACAGCTGCAGGAGATGAAGCAGGTGGCAGCACACAAGCAACTGCAGCGGCTGGAGCACGAGCAGGAGCTGCTACAGCGCCGCACGGCAGCTAGCCCTGCCGCTGCACGCGCGGCTGCAGCAGCGGAAGCAGCAGCCCCTGCTGCAATTGAGAGGCAGCTGCAGCAGCAGGCGGCAGCACGGCTGGCAGCAGCAGGCACTGCTGCTCGACAGGTCTCTGGAATGCAGCAGCGGCAGCAGCAGCAGCAACAGCAGCAGGAAGAGAGTGATGATGTCATCTGCTTGTCATCAGGGGATGAGGATGACGAGCAGCAGCAGCAGCAGCAGCACATAGCAGATCCATTGGAAGATTACAGTGAAGAGGAGGGCAGCGGTTACGAAGATGAGGATGATGAAGAAGAGCGGTCAGATGAAGAGGAGGAAGAGGATGTCGATGCTGCTGCAGCTGCTGTGGATCGGCTGCGCCTTGACAGGTGGCTAGGTGAGGCGCAAGCGTGGCAGGTGGCCTTTTCAATGTGTGTTGGTTGCCAATCACAGGGTGCCCCGCCGGTGCTCAAGCCACCTGCAACCTTTGTGCTTGCCAGCGCGTTGCAGTGACGTGCATAGCTGGTTTCCGCGGTCATGCATGGTTGTCTATGGTGCTCTCTTCAGTTGCAGGGCTGCCCTGCTGTGCTTGCTTGCAGGGCGGCGTTCAAACTGGACTCCCACGCAGCAGCAGCTGCAGCGCTATGAAATAGCAGTGGTGAGCGCCAACCGTGGCACGACTGCCTTGCAGGCAGTGCTGGCTGGATGTTCTTTCTGCATGTTCATATGCTCAGACTGCAGCACAGGCGGTGCTTCGTGTCTGACCAGCAAGTTGCAGGCGCCATCAGCTGTGTGCAAACATGCTGCTGGTCAAAAGTCACCATGAGGTGGGAAGTGGGCGCCTGACGTCAACCATGCGTCCGTGGCGGTGTGGTTGTGTGCGCTGTGTGCGCCGTTGCTGCAGGGGCCGGGGCCAGCCGGCGAGCACGTTTGTGTGGGGTGTGTGCTGACTGGCGGTGTGGCTGTGTGCGCCGTTGCTGCAGCGGCCGGGGCCAGCCGGCGAGCACGTTTTGTGTGGGGTGTGTGCTGACTGGCGGTGTGGCTGTGTGCGCCGTTGCTGCAGCGGCCGGGGCCAGCCGGCGAGCACGTTTTGTGTGGGGTGTGTGCTGACTGGCGGTGTGGCTGTGTGCGCCGTTGCTGCAGCGGCCGGGGCCAGCCGGCGAGCACGTTTTGTGTGGGGTGTGTGCTGACTGGCGGTGTGGCTGTGTGCGCCGTTGCTGCAGCGGCCGGGGCCAGCCGGCGAGCACGTTTTGTGTGGGGTGTGTGCTGACTGGCGGTGTGGCTGTGTGCGCCGTTGCTGCAGCGGCCGGGGCCAGCCGGCGAGCACGTTTTGTGTGGGGTGTGTGCTGACTGGCGGTGTGGCTGTGTGCGCCGTTGCTGCAGGGGCCGGGGCCAGCCGGCGAGCTGCTGGCCCGCCACCAGCGCGCAAGCATTGACCTGCGGCGCGAGCACATGCTGTGCCTGCAGGAGAAAGAGTGGCTGAATGACGAAGTCATCAACATGTACGTTGCGGTGCTGCAGGTGAGAGCTGGCTGCTGGTTTGTGTACACAGCCACCCTGGAGGCGCCGGCTGCATGCGCAGCGGGTTCACAACAGTTGTGCATTGGATTTTGCAACCTTAGTGAAGTAATCAAGTAACTTGGCAGGTTGGGGTGTGCGGCATGGGTTGCCGGTCAATGATTTCTGAGGAGTTGTGCTGTATTTGTAGCATGAGCATGACGCCAACAACAACGAGATGGACCTGCTGCGATTGCGGTGGCCGCTACACATGACATTCATGTGCTGAACTGTTCCACGGCTGCCTGGGCCTGCGCCCCCATCCCCTGCAGGATCGTGACACTGCGCTGCGCCAGCTGCCGGGCCAGTCGTACCCTCGCTGCCACTTCTTCAACACCTTCTTCCTCAACAAGCTCTACAAGGACGAGAGGCGCTACAACTACAAAAACGTGAGCGCTGCCGAGCCAATTGCCTGGACAAGCAGGGGCAGTTGCTGCCACCCGTGGTTGGCGGCAGAACGATGACTCTGCTGCAGATGATTATTATGCTGATGTAGTGTGGCTGGTGTGTGTTGTTTGGCAGGACGCGTCCACCTGCTCATATACCTGTTGCCGAGGTGGCTCGCTCTGTTGCTGTTGCCAGGGTCGTGTTGTTCATGCGCCTGATTGTGTCTGCTGCCCTGCTCAGGTACGGCGGTGGACGCTGCCAAAGCGCCTGGAGCTTGCAGGGCAGGCCAGCAGCAGTGTGCTAGAGTGAGCAGCAGTATGGGCAGTGCTCTGAGCAGGCTGCTGAAGGGCATTGCAACATGCCCTGCATGGGCACCAAGTGTGGATAATGCATGCATCATCGATGCATGCAATTTGCCTGTGCAGGTCTTCTGGGCACTGATAAGGATGGCAGAGATTGTCTTCCTGGATGGCCTTGTCGCAAGCAGCGCCGCACATGTGTCACAACCCTGCTGTGCTGCGCTGATGTGCTGTTGGATTGCACTGTAACTGTGGCTGCAACCACACCTTCAGACGCCCGCAGTGCAGCTAGTAGACTCATCAGTTGCTGGTCGTGTTTGCGCCGCAGCCTGGACCGCATCATCGTGCCTGTGCACGAGGGCGTGCATTGGACCGCCATCATGGCTGACCTGGCCAACAAGTGAGCAGGGGATGCGCACAGGCCACGCTGCGGTGTCTTGATTGTGGTGTGCCGTATCCATTGGTGATGGTGTGTGCCATGCTAGGAGCATGCTTGTCAGGTCAAACCAGCTCGAACCATCCACTTGCATCTTATCTCTCCATGTGTTTCTGCGCAACACCCATCAAATATTGCATGACTGGCACCGCCATCTTCGGTGGCTGCTTCGCTTTGGCTGGCGCGCCACGGCAGCGTCTGCCCCTCCTGCTGCTGCCCTGCAGGCGCATCGTGTTCTTTGACAGCCTGGGCGGGTACAACCCCTGGGCCATCGACTCCATCAAGAGCTGGTTGGCAGATGAGGCCAAGGTGTGTGCAGTCATGCGTGGTCATGCGTGACAGTGCATTTTGTGTTGATTACGTGTAGATCAAGACAAGCGAGCTTTCAGTGTATCATGGCTTGTAACACAATTCACATGCCCTGATGCGAGCAAGGCACCCGACACCTTGCCAACAGCCACCCCCGTGTGCCCTGCGCCGCCGCTTGCAGTACAGCAGTGGTGCTGCAGCGTGTAGCGTGGCCATTCCTGGTGGAGCCTCGAGAGCTGAGCTGTGTCTGCACGTGTGTCTGCTTGCAGGACAAGCGCCAGGAGGCCTGGGACACTGCCTCCTGGGACGTGCTGTGTCCGGAGGACATACCGCGCCAGAGCAACGGCTGCGACTGCGGCGTGTTCTCGCTGCTCTTCTGCAACCGGCTGGGGCTGGGCCAGCCTTTCGACTTTGCGCAGGTGCGACGCTGGCATTGGCGTGTGTGCATCTATCTGTGCGTGGCTGGGGTTGACTGTGGTACATATCATCAGATGGCGCTTTGGCAAAGGGAGCAGTGGAGTGCCTGGGTGGAGCGTTGTTGATGGGTCGGAGCAACCTTGCATTGAGTTACGCATTTGGAGAACAAGAGGGATAATGAACCTGCAGTAACATATTTCTCTGCCTTTGCTGTGTTGCACTCTGTCGGTTGCCTGTACCACACGAGAGTGCACAGTCTGTCCTGCAGACCTTGTATTGCATTGCATGCCGCTGTTCTTGACAGCGTGCCAACCAGGCCAGCCTGTCGATGTTGCCTGCCAACGTAGACAAAGCATCAAAGTTGTGTAGCATACTGACATCGGTGTGTGTAACATGTGCCATCACTGTTACTGCCACGCAGGCGGACCTGCTGGTCAATGCACGCGTGCGCATTGCCTGCGAGCTCATGGATGGCAGCCTGGCATTGCCAGGGCAGGGCAGCTAGCATAGCAACGGGGGTGCCACCCCTACCAGTGGTAGTACCTGTGCCGCGTTGCAGCAATTGCTCAGTGAGTGCTCAGTGAGTGCTTACCTGAGTATACTTGCGCTGGTGCTTGACGAGGTGCTGCATTTGTATGGCACTTACTCTTATTTTGTTTTCCTTTCAGAGTACCAGTAGACGCATACAGTGCAGGCAAGCTATTAGGCCTGCTCTGCCTGCAAAGCACCCTGTGCCTGAGCAGCTTGTCACTATTAGACATTGGTACTCGAGTTCAATAGTGGCTGACCGTGACTGTCTGAGAGAACTGATGGGATCATGTATCATGCTAATCAGCCAAATCCTGGGTGCCAAAATCTGCACCCTGGTCACGAGTAAAGGACACGGCACTAGCGGTTCTTGTGGACACATTTCTGCTTGTTGCAGTTGTCGTCAAGATGCTGCTTGGCTGCATGGGTTGTTTTGACTTGCTGCAGAAATGCCACTGTTGTCAGGCGACCTCAAACACACCATGCAGGCGATAGGGTGAACACCGGCAGCAGTAGCATGCAGGTGGCCTACACAGTGTGAGACAATGATGTAACACAGCAGCCGGTACCATTCAGACGGGTTGAGCAAGAGATTCTGCACGTAAATGAGCACGTCATGCATGCAGCTGCTGTCAGCTGACCACGGGGTCAACATTGTTGAGTTCAGCTGTGCTGCAAGGCGCACCTAGCAATTGGGCCTGAGCTTTGCTCCATAATTTGCAGACTAACCTGTCCACTTACCGCTGACCAGCAGTAGCAAAGATAACTCTAACCGCCCATATCGCAGCAGCAGCAGCAGCAGCCTGGTTAACTAGGCCCCACCAACGTTGGTGGGCAGGTCAGCCAAAGGAGCAGCAGCAGCAGCAGATGGTGGCACGGCTAACTGCAGCGCACAAGGATGCATTGGCATTAAGTTACTGTCTAGCAATATATGTAATGAGGTTAGACACACGTGCAAGATATATGTGTGACCAGCTTGAGAACCACAAGTGTGTCAGGCAGGTGCGCGGTGACAACTGTCTGGTGTTATGGTGCAGTCCGAATAAACTTTACTGGTACGTGACGGGTCTGTAACACTATTGTTGAAGTTGATGTGCAGCTTGTAGTGGAAACACCTTGCAAACGAACAAGTCGTATTCAGCAGTGCTGAGCGCCTTTACGTGTACGGTTCGGCTCTTTGACACACCTGCAAGCCAACCGATTTGCACGATATGGATGTAAGCACCAAAATCAGCAGATCTCGCGGCTACAGGCAGCTGCGTGGCAGGGGACTTGGCAGCCAAACAGCATCAACACACCACCACACAAGCTCCCGGCCCCCCTCAATGCACACAGTCCGGCAGCAGACATGCAGAGTGGATGTCGCAGACGTAGCTGCTACCGACTCGCTAGATGCATCAACAGCAGGCTGCAGCCGTACAGCAAAGCAGAGTGTGCACACCAGCAGCAGCAGGGCCTGGCCAGCACAACAGCAGCTTGCGCTGCTTGACAAGCGTTCGCTGCTGCTGGGGCTGGCTGCAAGCATAGGACTGGCCGTACTGCCGCAGGGTGCTGCAGTTGCTGCTGCAGGTGAGCACACCATTGACATGCAGCGGTGCCACAAGCAGCAGCTTGTGCGACGAGCAAAGCCAATGCGCTGCAGCTTCCTGGGCATATGCCCTGCATTCAAGCACAGCTGGCCTGGTTTACTGCAACGTTTTGTTGCTGAATGCGTATGTTTGGCATGCATGAAGTTGGCAGCAGACTACCTCATAGCAGGATGTATGCTGTGGCAGGTGATGCGCAACGCTTGCACACGTGCACCTGTGCAGAGCATGCACAGAACACTGGCAGCGGCACGCACAGGCCACGACATAGCAGCTGCGCGCACCAGCCCTTGCAGGCCATCTAACTGAACGCTCGCTGTTCTGTCTCGCTCTGCAGACCTGGTGCCTGCCATCCTGCAGCTCGACAAAGCGCCAGACCAGTCGCTGTACAACCCAGCCGTGAGTTGACTTGGTGGGCGCTTTGCTGTGCATTCGCAGCTGCAGCTGTCGTCAGACACAATAGTAACATGTGCTTTTGGTGTATGGTCATCGCTGGTGCTGGGTACTTGGTTACATGCATAGCTGGCTGAGACATTCCAGGGATGTCGGTTGGTTGGTTGGTTGTGCGGAGGCACATGCATGCAAGAAGCTCAATGTCTCTTTGCGCACATGTTCTGCCAGCTGCAGATGCCCATGGTGTTGTGCCTCAGGCGGGACAGGGTGCTCTGTTGCTGGCTGCTGGTTACTCGGCACCATGACAACCGCCACCGTAGCCCTATCACACCAATTCTTGCTCATGCTTGCTGTTGCTGTGCTGTGGATGTGTTGCCTGCAGGACAAGGACCTGCGGGAGGCTGCTGCGCTGCTGCAGCAGGCGCTGAACGCAGAGACGGTGCATCAGGAGGAGGCGCTGTGGACACAGGTCAGTTGGCTGCCTAGGTGCAGCAGCAGCGGCGGAACGGCAGCACAGAACAGTGTCAGCAGCAGGGGTGTGGGAGCAGATGGAGCTGGCAAGAGCAGCAGCAGCAGCAGCTTTTGCAGCAGCAACAGCCGCAGCAGCAAAAATGGCAGCAGCAGTATGCCAGTGTCACCCTGACGATGCTTCGTGACATCAACAGCAGCCGCAGTTCACAGATCAGCAGGTGCTACAACAGCAATGAGTAAGAGCAATCGGTCTGATGGACACATGCACCAAGCAGTGTGTTCACCGCAACGCTGCTGCTCTGGACACTGCTGCTTTAGTAGCTGACGAAACATGCCTGCTCAGCAGAGCGGCACCTGCTCTGTCTTTTGAAGGCACTGCTGTTCTGGCTGCTGCTGCTGCTGCTGCCGCCGCTGCCGGCAGGTGATTGACAAGTACAGCCGCACCAATGCCATCTGGATGCCGGACGTGGTGGGCCGCGCATATGGCAACAGAGGCAACGCCCGCTCACGGCAGGTGAGGGCAGGACAGGGGAGGGCAGGGGAGGGGGTAGCAGCGCAGCAGCCACGGCTGGTGCTGAGTCACCACTGCGCCGTGCACCGCAGCTCGTCTGTGCTGCATTGGCTCAAGCAGGGCAGGAGCCACACATGACCCTCGCTGCTACTCACCTGGTGCTGCCTGGTGGGCCGCTGCTGCTGCTGCCGTCAGGGCAAGCTGGCTCCCGCGCTGTCCGACTTCAACGCGGCCATCCAGCTGTGCCCCTGGTCGGTGGACCCCGTCATCAACAGGGGCGTGGTGCTGGAGGCACTCGGCAGGTGAGGCAGGGGACGGCGGCGGTGGTGCTGCTGGCCGACACGTTGCAGTGAAACGCATCTGGGCGAGGACGTGGCAGTGCAGTGTGGTGCTGGGCGCCGGCCTGGTGCGGGCATGCATGTTGGGCGAGTGCCCACTGTGGTATGGTTTGCCGCCCACTGCTGCGGTTGTGGCGGAAGCACTGCCCAGGTCTTTAGGCTGCGTGACTGCGCAGCTTTGTATCTAGCGTCCACGACAGGCGGGCCTGGTGGTGGTTGCGTCAAGTGCCGGCTGTGTCCAGGGCGCTGGGCCGTGCCGTGCCGCTTGCTGCGCAGGTGGGACGAGGCAGCTGCCGACTACCAGGCGGTGCTGGCGGTCGCACCAGGCGATCCCAGCGCATGGAACAACCTGGGCAACACGAACATGGGTGAGCAGGGGCAGGCAGCGCAGCATCTCTGGCAGTGCAAGCCTGGTCTGGTGGTTGCAGGTGCTGCCCTCTGCACGCCTGCCGGTGCCGTGCAGGCTGCGCAAAGTAGTAGCATAGTTGTGCATTACGATTGCAGGCAACCAGCTATGCTCAGCAGAAGGAGAGGTGCAGGTGCCGTCACACCCGCCATGTGCAGTCTCAGCTGTTTGTCTTTGAGCTGCTGTGTAGCAGAGCAGGGCAAGTTGACGCTGTGACACCCTTTGAAACCCTTGCCAGCAGGCGCATGCCCATCTGCGTAAGGCTGCACTGTGCATGCTCATCTGTGTGCATGCAGGCTTGCAGAATTGGGCAGAGGCTGAGCGCTGCTTTGGCAAGGCTGCTGCGCTGGCCCCTTCCTTCAGCTTCGCTGCTGCCAATCACACGCTGGCACTGTACCAGCTGGGCAGGACGGAGCAGGCCATCAGGTGAGGCAGGATTGGCACATGCACACCGCGACACAGCGGTGGGCATTCAAGGCAGCAGCAGCAGCTGCTGCATGGCATGTTTGGGCTGGCTTTCGAGCACATGCTGGCCATCTGCCTGGGCAGGATGGCTAGGTGCGTCACTAGCTGAGCAGCAGCAGCAGCAGCAGCAGCAGCAGCAGCATGGCATGTTTGGGCTGGCTGTCGAGCACATGCTGTCCACCTGCCAGCTGGGCAGGATGGCTAGGTGCGTCACTAGCCGAGCAGCAGCAGCAGCAGCAGCAGCAGCAGCAGCAGCAGCAGCAGCAGCAGCAGCAGCAGCAGCAGGTGCTCTGCAAGCAAGCAAAGGCTTATGATCGGCATCTGCGGTCAAACCTGCACAAGCTCTGTAATGTTCCAGCAGGAGCAGGCACAGCAGCGGTGGACGGTTGATTGGGGAGGAATGGTGTTCTGGCAGCTGTGCAGTGCGCTGGCTGCAACACACGCCTCTGCATTGCTGCCCTCCACTCTTGGCTGCGCTCTGCAGGGAGATGCGCACCCTGCTGCGGCGCTACCCTGACTTCCCGGACATGCGTGCAGCGCTGGCGGCTGCGCAGTGGGCTGCTGGCAGGGAGGGAGATGCAGAGACAAACTGGGAACGTGTGGAGGACCCTCGGTAGGTGACCTGGCGCCACCCACTGCGCATGTGCCCCTGCAAGACGAGCCAGGCCATTGCACGCAGGCTGTGTAGCAGCACACGCTGCAGCAGATGGGCAGAATCTGGCTGCAGCATCAGCTGTTGCAAGCGCATCACCCATCCAGTAGGCATTATGATGGTGATGGCGACAGCAAGCAATCCACACACATTTGCTGTGTTGCACGCGATGCACGTGATGCCATGCCTGCTGTAGGTACCGTGATGTGAACTGGCTGCGCAAGGAGCGGCGATGGCCGCCAGCGCTCAGTGACAGCCTGCAGGCGCTGCTACAGCTCAAGTCAGTGTAGGCAGCAGAGGTACAGGCATCTGGAGCGGCACTGCTGGTGTGCAGCTGAACTCACACGCGGGCAGTTGCCAGCACAGCCTGCAGACGCGGTTGATGTTGAGGTGGTTCCAAGCAGCTCTTGGTGGTGTGAGCAAACGGGGTGTAGCTGGGGCCTTGTATGCCGGGTGTTCCGGGCAGGCAGGCGGGCAGCACTCAGCAACAGGCTTAGGAGCTTTGGTGTAGGTCAGCGTAATCAGCAGATGTCTATGTAAGCGTGGTGCAGCACAGGGACAGCTGGCGCATTGTGTGGTGCAGCAGATTGATGCATCGAACGCCAGAATTGGACACCAGCCAGGGTTGGCTGCTGCAATTCACAACCTGAACTGAAACTTGACAGAGGTCCTGTGTTAAACAGTGAGGTGGCAGCGGGTGGTCAGCCATATTTGTGGTGTTGGCTGCCGGCGCTTGTGACTTTGTTTAGGCGCGGCTGCAGTAGTCGGTGTGAGCAGTATTTTCAGTGCAGCACAGTGTATGGTTGATCTGTTGCTATGGCTTGAATGGGTAATATGATGATAATGAGTGTATGGTTGATGTTCACTGGGCATTACAGACAGGCGTCATGATTGTTGTGCACGTTGGTTTGGCACAAACGGTGTGCCTTCTAGCTGCGGCTTAGGTGCTTTCCCAAGATTGGGAGAGTCAGTGCATGTAACAACTCAGTAAAACGTGGTCTAGCCATTTGGTTCTGCCCTAGATTTGCAGCTGACAGGCAAGGAACCCCAGTATGCGGATACTCCAAGTGTTGGGCAACTGTGCCTGTCCCAAGTTGGGTTCCCATTTCAGTGTTCCTTAAAAGCCAGCTTGCATGCAGCAGTGGGTTGCCCAAAGTTGAGGGGCCTGCCAGCAACAAGCATTGGATGCTTTCTATAATTGTGAAGAAGCAGCAGCACTCTAGCATAAAAAGGCAAGCAAGCAAGCAGTGTCACCCAACCCCTGCATGCGAGGCTGCTCATGTAAGCAAAGCTGGCTCCACCCACTGTACTGCAAAATGTAATCTATATACGTCTTAACTGGCAACAGGATGCTGGGTTAGATTGCTGCTGCATTCTACAGTCTGAACCATTGTAAGTCATTCGAAAATGACCTTTCCCTGGGTAAACAATTAGTCAGACAGACATAACTTCATCATCATCATAATACCCATTCAAGCCATTGCATCAACGCCATCGGCCCCGCGTCCCAGACATAACTTGTTGTGTCTAATAAACCACCGTGTTGCTTGGCAGGCCTTGCAGGTCAAGCACCAGAACCGGCACAGATCAGCACAGACTTGGGATCTATGACTGGTCTGCAATCAGTTTTTAATCTGAATTTTTTTTGTTCCTCAGACAGCATGCCGCCAGCAGCAGCAGCGGCAGTGCTACGAGTGCTGGCAGCTGGTCTAGCAGCCCATCGTCAGCCACCAACTATGTGGAATGGGTTGGTGTGGGCCCTTCTCAGAAGTTGTTAGGTTGCAGTGCTGCTGCTGCCCCTAAGTGAGAGGACACGGCACTAGCATGCAGTAAACTAAGTAGCATGCAGTAAACTAAGTAGTATGGCCGCACCCGGCGCGATAAGTTGTCAGTTGTAGGTTGTCAAGAAGGAGAAGCACTCTCGTGCATCAGCAAAAGGCAAGCAAGCAGCACCACCCTACCCCACATAGCCTACTTTGGTGATTCGGTAATTAATTAAAACAGCGAATTCGTTATAAATTGTACTGCTGTGGTACAGAAAGGATGGCACCCTCGTGTAGTGTCGTACATTTCCAAGTGTCAGGCCAGGTGACAGGTTGTCGTTGTTGAAACTCATCTTTAGATGTACATAACGTTTATGTTTTTGAATTGTATCCTGTTTATTGAAATTTTATTTGTATTCAAGAAATATACTCTTGCTTCCAAGGCATGAGGAGACATAACATTTGCATTTCATTCCCTCACGTAGTGTAACTGGGTGTAATTCACCTTGTCACTTGGTAACATCACACTATTTCAGACTCACTTCCGTTTCCCAACATTATGTTGTAAAAGAACGGACTTAACGGTTCCTGGGCTCCAGGTAAATGCCAAATTGCGCACCTCAAGCAATGCTGGACCAGGAGACCCCCGCCCAAGTTCTCCTGGTGCTCCGAGTGGGCTGCCATGCAGGCACACACTCCTGCAGCAAGGCCTCAAATATCCAAACATGTAGCGCAGAGAATTGAAGGGAGAATTGAAAAGTGCTCGTAGGTTACACTGGCAACCGCACTTGCCTCCCTCTTTATAAGACTTGGCCAATAATGTACCTCACTTTGTCAAAATCATTAGCTGTTGTCTATTGCAACAACCGCCATAGTGAATCACTACATCATTCCACATGTGGAGTCTCACAACTGTGTGCAGCACCTGCATTCCTGGTTGTGAAAGGCCACACTTTGGCCATGCAACAGACCCACCAGGCTGCCAATACACCCAGGTTACAGACAGTACTCAATACATCCTGATTGAAAATATGAACCAGCACATGCCCAGAACTCATGCAAAACAGGGCTTAGACAGGGTGATTGTGCTGTTTTCTCCTCATCACCACTGCACTGCCACACATAAAAGTTATACAAGACTGCCCAGCTGCACCTGTACCAGCACGATTGCACATGTGTGCCAATGCACACCACCAGCATGATACAACCACCATATTGAATGGCACAATTGATTACTCATAACCCAGTTGCAGCTCATACCAGCCTAATGCAAAGATTCCACAGGCAGTTGCCCCTGGACGCCGCAGGCACAGCAGAACCAAGATATCCCATTCACTCAGGAGACAAAACAGCACCTGCTCACTTGCGCTCAACACATCATGCTGCTGCACATCAAGAATTTCATCTTCCTCTCTGAGCTACATACGTTGAAAGGAGCATGCAAACAAGGTACACAACCCAGCTGCTATCCAACCAGCAGCAGCTGCAACCTCCTCATTCCTGCACTCTGTGAACAGCCATACAAATTACCAGCGCATGTTCCCACCAACAGTTTAGTTCTTCAGCTCCTCCAGCACCAGGGAGGGCACTGGGGTCACCGGCAGGTTGAGGTCCTTCTCCACATCGTCCAGCTCCAGGATAGCCTCCTTCTCAATGCCCAGGGCCAGGTGCTTGAAGATCTCCTGGTGGCTGACAAGCTCCTCGACAGTGAAAGCGGCGATGGCAATCATGGCCAGGCGGCCGTTGTTGAGCTCCTTAGTCTGCATCTCCTTCCAGGCGGCAGGGTCGTCCTTGGGGCCCAGGTTGAGGGGGTCAAAGCTGCGACAAAAATAAGCAAACAGGCAGGAGCAAATTTGGTCAGCGATCCTATGTACCAACTTATGGGTGCAAGTAAAAGCATTTCCTTGGCTGCTCCCTCTTGCTTCCAAACAGCACACACACACAAGCGCTGGATGCCAACTTTACCCCCATAAAGCGCATTAACAGCATACAGCAGCCAGCCAGCTCCGCATATCAGCGCGGCAGGCAGCAGTCACCCCAGCTCTCTCCACACCCAACAACGGAGCAGTATCAGCAGGCACGGCAAAGCAGCAGCAGCAGCCCACTCACCCCAGGTTGCCCAGCTCGTACTCATCGGCACCCTTCAGGCTGTTGAAGCCGTTGCCAACGGGGGTGGCCCAGCCCAGGGCCACGCGGTAGCTCTCAGCCAGGCCAATGGCCAGCAGCAGGGGCTCCCAGAACACGGCACCACGCGCCTCCACCTGCTGGAACTGGTAGATTGCAGGGCCAGTGATGTGGCCGTCGGCATTCAGGAAGGCGGGAATGTCCTCCAGCTGCTCCTGAACAATGAAGCCGAGTGCGGCCAGCATGGCAACACGCCCGTGCACAATCTCAGACTCGCGCCACCTGCATAAGGGGGAGGGGAAAGGTGTGGGGCAGCAGCAGCAGCAGCGGCGGGCAGGATTGGTTGAGGGTGCAAGTAACAGCAGATGCTCCCACACCATGCCAAGCTTGAAGGATATGCTCTGCAACAGTATTGCTCTGCTTCAGCAGGTGGGATGCAGCATGCCTGTCAATACATGGCAGGCATGTCAGCTCTGGCCTTGTACCACCCAATCACGCCACAGCCTGGATACCAGGCTTGTGCAGCACGTTTCCAGCACACTAGAGGCTAGGCCCAAGCTCACCTGCGGATCTCGCTGACCTTGGCCTGCGATGCAAAGCCTGCTGGGTCGAACATGTCTGGGAATCTGCAGCAGCACAGGCACAACCAGCATCAGCCCCGTCAGCCAAATGCGCAAGGATAGTGTGTTGTGCAAGGATACTTTGTTGGCTGCGCTAGGCCCCACATGCTGCGCACACCAGTGCAGGTGCCCTTCGCCGATGCGGCTTGAGCAAGTGCCATGGTCCTCGTGACGAGGCAAAGGCACAAAGACGTTGGAAGGCTGCCCAGCTTGACGCTACATCAACTGTGGTGAAGTGTGGAACTGTTCTAGAATCTGTCTACTGTAGCAAGCCAGGCTACTCACGGTTGGCTGATGCCAGGCAGGGTCTTGGCGTCTGCACATGAAAAGGCAAAGAAGGGGCGCGAAAGTGTGAGCCAGGTGCTAGAGCATGATAAACAGGAGGCACCCACGTGGAACCAATACAACGGAGTGTTCCCGAGTCACCAACACCCCCGCTGAGCAGCAGCGGTGCTTGCAATCCGTCTGATTCTTTTACGTGATGCACGCTGCATCTATCACTAACCCTGCTGAAAGATTGGGGGAGCACAGCTGGGCGTTGCCAGGCGACTCACACTCGTAACCGGACATGCCCTCGGTAGCGGTGGCGGTCTCAGGGGCAGCTGCCTTTGCGGCCACGCTGGAACGCACAGGGGCTGCGCTGCGGCCAGCGAAGGCCTTAGTGGCGCTCTTGCTCAGGACGGTCTGCATCGTGATGGTGTGTTGGGATGAAGCTGACTGCAGAAGAGAGTGTTCTGGTATTGGGCACGTGATCGTGTTTACGTTCAGTACCAACTTGGGTGACAGGCTCTATATAGCACCACGGGACTCACCCCGAGCCTACCATGTTATTTTCTCCTGGCCACGAATTCAGTTAGCCCCTCCAAGCACCACCACAATGCACCCTCCAACGTCTCAAACATGATCAAGCAGCTGTATTTCGGCGTTGTTGCTGTGAAGCACAGCTCCAACCTGCAGATGCCACTCAGGTCGGAGCGGTGAATAATCCGGTCCCGTGCAAATCGTGTGTGATTACTTGTGAGCGCCGCTGGCACTCACTCATCATAGTCTATTAATGTCAAGCGTACAATACTTTCAAGCTGCGTTATTTCTGTGCAACCCTGGGGTTGATCACTCGACCATATCAGATACGGACAGCAGCACTCCGACTGCAACGCCAGCATGCTTTCTCAGTTAGTTACTTGCATCACGGCTTTACGATAGTGCGTATCTGCTGCCGAGCTGCCCCAATGGCTGTTGGCGGGTCGTTGCCAAGCTGCGATGTTGTCGGGTGAGTGCAGCTGGCACTTTGCTGCAACCCTCATGAGCGGATCGACGGCTCGCTGGGCTAGTGCCTGAGGCAGGATCAGTCCTGTACTACTGTACTGTATTGTAAAGTCGTTCAGCTGGCACAGCAGCTGTGCGGTGGGTAACAAACCAGTCCAGATTGCGGCTGTTGCCAACAGGCAGTTGTGGCAGACACGCTGCTTTAGAGTGGTCCAGGCATGCTGTAGCAGGCTGTTCAACCAAGGGGAGTGTATATACGAGATCTCTTGTATGTATACTCCCCTTAGTTCAATTGAGATTAACATGCGGCCGCATGCAAGCAAATTGAAATTTTGCTTCATCACTGCAGTGAGATGCTACTGGTACTGCAACAAGCAGCAGCACCCAGCAGGAAAGCGAAGCAGACTCTACTGTATGCGCTTTTGGGCAATCGACAAGCAGCAGCAGCGCAAGCAGCCGCTTTAGGGGCACCAGCTGGTGTGTTTTGACAACCCACCCTGCAGACAGCATGAATCACCATCTTGTTACATGCTCTTTTCTTCCCAGCTTTGTTTCCCTGCTAGGTGTCAGTCGCCTACCCATTCAAGCCATAGCATATGCATCAACGCCATCGAAGGAGCTACATCAGCAGCAGCAGCAGCAGCAGTGCGGAGGTGTTGCAGTGTAGTGTGCATGCATGCAACCTTGCTCCCTAACGCCAGCTTGCTGGCAGCTTCATCATCATCATATTTCCCATTCAAGCCATAGCATCAGCACCATCGGCCCCTTGCTGGCAGCTTGTGTTGCTCTGCTTTGTATTTGATTTGTGCTGCAGATACATATCGCGTTTCAGTCTGCAGACATTTTGGACCACACCTACCATGCATGGGTTCAGCGCGCGTGACATCCTGGACTGGAGTACATGACCAGCGGCAAGCATGGGGTGTGGGTGGCGCCGGCCCACCTCACACTGTGCTTGTCCGCTGAACTTCTGCTTGCTTCAGGTATTTTTGGGGATGTTCAAGGGCGTGCGTGCATAGCCTCTACCTTTGCTTCCTGGACGTGGACGGGCTGGCGCCCCAGAAGCGGCTCCATTGGCCTTCCCTTGCCTTATGTTCATCAGTACAACCATGCCGCAGTACAGTGAGTGAAGCCAGCTTTGCTTATATACGCAGCCTCGCATGCAGGTGTAGGGAGACACTGCTGGCTTGTTTCCTTTTCGGCTGCTGCGTTAGAGTGCTGCTCCTTTTTACATCAAGAAGTACTGCTCTTACCCCTGGCAGCAACCAGCATTCAGCCTTGAGGCCTGCTTTGCAGCTTGCGGCTGACACCAGCAGGCAGCACAGTACTTGAAGCACGACTGGATGTACATGTAGTGCTGCCGCGCCAACAGCAGCCAGTTGCATGCAGTAAATAACACCGGCGACTGCAACAGTCATGCCTACACCGGTGACGTGCAAGTCAGTGAGTGGCACGTGGTGGGGCTGCCAGTTGATGTGGCACCGTGACAGCAGGCTGATTATACAGACCTGAGTACACTGACACTGCGCTGCTTGATATCACTCGTCGCTACCACACGGCCAGTGCGCACGGCTGATGGAGCAGCACGTGCACAGCATGCATGCTGTGGAAAAAACAGCGTTATGCCATACTGGCAGTGCACAACGTGCAATGATTCAGGACTTGTGCAGCACTGGCTATGGGACCATTTATGCAGCGGCAATGCAAGGGGATGAACAGCACGCACCAGTCTTTGCCTTCGTGCATGCAGGGATGGTGGGCGTGGAGATGCACAGTGCTCTGCATGCTAGTGTTGCGTCCTTTCCACAACACTCAAACATCCGAGCAAGGACGTCCAACCAATCGACAAGACAACGAGTGTCATTGGGCACCCCTCCTGACCAGTTCCTGCCGCACAGACCAATAGCCAGGCAACGCATACAGGACTGCCGCAGTCACTGTGGCAGTGCCAGGACAAGGATGTGCCCCAGCACAGCATGCTCGCTGTGTCAACATGCGCACAACATGCAGTACTGCATCCCTTCACAACCATTGTGCAGTGTTCTGTCGTCCTTTGAGTTTCCAATTTCTTACTTGCGTACATCACCCCCCAACCTTGCCCATCCTAACAGCCTCCGCCAACTATGCTCATGCTTCCCAAACACACCGCCACTGCAGCGAGGTGCGCATGCGCACAATCCAGCGACGGGCGATTCAAGCACACCGCAGCACGCTCCCTGCCACCAACTCGTGGCAGATCTGGTTTGATAACTCTGCACCGCGTTATTGTGTGCAACTGTTCGCTGCTACACCCTCTCTTGCGATGCAAGCCGCCTTCAACCTTGACCTAACTATGTGCAGCTGCACCTGGCTGTCAGTTCAACTTGACTGGTAATCAACGGCAGGACACCGGATGCTGCCAGCAGCTGCTGTTCCCACGTTGCCACACAGCAGGTAGGCTGCCAGCTGCAGCCCCCTGCTGAAGTTGCCTGGCTCGGCGGCTGCCGCCCTGTCTGAACTTGCTGACAGCTGCAGCATGCCCACATCAGCGCTGTGTCTGCCTCCTGGGACCTTGCACAAGCTGCCAGTGTGCAAGAGCTCACATGCTGCCTGTTGCTGCTGTGCCGCAGCACTGTTGCGCGTGTGCAACGTGTGCGCCACCACCATCAGCCTCGTGTGGCTGCCGCCCTTCCATGGCCCTCCGGCTGCAACTTTGTCGGCTGCTGCTGCAGCAGCCACGGTCACTGCATGCGCCAGTCAGCGCTGTACCTGCAGCACTCTCCGCAGCAGGCTGTTTTGGAAAGCTGCTGCCCCAATCAACGTTGCCGCAGCAGCCACGCCAGCTGCTGCTGCTGCTGCTGCTGCTGCTGCTGCTGCTGTGGGTTCACTCCTCGTTGAGCATGTGTGTGACCTTGTCTACAGTGTAAAGCATGGCGCCGTTGGCTGGTGCTGCACGGATGAGGCAGGGCGTGAAGCCCTTGTA
This sequence comes from Scenedesmus sp. NREL 46B-D3, assembly GCA_014080715.1. Taxonomy (NCBI): domain Eukaryota; kingdom Viridiplantae; phylum Chlorophyta; class Chlorophyceae; order Sphaeropleales; family Scenedesmaceae; genus Scenedesmus; species Scenedesmus sp. NREL 46B-D3. Next base: position 690,459 of record JACERP010000016.1, on the reverse strand, counting down.
GAAGCGCTTGACGCCGCCCTCAGACCACAGCAGCTGCGAGGACAGGCAGGCAAGGCAGTAGGCAGACCATGTAAACACGCGGTGTACACTGCGCGGGAGCGGAGGCCAAGCCAGCATGAGTGTGCAGTCAGTACTATGGTCAACGCCTGCAGTTGAATGCAGTGTTGAGAGCTGCTGCAATGGCCTGACAGCGTGTGGTGCCTTGCTGGGTCTGAGGGCTGTGCTGCCTGACAGCATAAGGTAACACATGCACACAAGGGCTGGGCAAATGTACATGCTCCTGCTGCTACTGCTACTGAGGGACACACACCATGGCCTCCCCTACTCACCCTGCCCAGTACACTCTGTGATGCATGACAAACGGCTGATCAATTCGGACATGCAAGGGAATGTGCACCCAATGTTATACCTCTGCTGCAGTGGCCAAGACAGGGCACCCAAGCACCCCCCGCACCACCAACAGCAGGCTTGCCATGGCCCCCACACCCCGCACCGCCAACAGCAGGCTTGCCACGGTTTTCACACCCTGTTGCTCAACCTGCGCACCTTTGCTGCTGTGACCATGTCGGGGAAGCGCCGCTGGCTGCGGATGATGTTGTCTGTCTGCATGGAGCTCTTGATGACGTCGACAGGGAAGATGGCCAGCCAATACGCGATGCCGCCCAGCGCTGCGGATGACAGCACCGCCCAGGCCGGCAGCTCTGCGTTGCTCTGCAGGTTGGGAAAGTTGCAGTTGCAGTTGCACGGAGGCGCAGAGGCAGGCAGAGAGCGCACGCAGCGGTTGGTGAGTTGAAGGGCATATGCAAGCTGTACACAAGCTGTACACAAGGCACCTGCAGGTCCCGGCTGCCCACACCGAAGCTGCAAAGCCTGCAACAGCAGAGGCACGCGCTGAGGAGCTCCAGCAGCGTGAGCACCAGCAACTGTCAACAGCAACTCAGCTGCTCTGTGGCAGCACGCCAAAGCGGCCGGCCGCTAAGCTGCTGCCTTCTACTGAGCTGCTTAGCGCCTGGCACCCCAGCTGCTGCTGCGACTGCGGCTCAATTAACCACAGAAGGGGGATTTGCGGCTACCCAGCAGGACAAGCAGCTGCTGCTCTGTACACTAAACTGCCCCAGTAGCCCATGTGGCGCACCTTGCATTCTAGCTGCTTTGCTGCTGCTCCCTTCAGCACCTCAAAACTGCCCAGGTACACTGCATTGGCGGGCGTGTTGCGCAGTATGGTTGCGCTGAGGCCCTGCAGGACACAGCAGCAGCAGCACAAACTGAGGTGCACAACGAGCCAAGGCACGCACGCAGGCAGGCAGGCAGGCAGGCAGGCTGCGACAATGCGGAACCAGACTGGAACCGCAGGCACTGTCCTTGAATGCGGCACACCCATTACGCCACCTGAGGTTGCCACCTCAGCGGCATGCATGCAAGGAGACCTGTGTGCTCACACGTCCTGCTCGACTGCTGCACACGCGGCAACACCTCCCCGCCTGCTGCACAGCGGCACGAGCACAGCAGCTGCGCACCTGGAACGGCCCCTTGAAGCCGTTTTCCCGGATGGTCGCCCTCACGCACGCGCTGACGGTGGTGTATGGCGGGCTGTAGGCCGGGTCTGCCTTGCTGCGGATGATCTGCACCTGGATTTGGCTCTTGTAGAAGTCAATGGGGCCCTCTGTTGTGAGGTGGCGGTCAGCCGCGGAGGTTGCAGCACACACAAAAAGGTGACTTTTGAAACGAGGCACGTGCAGAGGTGCATGCCGCCAACAGTGCGCTGCCACTGTCCAGCATGGATTGATGACAGTGCAAAGCGTCTGCAGCATATGGCGAACTTCAGTGACGATGTGTGGCGTGCTTTTGGAGCTGCAGTGACAGGCAACAAGCCTCCGAGGGCCGCTGGAACTGCAACAAATGCTGTATAGAGCAGTTCTTTGCTGTTGATGCACCAGTCTGATGAACACACTTCAGGCAATGCAAGGCTCATCCTGCAGCACAGCACCAAAGCGGTCAGCATGCTGCCGCACCTGTGAATGCTGCTATGAAGCCGGTGATAGCCCCGGCCTTGTAGTAATCTGCCGTCCTAAGCGCCCTGCTGCTGCCGTCTGCGTTGGTTGCCAGCCAGCGTTTGCTCTCCCCAAAGGCGCCAAACAGCGACGCACGGAAGAACATCTGACCAGCCAGTGGTGATGCAACACCCTGCAGCATGCACAACGGCATCAGCGCGCACTTGCTCGAGACACGGCACGCTTGCTGTTGACGCAAAATGCCATGGGCTGTCCAGGCTGTCCACCCTGATGGCTTGTGCATTGCCGACCGCTGCCAGCTGCCCGGCCAAGCAGCTGACTCAGCGCCGGCATGGCAATGGGCTCACATCCCTTGTGATGTGCAGCACATGCTGAGTGGTGCGTGCAGCACTGCTGACCACACACAGCGCAGGCTCCTCGGTGCCAGGCACGCTGCATGCACAAGCGCTGCAGCCATGTCAGCTACGCTACCCCAGGATCCTATCAGCTGAGCATTCACAAGCTCTGCAGCCATGTCAGCAGCTGCACATGAGGTGCTGTGCGTGCTGCTCACCTTGTACAGGCCCGGCAGGCCCTCCCACTGCACCGTTTTCTTTGCACAGTCCACCACACCCGCTGCACGCGCAAGCACATGATGCAGGATGGCGCATTGGAAAGAAGCACACATAAATTATGTGTTGGGCCTCCACGAAGGAAACATCATGACACAACAAAAGCTGGTTGTGCACGAGAATCCTATTGCAGCCTGAGCTGTGGCGAGTTGTAGAATGCATAGCGGCTCTCGTCATTGGGTTGCTCCGTCAGCTGTCGAGCCAGCTGCCCCACATACACACAAGAATCCTATGTCTCCTGCAATACACACCCCATTGTTTCCTGCTGCTGACCAAAGCGGCTCAGTGGCTGGTACGTTGTGCACAGCAACGCACCATAAATGGGCTTCCCATCGACTGTGTCTGCAGGCGGACCTTGATTGTGTCAAAAGGGTGGCCCACTGCAGTAACTGATATGCCTCCTGTAAGATCAACAGACAGTTCCCCGCAGCCAGCATGAGTATGGCACAGGGCTCTTTCTTTACCACCAGATGCTGCTTGGCTGGCAGTGTCTTAGTCATGTGCTGCCTGCTGATGCTGACGAAGTCTGCCGATTGCCTAGCGGCCGTCTGACAGCTTGAAACCTTGTAAACAATGTAAAACTAGCTTGGGATTGATTGCAGGCACAGATCGCCACCATCGGAGCAAAAACGCACATTTAGCGCGTGGTAGCACTAGTGCTGATGTGGATGATCCAACTACGCACCGCAGGTTCCTGCAAAGACATCTTTTGCAAGCTTTATTATTCCTGCAGACGGAGCTTTGGGTTGCTGAGTTATGTCGCTTGCCATGGCTGGTGCTGCTGCTGCTGCCTGCGTTCTTTGAATTTCAGCGGATCAGATATATACACAAATGCTTGACCAATGCGTTGCAATAGGCGCCGCGCTTTCAGCCTGGTGACGCTTGGTCGTCTATCTCCGCATTGTAGTTTCTGTTATGTCACAACAACCTGTATGTCGTCGAAGCTAATCTGATTCTAAAAGCGCCACAGGAGTATTTAGCAGAGAATTGAAACTATTGCATTTGGGTGGTACCGTGCGCTCCGTGAAATCCACGTGCCCTGCGCACACGCATTGCTCATTGGCACAGTACTGCATCCTCAAATAGTGACGATATGGCTCTGCGTAACGGTGCTGGCCAGTTGAGCCGGCTGCTGGCTTTGAGGGGTGCCAGCGGTAGCAAAGCTCTGTCCAACAGCAGGATGTTTGCCTCAGCAACTGTCAACGGCGTTCCTGTGGAGGTATGACTGCGCTGACTGGCTGAAAACATATGCCTTAACAGTGCACTGACCCTGCAAGCGTGCTGATCAGCTGTCAGCATGCCAGCACTCTGGTTGCTATGGCTGAATTGCAGTTGTGGTAGGGCTTTTGCCAGATGCATCACCCCCGCAGCAGAGCATCAGTGCATCAGGCATCTGTATGAAGCAGTGCGAGAAGCATGCAGTCGCTTGTAAGTTGGTCATATGTCCAACCTCCTCAACATATACAATCCTTGGTCAAGCAGCGGTAGCAGCTGTGCCGTGAATTATGAACACGACACACGGCACCATGCTTTTGGCGGGCAAACTTCATCATTGTGGTCACACCATAGTTGCACGGCAGTTCAGTTGTTTGCCTGTAAGGCGTTCTCCAGCCTGCTCTGCTGTGTACGCCCGTCTGCGCAGGTGCACAATGAGGGCGGCTCCAAGCGTGTGGTGGTCACTAAAAACCTCCCCGGCGAGCGCTGGCTGCAGATCCTCACAGCAGCAGGCTGCCGTGTAGAGGTGCGCCTGCCCATGGTGGCTCTGTGCCGGCAGATCAGGCCTGGTTGTGTCCATAGTTTAGGGTGGTGCAGGTGCTGGGTGGCCTGCTGATAGTATGTGCTAAGGCACCACTGCAGATGACACAGCAATGAACAGCTGTGCAGAGCTCAAAATGGGGGCCAATGCTGCATACCTTGCTGCAACATCCTTGGTGTGCTGTGTGGAGTGTAACCTGGAGTGCAATGCAGTGTTACTGCGCTGAAAGCAGCAGGCTATCATCTGGGATCAAGGTTGGGTGAAATGTGCATGCAAGCAAAAGTCAAACAGGGGGCATGTGGTGGGTGCTCAACTGCATCCAGTGTGCAGCACCAAGACAAGGTTCAAACAGCAGCAGACTATAGCTCCAGGGTGCGTTGAGGTAACAGGAGGCAGCAGAAGCTACAGAGGTGTTGCAGGTTAGCAGGAAAAACACATCTGCAGGGACACCAAAGGCATGCTCAACAGGTGGAAGGGCGTACAGCCCTGACGGCTGGTGTGCTGACTTGGCTGCCTGCATCAGCGACGCATGAAATGCGACCAAGTGATCTTGCGTGCACACAGGTACCAGCCTGGTGCGTTGTGTAACACTTTTGCCCCCGTCTGTGCAATACCATTGCTGCATTACACCAGTTCCTGCCGCTGCATCTGCCGCTGCTGCTGCCAGGTCAGCCAGCACCCTGACGTCATCCTGGACAACGCCACCGTCAAGCAGCTCATCGGGGACAAGTGCGATGGCGTAATTGGGCAGCTCACAGAGGTGGGCCCCCCCACAAGCCCCACACAACGCCCGCCCAGCTCGCAGCTGCCTGTCACGCAACATAGCGCTGCGTAACACTGACGGTGTCGCTCAATCAGGTCGCGGCTGTAGCTGCAACATCCATGTTAGCAATGCTAGTCAAGAAAGCAGGCAGGGTAGCTTGGTAACTGGCAGGGTCTGGCAGGGTTGTGTGTGCTGCCACCAGCTGCACCCCAGGACTAAGGCTCTGAGCTGTGCAATGCGTCGGCAACAGCTGGCGGCAGCACGTGTCTTTCAGGCGCCAAACACAAGTTGGCTACTGCTGCCGCCGCCGCCGCCGCTGCTGCTGCTGCTGCTGCTGCTGCTGCTGCTGATGGCAACCACAGGACTGGGGCTCTGAGCTGTTTGAGGCTCTGAAGTCGGCTGGCGGCACGGCGTACAGCAACTACGCTGTGGGCTACAACAATGTCAAGGTGCCAGAGGCAACCAAGCGCGGCATCCCGGTCGGCAACACACCAGGTGGGCGGCCGGCCAGGGCTGACACCGCCCGGGGAGTGGTGTGGCGCAGGCGGGGTGGCACTTTGAGGGGATGGCAGCACAGCCGATACCAGCGCAGGGCACGCCAGTGGGCGACACACTTGTGTCTGGTGGATTGGAGTGGTGGAACAGGAAAGGGGTGCAGGTATATCCAAAACTGAGGCATTGTCAAGGTGTGGCAGGCAAGCACAAAGCATCCCAGTGGGCAACACGCAGCTGCTGCTGCGTGCTTGCTCCGCCTGGCAGATGTTTGTTGTCAGGTGACTGCTGGGATTGCTGCTTCCGCCCATTCACCTCGTTGAAATGATGCCCCTGCTGCTGCTGCTGCTGCTGCTGCTGCTGCTACCGCTGCTGTGTGGCTGTCCTGCAGGTGTGCTGACTGAGACGACTGCGGAGATTGCTGCCGCGCTGACGCTGTCTGCTGCGCGTCGTGTTGTGGAGGCGGACAGCTTCATGCGCAACGGCCACTACAAGGGCTGGCTGCCCACACTGTTCATCGGCAGCCTGCTGCAGAACAAGACGGTGAGGGGTGCTGTGTGTGCTGCTTCAGTCCTGTCCCTACACATGCAGCGCTGGTGCAGCAGGGTGTTCAACCATGCTTCCCATTTGACCCCTGTTGCAGTATGACAATGAATGGCACGTGTACCATCACCGAAGCAGCAGCAACAGCAGCAGCAGCAGGCAGCACTGCTCAGCCCTTGGTGTGCGCGTTGGTGCAGGTGGGCATCGTTGGTGCGGGGCGCATCGGGGCCGCATATGCGCGCATGATGGTGGAGGGCCACAAGATGAACCTGGTCTACTACGACCCCTACCCCAACACGCGCCTGGAGGAGTACATCAGGAAGTGAGTGCCAGAGCTGGCGGTTAGCAGCTGATACATGACGCTATGTCGACGGGAGTTGTTTACAGCGTCCGACTGAAAGTCGCGTGTGTCACTGAGGCCCGTGGTCTGCTCAAGCCCTGAACCCCTCCCACTTGCGCGCCTACAGAGTAAATCAAATGAAAACAATGACCCTGACTTTACTTTGCTTTGACCTTTGTTTGGCTTATGTCTCCTGGAGGCATGTGTTCAAGTGTGACGTGCATTGCTTTCTAGTTGTTTGATGTAATGTGCAACACGCGTATTGTGTCATGTGGCTGCTCCTGTCATCACAACCAGTCGTGACAGTCCTGGCTCTTAGCTCCCGTTGCTGTGCTGTCACCCACATACAGGCGCACACCAGCCAATGACATCCAGTGCATGGCTTGCTGCAGTGCGCCTGCTGATTGCAACTGTTCAGCTGTGTTTTTTCATGCTTTTTAATATGGTAAAAGAGCAAAAGTAAACATAAACAACAGGCGTACGGGTGCGTAACAAAAGAAAAATTCAAAGGAACCAACAAACAATGTAAATGATATTAACAGACAATGTAAAACACAAATTTTTTCCAGAAATTTTGATTGGATAAGGTGGTTGGGAACGATGAGTTGTTGTGTGCTCTTTGTGTATGTGGTAAAAGCACCGCCAAGCCAAGGACCCACTGCTGCTTGCTGACACATGGCCTCCTTGTGCCTTGCTGTTTCCCCAGGTACTCTGAGCTGCTCCGCCACAGCGGGGAGGCGCCGGTGGCTGTGCGGCGCTGCGAGACTGTCGAGGAAGTGCTGCGGGAGGCGGACGTGAGTGTGCCGCAGTTTGAGTGTGTGCCGTTTGATGTGGCTAGCTGCCGCTTTCAGACTACAGTTCAACTTACGCACGACAGTCTGCCTGAAAACAGTCAGCGTGAGTGGGCCAACCAGCCAGCCATGCAGGGCAGCATGCATGTCCACAGCGGTTTCGCCTGCTGGGGTGAGGCTGCCCTTGCATTGCACTTGCTGCAGCTGGACCCGCAACCTGGACGCAAGCATCACGCACTGGTTGACCTCAACCGCACCTTGCTGAGTGCTTCGTGCCTTGCTCGCTGCGTGCCTGCACGCCGGTGCTCAGGTCGTCAGCCTGCACTGCAACCTGGACGACTCCACGCGCCACCTCATCAACAGCGAGCGCCTGGCCATGATGAAGCCCGACGCAGTGCTCGTCAACGCCGCCCGCGGGCCGTGCATCGACGAGGCCGCGCTGGTCAAGCACATGCAGGAAAACCCCGACTTCAGGGCAGGTGGGGGTTCAGGCGCCTGATCAAACCCTAACACACTCGTATCTGCCGTGCTGTGGTCAACAGGCCATGTCACAGACCTTTCCACCCTTGCGCCTGGCACATGCATGCGGCAGGCGAGACGCCACATCCTGCTTACGCTGCGCCACATCCTGCACGCAACTGGCAGCCTGCGCCCTGCTGGTACAGGCGCACAGATAAAATAACAGGACCAGGAATATCAAAATGCTCTCGTGTGGTGCCGCCATGGGTGTGCCGGCCAGGCCTTGACGTGTACGAGGACGAGCCCGCCATGAAGCCCGGGCTGGCGCAGCTGCCCAACGCAGTCATCGTGCCACACATCGCATCGGCCTCGACGTGGACACGCAGCGGCATGGTGAGGCAGCGCGGCGCTGCGCTTGGGGGGGGATGCCTGATGATGGTGATGCGGCGGAGAAAGCACGCCAACTGCATACACTACCAATGGGCTGTGCAGATGTCCTGCCCCACAAGCACATTATGCCAGGCTGCAGGCGGCAGCGGTCGGCATTGCGAGAAGGTGTAGTCTCAGCCTGCTCGCTGCCACCAGATGACCAGACCTCTCGTTGCTCGTTGCTGCATGGGCCACACCTGCGGCAGTGGGAGTAGCTGCAAGCATGACAGGGCTGCCTGGATCTAAGCAAAGAGCACCCATGGCGATGAGAGCCAAACCCTCGCCTGCACGTGCAGCCGTCCGTTCTGTGGGTGCTGTGCAGGCTTCACTTGTCAAAGACGATGTAAACAACTGGCCTGCTGCGACTGCCCGCTTCCAGCCAGGGTTGCTACCATGCTTTTTGACCCAATTTGCCCTTCTCTGTGCTGCTGCTGCTGCTGCTGCTGCTGCTGCTGCTGTTGCTGCTGCTGCTGCTGCTGCTGCTGCTGCTGCTGCTGCTGCTGCTGCTGCTGCTGCGTTACGTGGCCTGTACTGCAGGCCACGCTTGCAGCAGCCAATGTGGCTGCATGTGTGAACGGCCTGCCTGCCTACAACCAGATGGACATCACGCCTTTCCTGGAGGCGCCCATCCAGAGCATGCCCGCAGCAGCACCCAGCATCGTGAATGCCAAGGACCTCAACATGAAGGTGCTGTGAAGAGGGTGCGCCTGTTTTGATCAGGCACAGTGAGCGTGAACAGCACAGCCCTTTCAAGGCATGGGCAGCCTGCTGAGTTGGCCGACATCTGCAGGACAGCAGGGCCCAGCAGCAGCCACACCAAAGCACATATGGAGGTGACGGTGAAGGCGCCAGGGGCTGAGTGGAGTGTGCTGCTCAATCACTGTGCGTGTTGGCAGCTGAGCAGCATTGCCTCCACTGTTGTTGCTCTGCATGCCAAGGGCAAGCATAGGGTGCTTTGTAGTATGTCACCAGCAGAGATACAGCAGCATGGCATTGCACTGCAGACGTTATGTATCCCAGGCTGGCATGTGGATGCGCAGTCCTTGGCTGCCTGACGGCCTAGAGTTTGTGCATGTAGTGGCACAGTGGTGCTGCTGCTGTGCACATGCATACGGCGCAAGTCCTGGGGGTGGTGTGAAGCTCTGTGCACTGTATTACATCGGCAGCATGCACAGTACCTGGCTTCAGGGGTTCGATGATGCTGCCAGCAGACCCTAGCTGGACTGTGCATGCACACCTAGTGCCGCTTGACTGCAATACAATGGCGTTGCTTGCTGAATCTGCATGGTGTCTGTGTACTGGCTTATCTAATCTGGGCTCAAGCAGTAGATGTCAGATTCACCCACTGCATGGCAGCTGATGTCCATGATGTAGGGGTTGCATGTGGCATTATGTGTGTGGTGTTGTCAGCTGCTTCATTTCAATTTCAACTCATCATGGTGCGCTGTACCAGCTGGGTCAGCTGTGTGGACTGTGGCAATGGGGGCCTGATGAGTGCACACAACATGACGATACAATACTCTGCTGTGCTCATGGCCACAACTGCTGGCTGTAAACTACCAGGTGTAGAGTGCTGCTGCTTCTTCACTACCATGTGTAACCATGTGAATGCTGCATCCCCACATTTGTTGTGCTGTGCTTCCTAATGTCCTTTCACATGTGCTTTCCTGCAATCTTTTCAGGCTATGTGGCTTTGGCATTGTCGTGCAAAAGGCAGACTTAAGAGATTTGCTGAATGTGTGATGGCTGAAGAGTGCGAACCGCACTTGGTGACAGTGCTGCGGGCTGCTGGCCATCTGCATGCTGTGCAGCAACTTTGGACATGCTCTGCGCACCTCAGTGCCAAGCTGGTAAGTCTGCATTTCTTACAACGGCCCAAATGGCTTCCTACATATCCCTACTGCATGTCGGGGGCTTGGACACCACGCGCACGTGTCAACACGGACGCCCTGCGGGCTCAGTCACATGTGAAACTCAGTGGATCTTGCAGCGCCACGTGCAGCAGTTGCCATGCGTACCCACGCGAGTCAACCTTTCAGTTTGCTTGAACAGTTTGTGCTTGTGCGGGGACCTAGACGGGGTGTCGTGCGAGACTTTGTGTGAAGCTGTCCCTCAGGTATAAGGATGATTCCCAGCAATTCTCGTCCCTCACCGGTGTAGATTGCAAGCTAATAACTAATTCAAGAGCTCGTATTGACCTAATCAGTCCACGGCGCCTGGATGTTGCTCCGCAGCAGCAGCACCAGCAGCAGCAGCAGCAGCACATCGCCAGTGCATAGCAACAGCACAAGCATTGCACTACATGCAGCTGACTGCGAGTGACACCCCGTTGACTTTCCCAGCGTTGTCAGCCAAAACAGCAGCTACGCCACCTGCACCAGCACCGCTGCTGGCGACAGCGCTCTTGCAATGGCCCAGCAGCGGGGCCCGCCGGCGGCCACGCCCTCCACATGGATGGTGGTGTGGGTGGCGGTGTCGACGGGCTGGCTGGTGGGCTTCACCGACGGAGACTCGGCGCTGTTCATACGGGGCTTCAGCGACCGCTTCTTCCCACATGTGAGGGGCGCCGCAGTCTGCATCCAACTTGTTGCAGCTTGGCTGGCCTATCGAGTGCATCTACTGCTCTTGGGCGGTGAGGTGCATGGACCCAGGAACTGCTTCCATTCACGGGTTTGAGCAATGGCTGCGTTTGTCTTACACAGCATTGCAGCAAGAGCTGGGGCAGCGCAGTCCAGTGCATGGACAGCACTGTACCAGCAGCTGCATCTCACTCGTCGAACCTAATGCATGTTGCAAAAGCCGCAGCAACAGCAGCAGCAGCAGCCGCTACTGTGCATTGTGCTGGCTTCATTCTGTCACCATCGCATAGCAACGCGCTCTGCACGCGGTGCCCCCATCCCGCCGTGCACTGCCACTGCGCATGCAGCTGCGAATCGGCCTTGGCCTCGGCAACCCGCAAGACAGACAAGTGACGGGAATGCAGCCCTTCTGCACCTTCCTGAGGGCAGACCTGCAGCTGTACCTGGCGCTGCCCCACCTGGCCGCTGCCTGCGGCGCGCTGACTGCCGCGCACCTGTCTCACAGGCGGGGGCGCAAGCCCAGCGTGTGGCTGGGCTGCTCCATGTCCGCACTGGCGAAGGTGAGGACGGCAAGAGAGTGGCGCCATCGCCTGCATGCTCAGCCGGCCGGCTGCTGCAACGGCTGGCTAGCTGCTGTAATGGCTGGCGGGCTCTTGTGTTAGGCTCTGGCTCGTGAGAGTGCTCGGTGGGGCAGCTGCCTGGTGACTTCGTGGAAGTCTTTGTACACATGCACACGGCACGTGGTGCTGTGCTATGCCGTGCCAGCACGCACAGCTGCTCAGCGCCTGCACCTGCTAGCAAAAACAGGAGGTGGCGCCACGACACCTTCCACTCAGCAAGAAGGGGTCATGCTGGAGCTTCCGCAGCTGTCGTGACCCCAGTTTGGCTGCTTGCTGGTGAAGCACATAGCGCAGTTTGTGTGAAGGCTGCAACTCGCTGCCCGGCTGCGCTGCGTTACAGACTGCGCCTTGATGTATTACACAGTGCGTTGCTGCCCTGCAGCCCCGCACACACACAGCTGTGACGGCCGCATCTTGCTGTTGCCCCGCTGACATAATAGTTATTTCGTGTAAGCCATACCTTGCGGCATCGGCAACGCGCCTCGACCCACTACGGAGGCGGAAATCGAATGACTATTCTCTCTGTTGGTGTGAGGCAGGCCACCCAGATCGCCGCATCCCCACCAGGCAGCGTGCGGGCATCACCGCTTGCTGACGTGGAGGTTTGCGCTGCACTGCAGGTCCTGCTGGTGTTTGCGCACAGCTCAGCGCAGGTGTGGGCGGCCCGCATCTGCACAGGCTTCGCAACCGGCTTGCTGCACCAGGTGCGCGCCCCGGCTGCACAGCAACGAGAGGACCCGGTGCAGGTGGCCTCTCACCCTGTGCTGCAGCCATGTGCCTGCGCCGTGCTGCTGGCGCTCTGCTGACCGACGGTTGCGACTCTTCAGGCTGATTTGCTACAGCTGGTGCGCTGCAGCTGAACTTCTGCATCTGCAGCATGCCCATCCTAAGCAGGGCATTTTGGCACCTGGCCGCCACCTGCATGCGTCTCCCCTTCAAACATGCAGTGCTTGTGCTCAGCCATACTCACTCGGTTCACCACCCTGCGATGCTGTGCAATGCTGCCCTCTCCTGCTGCACTGTACCTACTGGTCATACGTATGCCGGGCCTGCCGCGCCGCTGCGCCCCCAGGCTCCGCTGCTGGAGGTGTTGGAGCTGGTGCCCTTCACCCGCAGGGGTGCCCTGGCGGCCTGCCAGAACCTGGGCAGGGCTGTCGGCTTCTTGTGCTCCGCGCTGCTGACGTACGGGCTGGACCTGGAGCAACGCAGCTGGCAGTGGCGGCTGGTGCCCATCTTTGGCATATGGTGCGGCCCCGCTGCTGCTGCTGTTCAGGGCGCTGAGCATCTGCTCTTCTCCGAACAATGACATGTCACCCGATGTGCAGCGCTGTGCCATGGTAGCAAAACAGGAACGTCGTGCTCCGCAATTGCTGCGCAGGTTTGCAGACCTTGTTTTGGACTGCTTGCGGGATGCAGCCCGCCCGCAGCAGCTGCGACGACGCTGATGTGGCTGAACTTGCTGCTGCTCGCAGGCCTGCGCTGGTGACAGCAGTCCTGCTGCTGCTGCTGCCCGAGACGCCCAGCAGCCTGCTGCAGCGCGGCAAGCTGGCGGAGGCGCGCATCGCGCTGCAGCGGCTGCGCGGCATGCTGCAGAACACAGAGCAGGAGTACGCTGACATCCTGAAAGCCTCGCGCCTGTTCTCAACGGTGAGCCTCGACCCTAGTATATGAAATTTAGTTGCCAGCTTGGACAGCAGCACCGTCCAGCAAGCATGCAGCACAGTGTCCTGGATTTGGCCCTCATGATGTGCACAAGCACGCCCGTAGTCTGCGTAGGTGCGCCTAGCTAGGGGGCGGCCTGCAGCGAAGCACACTGGTGTTACCAGCCCAACGATGAGGCTGATACTGTACACTTGCCTCCGTTTGTGACCATCACCCTTGCAGCAGGTAGCAGACGTCAGCTGATGCGCTGCAGCGCAGTGGAGCACACACGGACTAGCATGTTCCCGCTGCACCCTTGCCACCTTTTTGCAGGCAGGCTCACAACTCCAAGCCTTGAAGCAGCAGCGGGAGGCGCAGCTGGCACTGTACGCTGGGCTTGGCCTCGTCACTGTCGCCAGTGCAACGGGCGGCGCGCTGCTGGTATCGAGCGCCTTCCCTGTGTTCTATGCGCTGGGTTATGGCCGGCTGAAGGGCTACACCATGAGCATGGTCATGATCGCATGTGGGACTGTGCTGGGTGAGCACGCGTGCGTTTGTTGTGTTCGACAGAGGCTGAGTTGGCCATCTGCACCATGAGCTCGGCCTGCGGCATGGCTGGCGGGTGGGCCCGAGTGGTCAGATGGTGTGAGGCTCAGAGGCCTGCTTTGCCACGCCTGCAGCGATTGCCTCGCGCTTCACAGCACGCTAGCTCCTGCAGCACGGCACCGCATTCCAGGCGGACCGCCGTGCGTGTGTGTGTGTGTGTGTGTGTGTGTGTGCCCGCTGCCCGGCCAGGCGGAGTGTTGGCTGTGCTGGCAGCCGACAGCTTGGGCCGGCGCCGAGGCACCACTGCGGGCGGCCTGCTGTCCGCGGCCTGCTACATCGCTGTCGCGCTCATCATCAAGCTGGTGTACTTTGAGGCTGGCAAGGCCGAGCGGTTGGCCGCAGGCTGGGCCTGGGCGGTGGGGGCGCTGATCAGCCTGGCGTGCGTGAGTGTGCACTGTGACAAAGGCGTCTGAGCGCCAGCCAGCATGCGTGCAGCCTTGAGCAAGCTGGGTCATCAAGTCAACGCATGATCCACGTCTGTGTTGCTGGCAAGCGATGCTTGCAGCTGCCGTGCTGGTGCACCTGCGCACGTTGTACAACATGTTTGCTGAACTGCAACCCTGTCACACCCAACGCTGACCTGCACGGCCTTTTGACACGCTGCGGATGCTGCAGGGCCTGGACTTTGCGGCCAACACGCTGCTGTGGGTGTTTGCATTTGAGGTGCAGCCGCTGCCGACCCGGTCCCTTGCCACAGGCATGGTCACTGCTTGGCACTCGCTGCAGGTGGGGTGGCAGTGACACCTGCTTAGCATGCAGCACTTGATGCCTGACCAGCCTTGTGGCACCACACGCATGCAGTGGGGCAGAACAGCTGCTGTGTCCGCTGCACGGTGGCTTAGCCCGCCATGCAGCTGATACTGGCCTTTCTGTTGCTGTGCATGTATCATCGCTGCAAGTAGGTGGTCATTTGTCAGACCTGTAGTGCCACCATGCGCTGTTCACGCAAGACTGTTGGCCAGCAGCGCACCAAAGACATGCTGGCGCCCCTGATGCCTGCTATCATGTTACTGTGATTATGCTACATTGAACTGCACTGCATGCATTAGCAGCAGCAGCAGCAGCTGCTGCTTTCCAGCGTTGTGTAGATATGTCCCGTCAAAAGCTGCTGGCTGTTGTGTGGCTCCGTTTGTTTGATTGCAGGCATTTGGCTGGATGCTCGCCACGTTGCCGCTGCTGTGCCAGCTGCAAGGCTGGGGCATGTTCCTGCTCTTTGCCATTGCCAGTATATCAACGGCGGTGAGCTGCCAACCTTGCTGTTCCACAGCTGCTAGCAGTAACAGCAGCGCTTCAGCGAGGTGTTTAGCATGTAGTAGGCAGCACTCACAATGCACCAGGGTCAAGCTACTCTGCTGCCAAGCAACGCGTGTGCCACGCCCTCTGTGCAGCTGCTGGTGAGCCCTGCTACACCCCTTTTGCAGTGTAGTTCAGTCACTGTGTTCTCATGTGGGCCACATGAGGGCTTGGATAATTGCTGCACTGCCCTGCTCCCCTTTCCTTGTGTACCTGTTTGCAGGTTGCAGCTTGGTTGTTTATGGTGCCTACCACCAGCATCCCCCTGGACCTCCTGGATACCCTGTGGGCTAAGCACTGGTTCTGGCGCCGCTACTGCTGCAGCAGCGTTGCGGCTTCTGCACACAGCAGGTCCCGAGCATTGTCCTCGGAGCTTGGGAGCTTGCCGTTGTCCCCTTGGAGTGTCAGGCCCGGATCCAACCCAGCATCAACAGAGCAGATGCTGCAGCAGCTGGCATACCTGCACCTTGCCAGGCCGCCCGATACTCCTCAAGATCAGCAGCAGCAGCAGCAGCAGCAGCAGCAGGCGCAGCAAGAGAGCGCAGCAGGGTCCCCCGCACCTGGTTTGCACAGCCCTGCGCACGCCAGTGAGGCCCGCACTGCTCGCAGCCCAAGCTGCAGCAGCACCGCAAGCACGGGCGGCAGCAGCAGTGCACAGCAACAGCCTAGCAGACCCCTGCTGGTGGATGCCGCCATGTTCAAGCAGTTGGCAATGCACAGCACAACAAATGCAGCTGCTGCTGGCAGTACCACTGCTGTCAGCTCATTGACATCCACAGTTGCCACAGCGTTGCAGCCAGCTGCAGCAGCTGCTGCCTCGGTACCTGCCAGGAGGCAGTGTCAGTAGGCAAGGAGGTCGGCCAACTGTCAGTCACAGCAGGTTATGCGTGGTTGTTGTTGAATCATAGCATGGTACGTTGGGGTGGCTGTCCAAGGCCATCAGAGCCCTGCAGGGTGGGTGGCTGTAGAGCTGGCCCAGATCATACCATGCAACAAGCAGCAGCACTGCAACCTAGCAGCGAGACAAAGTTGTACCATGTGTACACAGAACGTATGTACCATAATCTTGTTCCATTTGTACACTTTATCTTGTTGCCTAGTGTATCCTCTGTGGTGTGGCTGGTGCTTGCTTACTGGTGCTCATGTCAGCTTTTGCTTGCGCCTCACCGGCAGTCCTCCTGGAGGAGGGGCGTGTAGCTGTGTGACACAGGGCCCAGGGAGGAGCAGGATTCACATAGTCAACTGCAGCAACAGCCTGTGGTCGTAAGAAGCTGCATGATGAGCTGGTGAGAGATCTTCCTGGTATGCAGTGTGTTAGCCTAAGGCACTTCATTATTAATGGTGTACATGATGATGCACTTCTCTCAGACTTCTATGGTGTTACAGCTGTTTTGCCATTATCATGCTGAGATAACGCAACAGTTTTGGCCTCTTGTTGCAAGTCATTACATGCTCCACTCGTCAAAGGACTGGGAATCCCAATCAGTCACACTGTGCTGAGTTGGCAGTAGTGGGAAACTGTGTTGATGATGATGATCATTCACAGCAGTTGACTACAGTTATGCCGCGGCTACAAAGCTTTGTGGATCTGGATGCCAAAATGGTATTAAGTGCATTTGAGGGGTGTTTGTATCAGCAGTGGCAGGGGTGCTCGCAGAATCCACGTGATGCTGTCACTGGGGCTGGGATTTATAGTACATATGAATGTGGTTCATTGCCTGCTCGGGTGATAACTTGCAGTCTGTGCGTCCTGAGTCTTGGTGCCCCCAGTATGTGCTGCAGACAGCTGGGCTCAATAGAGAGTATGTTGGTTCTCTGGCTCGTTTCCGACTTGGTGTTCATGATCTCCGTGTATGCACTGGTGGGTGGCACCGTCCGCCATTGGTGCGGTCTTATCGGACATGCCAACGCCCTGGATGTCACTTGGGTCAGGTTGAGGACGAGTTTCACATGGTTTTTTAGTGTCCTTGATACGCGCCAGTTCGCGAGCGTTTTGCTTGCCTTTTTGAACCGTTTGGAGGTACGTCAAAACGTGGGGTAGTATAGCCTCTTGTCAGCCAGGTGGTTCGCATATGATGACCTTTATGCGGCAGCAACCTGCTCTTGTGGCCGCCTTTGTGCATTGTTGCTATCTGGTGCGCTGCCACCCGGAGGCAGACCCTGAGTCCTTCTTGTCTTCGGTTTCTGTTGCTCAAGCGATCGATGCAGCGGACGAATTCTTCTCTGCTGATTCTTCTGTTTTTTCTGATGACGATGATATTTTCTATGAGGTTTCCCCCCCCCCCCAATGAGCCTCTCGTTGGCTCCTGAATGGGGTTCCCACTCCTTGCATCAATTGATGGGTGGAGCATGTAAAGTATAGTAAAGTAAGTTGAGGCACTGTGGTTCAAGCACGTGCAGATGGTGCCATCAACGGTGCAATCCAGTGCTAATGTTTTTGCCTGACAGGCTAACAGTACCAGGGCGTTGCAGTCACTGCTAATGTCCTGTAGTCACTGCTGCTGTTCTGTAACCAACCTTCAAGCCTTGCATGGTGCTGATGTTGTTGAACGACAAGCAGCATGATGACTCATCATCAGTCGGACTCCTGAAGCCCCTGCTTCGTTGAAGGCCTCCCTCTGTTACCAAAGTAGGGCCACAGGCCCACCCACTAAGGAGCCAAACAAGGCTCATGGGGTCCCACATGGGGTACAGCCAAGAAAATACCTGCATTGCGTCGACAAGAATTGTGATAGCCGCTCAAAGTGACAAAGCACTATTGCCAATAGTGTAGCAGTGCTACCAGTGGTAGGTGCTGGCTGTGGCGTAGGTGTGGCCTGCAGGTTGCGATTGCAAGTTAGCAGCTGATGCATATGCCATGCCCACGGCGTGAAATCGTTGCCACACTCCAGCTCTTCAGCCACAATGACAGTCATGACTGAATAGTACTACGTAGTATACTGACAATGGGAATTGTTTACCATGGTAGTAGCAACGTGGGCTCCTACAACACTACGTTTTGACAAGTGACCACTGCCAGTCACCAACGTTGGCGTCACAACAAACTGCCCTTCATCCTAACTCTTCACGCATAATGGTCAAATGATGCGCTGAACCGCCGAGCGGTGTTGCATTCTGAAACTTTATATGAGGGATACACATGCACGCTGCGATGTGCGTTCATCCTCACACTAAACATCCACATGCTAGGGGGAGTACATTGTACCGCAAGCCACTAGGGTGCCTCTGCGCTGCCCCCCCCCCCCCCTCTCCCACTTTTCCTCAGGACAGGCTTCTAATACCTGCAGGCACTCCAACCATTAGCACAACGCCAACAAAGTGCAGCCACTCCAACCACCAACACGTGTGACACAAAAACTACTGGTGACACCAAACCTGCGCGCAATGGCCCGTCAGGAGGGCTGCCCAGCCTCACAGCAGTGGTAGCTACTGCTGCGCGCCATGGCACTTGCACAAACTACCAAAATCACAGCACCCAACAGGGAAGCAATGAGTCAGCAGGGCCCCAAAGGACAGTGCAGCTGCACAGGGGGCAGCAGGTGCTGATGTGACAGCAGCACAGCCCGGCAGTACATGACATCATGTTCTGCAAGGTAAATACACATCTTTGCAGGTCTGGGGAGCCAATGACAGGCCCACTGGACATGAGAGCACACCACAGCAGAGCAAAGCAGCAGAGAAGGCCACCAGCACTACCACAGCTGAGTACTGATGTCACAACCCGGTCCAGAAACCAGCTGCGCAACAGCAGCGCACATCACGCCTCAACAGACCACAGCAGCATGCCGAGCACCAACCACCAGCTTACCAACGACGAACAGCGGCCATCTGAACATATCAAGCCAAGCTCATATGCCACACCTGATACTAGAAGCAACAGCAGTAGAAGCTTGATGATCATGCCAACTTTGATGAGCGTTGGTAGCGCTACTGCCCAGCTAGCATAGAGCCATGCACATAGGTGTGTTGTGCTTCTTTACCATGCCGAATGTTGGGCGTGCTGACACCTGACACGTGCCCCACCAGTCCATGTCTCAAACCTCCACGCCGTCGAGTATTTGGTACTCCGAATAGCGAAGCATGTCCTGCAACACATGTGCTGGCAGGCGACAGTTGCGCAGCGTCAGGATATGTCAGCCACTCCAAGCGGTACAAACAGCGCCACCCAGGAGCTTCCTTGGCCTCCTTACGGCTAGCGCGTGTCTCTGGCGATGGTGTTCTCAAGCCCGTCAACTCCAAGGAGTACAGATAGTGCAGCTGCATAATCGATCCCAGCAGCAGCGGGGCTGACATGTCTTCAACGTCTCGGTTTACCAAAGCTGCTGGCTGCTGCCAGCAGTTTGTGCCACCAGGAAGCAAACGCGAACATGGCCACGCGCTGGCGCCAAGTGCGGCGGCGTCCTGGACACGTCAGGGAAACAAGGCCTTCATCAGCCACGGGCCACCCGCGCCCCAGCGGTAGTGCATCATGTCTGTGTGTTGAGGATGATGGTGCAGGGGTGTTGAGGCTGAGCCCAGCACATGGAGAAAAGTCAGCAACCGTCACGAGCGTCCACGCAATGCACAACATGCATGTTTACATACGCTAATGCATTATAGGTTGAGAGAGTGGTGCAACGCAGAGGGGCAAACTGCTGTGGACTGGCAGGCTTCATGTTGCTGTATTTCAGCTGCCCGTGTTGCCCGACTCCCTGAGCATGTACCTGTCGCCTTGGCCTTGATGACGACTTCCTGGCCGGGCTCCACCTTGATGCGGTAGTCTTGAAACTTCTTAAACCTCAACTTGTCCTCGCTGCTGCTATACACGGCCCATTGTTGGCAACTGCCAATTTGGAGCGCATCTGTGACTGCTGATGTACATTCGCCTGCATTGTTGCTGCTCTGCTGCTACAGGTCACGCCTTCTGCAGGACTTGCCTTCGCCTGGCGCTGCAGCGTGAGTGGCAGTGCCCAAAGTGCAGGGAGGTTGTAGCTCCCAGTGAGTACGCTGTTAACATAGAACGCACATGCAGCTGCCTGTTTCATGGGATGTCTGGTGGTAGCTGCAGCATGGTTGGGCAACACTGGTGGCATGCAGGCAACCTAATGCAACACCTGTGATCAGGACGGCAATTGCCTGTTCCGCGCTGCAATTGCAGCATCTCAAGCCCACAATCCTCGACCTGCTTTCCTCACCGTTCTCTGCTCCAACCTCGCCCTGCTGGTGCCGCCACAGGCTGGCAGCCCAAGGTCAATGTTGCGCTGGGTATCACCAGCCAGCTGTTTTTGCCGAAACACGCAGCTGCAGCGCCACCACGTACGCCCCTGGCAGCAGCAGCAGCAGCAGCAGCAGCAGGCAGCAGGACCAGAACAGGCGCTGCGCAGCGGCACAGCCAATCAGAACTGCTGTCAGCTGGTGCATCAGGCAGTGTGTTTGCTTCGCTGGTCGACAGGGCAGCAAGGCGGGACTTCAGGCCTCCCAGGTCAGATGCTCAGCGCGTGGTAGGGAGCTTGTCTGCAATGCTGCATAATAGGTGTGGTGGCATGCTAATATTGACAGGGCAGCGAGGATGCTACTTCTGCCATGTTTTGGTCTGTCACTCACCTCCATCTGCTGACCTTTTTTGCAGTGCTGTATCTCGTAGCTGCTGCCCCATGTGTGCTTACAAAGGCCAGCTGCAGCAAGCCATGCGGATGGTGGTAGCACTCGCGGTCCGCGGCTGCCGCAGATGCGAAAGCTTGTGATGCCTCCAGACCTGCAGTACATGTGGCAGGCCATGTCACGAAGCACAGGTGGGTTGTGCTGCTACCCGTGCGCTGCTGTACCAGACTTGCTGAGTGCCATTGTGTCTTGCCTACCCCTGTGCCCACCTGCATGCTTGGGACAATGCATTTGCTGGGCCTGCCTGACGCTTTGCCAGACCTGTTTGGTGTTCTGGTCACTGCTTGCCAACCATTGCGCAGGCGGCGGCAGCAGCAGCAGCCAGCAGCAGCAGCAGCAGCAGCCAGTTGGAGCTGCAACAGCCCTTGGTACCCTTGGCAGCAGCAGCAGCAACAACAGTACCCAGCACCTGGTGTGGCTGTTCCATGTGGAGCGCACTGCTGGCAGATTGGTGCATGCAAGGCTGTAACAGAACAGTGCGCGCATTGTCGGCCAGGCCATGCATTACTGCCTTGCCTATTTTGGTCCGGGTGCTGGGCACCTACCTATAGAATTATACATTTATACAATACAATATAGATGTATACATTTTGTAAAAAAATTAGGTATAGGGAAAATTTAGGAATAGGAGAATTTCGCAAAAAAAAAAATGTTGTTATTTTTTAAATTGTTTTTTTTTTTAATTATACCAATAAAATTATGCAGCAGCACATTGATCAATCATGCAGCAGCAGCAGCACATTGATCAGTCATGAGGACGTTGGAAATCGACGCTCATGGCACTTTTGACATGGCTGCAGCTCACCGGCATGGTTGAGAGGTTTGCCTCAAGGTCGTCACACGCCTCCTTGCAGTTCTGATCAGGACACGTGGAACTACAACGGCACACACACAAGGCATGCCAGCAGCAGCTGGGCAGTGAGCAGAACTTCATGGAGGCTCGTGACAACCTGATGGCAAACCTGTCAACCATGCCGGCCAGCTGCTGTCACTGCATCCATGTCAGAAGTGCCGCGGGTGACTGAGTTTATTTGAGTTCACAGGTCGGGTGGGGAGTGACTGCGTGCGGCCTTTGGCTCCGCGCGGAGAAAGTTGCTGAAGGCGTCCATCAGGCCATCATCATGATGCAGATGATCTGCATGCAATGCAAATCAGGGGTGGCAGCAGACATGTGTGGTCAGCGGCTGACCAGCTGCATGGCAGGGAGACACGAGGAGGAGGTGGAGTTGACAGGATGAAGTCACGCACACTGAGGTGAACGACCCTGCTGTACACATGTGAAAGGAAGCATTCTACTCTGCTGATTCGTCTGTTTTTTTCTGATGACAATGATATTTTCTTTGAGGTTTCTCCCCCGATGAGCCTCTCGTTGGCTCCTGAATGGGGTTCTCACTCCTTGATGGGTGAAGCATGTAAAGTAAAGTAAAAAACTAAAGTAAAGTAAAGTAAGAAAGGACACAGCACTAGTATGCACGTGGATCCAGGTGTTACAGGCACACCAACCAGCAGGTAAGCTTTAGATAAGCAACAACTGCAGTTGCATGGGGCCCCAGAAACTGAACAAAGAAGCAGCGCACGCTGTGTACAGCATCACCAACCCTGAAGCCGCTGTCGAGCTGGTTGGCAACGTCAGCTGCGATGATGTTGCCGCCCTCACCCGCCAGGTTCGCTGCTTGATGTCTCTCCATTGTTGAACGAATGCCACAGGCACATGCCGCGTGCCAGTACCAACAGCTCCACTGCTTGATCAGAATGAGTGGGAGGCTTGTGGCAGGTCACCTGCCTAGTGCACCAAACGGGCTGGTAGCCAGGGCCACCAGTGAAATTGAGATAGCCGGACTGGCTGCCAGCCTGTCTGGTGCACCAGGCAGGTGACCTGTCACAAGCCTCCCAGTCATGCTGATCAAGCAGTGGAGCTGCTGGTATCGGCACGCGGTACTACCGGCATGATGCGCCTGTGGCATTAACAGGCCTCCAAGCCTGTTAGATTAAGATGTCAAAAGAAGCAACACTTGTACACAGCAGCAAAAACACAAGCAAGCCAGCAGTGTCTCCCCACCTCTGCATGCGAGGCTGCACATGTAAGCAAAGTTGGCTCCACCCACTGTACTGCGCCATGGTTGTACTGATGAACATGAAGCAAGTTAGAGTAAGATGTAGAGCTGCTGGTACTGACACGCGGCATGCGCCTGTGGCGTGCGTTAGTGGAGGGGGACATCAGGCAGCTGACGGGTGAGGGCGGCGACATCATCGCCCTGCCTGCCATCAGAGGATGCAGCGGCAGCAGCAGCAGCAACAGCAGCAGCAGCAACAGCAGCAGCAGCAGCAGTCGAGGCTGCATGCGAGCCCTACCTGCCACGCTTAGCCAGCAGGCTGGCATAAACATGGGCAGCAAGGCAGGTGCAAAAGAACGAGCTGTAAATGGCGCCTGGACTCCAGGTACATGCACAGCTGCGTACCTCCAGCAACGCTGGACCGACGAACCCTGCCCAGTCACTCCTGGTGCTCCAAGCGAGCTGCCGTGCAGGCTTGCACTCCGGCAGCAAGGGCTCAACATAAATTACGCCTGTAACGCAGAGAAGGTGTGCGGGGCACAAGTCAACAAGTGCACAACCCGGGCAATGAGGCATCCGTCACGCCTGCACACCGCCATCAAGTTCCACTCAGTGACTGTTGCGCAACAGTGATTGCTGTACCAGCACAGCACGAGTCACAGTGCATATCACAACTGTCTTGCCGCTGATCAACACTAACATTGGCTGTCATGTAACACGCCCAAGCTGCTGCTGTTACTGCTGTCTCGTCTGGAAGTGCTGCAGATTGAACCTGAGTCTAGAAGATAGCAGACTCACAGCACAGCAACACAACGTCGTCAGTTTCAAATTTCAAAACAGAACAGCATAAGCATGGCCCGCGCACGGTGCTCACCTGCAGTTGTGGCCATCCTCCTTGTGCATGCCCCCCAGCGCCTACCCCCCCCACACACAAGCAAAAGCACAAGCACACAAACATCGGTTGAAAATTAGATTACGACTTTTTGAACCCCTCCTGCACGCAATGAGTAAGGGCCCCGCCCTCACGTCTACCCCAGTTGGCTGTGAGTTGCCACAGGCGCTTTGTGTCAGACTTGGCTGCAGCCAAGTCCCAGAAGCGTCCGTGCAGCTGCACAGACGCTTCTGGGACGCTATTCACATCAAACACTGAGTCTGAGTCTTTGTGTGTTTATTTCTGGTTTGAGCGAAAAATTTATCAGTTGCTGGCTGGGTGTGCGCTGTGCTTGCTGCCCTTCTGTTGGTTGGACTTGGTTGAACTCTTGCTGCTGTAGCAGCACTAGCTAGTGGAGTGGGCTGGTGAAGAATCGGCTGCTGGCGAGGAAAAGTGGTGGAAGATGGGGATGTTTGCCACCTGCAACGGCACGCTATTCTCTGCGCTAACTTTAGCGTGTCACACTTACGAGACTTAGCTCGTGGTTAGACCGAGAATGGCAAAGTTAGCGCGCTGAAGTGTGCAGTAGCGCGCGCTAACTTTCGCTCGACTTAGCTCACGTTAGTTCAACTTAGCTTGAAGTTAGCGCGTTGCTGTTGCCATAGTGCTCGCACCGGGCGTGTGGTATACCACGTAGAGAACGTCTTGGTGCCTGCCAGCTGCCAGTGACAGCGGCAACAACACGCATTGGTGCGGTAACGGCCGTCTTTATGGTGCTTACCTTCATCAGTTTTTTGCCGATGGCGGAGAGTGCAGGCACGTTTGGGTTCTAATCACTTCATGTCTGTGCAGATGTACCGGAAGTTCTCTGTGCATTTGACTCAGCCCAAGGGTTGCGTGCAAGGCCTACATACAGCAAGCAAGGTTCTCTTTTTTACATCAATGAAATATCCGTATCGCACTGCCGACGCATACTGACCTTGGCACTTTCGGTGCAAACAGCAGCACTCTTGGCAGTAGCGACGTGTTGCACGTGCCGATCGACGCCTGCACGGTGTGAGGTGGCTTTCGCAGGCAATGTTGCTTGTCTGTTGAGCAGAGCCATTGTCGTGAAATGTGTTCAGTGGCACTCATCTGGCAGTGCTGCAACGTGCTAGCAGCGCTGAAGTCAGGGCGCCATTGATAAGGTTTGCAAGAAGACATGTTACATTGGCTGGCAGCACCCATGCAGCAACTCAGTAGGCGTCTTCAGCTGCGACATGGCTTTTTGGTGCCCAGGCACCTAGCTTAGTCAAACGGAACTCTGATGTATGGCATCACATGCCCCAAAGGTATGCAGCTGTACTACCTGGTGAGTCTCGCCATCACAGCTGCCCTGCTGCTGCCCATGCACCCCTCTGCCAGTGGCAATCTGGAAGCAGCACACACGTCTGCACCGCCACAACTCACGTCACTTGGGATGCCAATCAGATGGTGTTGCTGGTGGTGGTCACAACATGTCGCCTTACATCCGCAACACAGGACAGCTCACCAAGCACGATGCAACACCCATCAAAGCCACAGCATCACAGCACAGCCCTCACAGAGTGCAGCTAAGGAGGCGCAGGCGATGGTCGTAAAACTGCTTGCTCCACACATCATGCATGTTTGCTGCTGGTCAATGCACACTGAGCGCAGCTGCAGGTGAAAGTCACACACACATCTTGTGCAGTGAGCTCCCTACAGAATGCCGTTCAGCACCCGCTGGTAGTAGTCGTACTGCCGCGTACTCCAAGCATCCAAGCTGCTGCTGATCAGCCGCAGCACGTGCTGCACGCACGCGCCCTCACTCAGGTGCGGCACAAAGCGGCCCTCCAGCGCAGCCACCACCCGCTCGGGCCCTGCCCTGAAGCACGGCCAGCTGGGCGGCTGCACACCTCCACCGCCTGCGCCGACAGTCGCAGTGCTGCCGCCTGCACTGCTGCTGCTGCTGGGGCCGGCTCGGCCACCTGAAGGGGACGGCGCAGGCGCAGGGGCTGCGGCTGCGGCTAAGCCGGGGCGCGCGCAGTGCGCCATGACGGCCACGAGGCGGGTGACGCGCTGCCGCGCCTTGCGCGCAGCGAGGAAGCCCTGGATGCACAGCACCTGGCAGGCGTCAGGTGAGGCGGAGGCAGCGGCAGGTGAGGCGGCAGGAGGCAGGTGAGGCGGCAGGAGGCAGGTGAGGCGGCGGCAGGTGAGGCGGCAGGAGGCAGGTGAGGCGGCGGCAGGTGAGGCGGCAGGTGAGGAGGCAGGAGGCAGGTGAGGCACCTGACGTGGAGGCAGCGGCAGGTGAGGCGGCGGCGGCGTCAGCACGGCGCGCCAACATGCCAGGCTTGCTGCGCAAGGGCGTCGGAGTACGACAGCAGTCAAACTGTCGCGGCGAGGCAGCCGTGCAGGCACAAAGCACAATGGCAGTCAAACCTCCCACCACCACTTCTGTGATGTCCCAAGAACTCTGTAAACTTTTTGTTTCATTGCAGCTGTCGGAGCTCGCTGGGCCGGCGCGTGCATCACCTCAGCCTCGCACCCATCGCAGGCATCAAGGCCGGCACTGCTGCAGCAGCGGCGCTGCCGCCTCACCTTAAAGTAGTCGAAAAGCTCGCTGGGCTGGCCCTCGCTGTCGCTGTCCATCACCTCCAGGAACTCCCTGCTCAGCTTCATGGGTGCGGCCTCAAAGCGCACCCAGCTGCCGCCGGGCGCGTTGCTCAGCAGGAAGCCAAAGTCGATGTGCACGAGGCGGCCCGACGCATCCATCATGATGTTGCCGTTGTGCCGGTCTTTGACCTGCCAGAATGACAGCAATGGCAGGGCGGCATGCACGAGACGCAACAGGGTGAGGGGTGGCGTGCCAAGACAGGTGCACTGCTCAGCCAAATGATGTGAAAGCGGTGCGTGGCAGCACCCATCTTGTTGTTGCGGTTGTGCCTGGCCATGATTGGCTGGTGATCAACCCGCCACTAGTAGCAGTGATAGCAGAGTTGCTCTTATGCATCACATTCACAAAACAAAGCAGAATTCAGCATAGGGTTGCTGTCGCTGCAAGAGCCAACAGGCAGAGCCTTTGCAGGGGGGGTGCTGCAAGGGTCTCAGCACCATGCAGGGGTGACTGAGGTGTGCAGCACAGTGGCTCCTGTTGGCCACCAGCCGAATCACACGCCACGCTAGTGCTGCTCTCGACGCACCCACCTGCAACAGGTAAGTGATCAGGCTGTAGGCAGCCAGGCTCTCCACAAACCGCCGCTGCGCAGCAAGGCACTCCGGGCTGCCACGCTGCCACTTGGCAAAAAAGTGCTCAGACAGACTCACGGCGCTGCCAGCTGATGCTGCTGCTGCTGCACTCGCAGCAGCCGCACGCTTGGGTGTGCGTGGCGATGCCGTTGCAGTGCCAGTGCTGGGAGCAGCAGCGGCAGCAGCAGCAGTGGCGCTGCGCGCCTTGACGCTGTGCACGCTGGTGGCGTCTGGTATGAGCTGTATGAGGGCGGTGCCTGCTGACGTGACCAGCGCCTCAAAGGGCAGCACCCACAGCGGCAGCCCAGCAGCTGCGTGCACGCAGACAATGGGAGGTGGGCAGGTGCAGGTCAGGGCTAGCACGCCACGAATGGCGCAGCCGGCAGGATGCTGGTGCAGCCGACGGGTGTTTGAGTCAACACGTGCATGTGAGGCCCGCGGCTGGTGCCAGCACGCAGCGGCACTGTGCACGCGTGCAGTGCCACCAGCTCTCCAGGCAGAGCGCGTGCCTCGCCTGCCTCAACCCACCAAAGCTCGCATGTTGCAGCTGATGCTGCTGCTGCTGCCTCAGCACCTCTACGTGGCCTTGTCGAGGATCCCATTCTGCAGCGCTGCACTGCTCGGGTAACCGTTGTCCTGTTGAGCCAGGCAATCTGTCATCTTGCCTTTCTTTCTTGTTTTCTTTCTGTACCTAAGCCCAAGTGTGAACCAGCACCCCACTGCGTGGCGGCAGCAGCAGGACCGCAGGCCCCTCACCTGCCCAGATCTCTCCCAGCTCGCGTATCAGCTGCAGTGCCAGCAGCTCCTGCCTGCAGTCGTCGCCGCTTTTCACGATGACGCCCGCCAGGCCCCAGCCCGGGCGGCTGCCAAAGGGGGAGCCAGCCCGCACACGCGCAGCGCGCGCAGCCCAGCTGCACAGCCAACAGCACAGCACAGCACAGCACAGCACGCGTCAGCACCAATGACAGCAGCACATGTTTGGTGAGCAACATAGGCATGCTTCAGCTGCCAACAGGGGCAGTCATGCTTCAGCTGCCAACAGGATCAGCCATGCTTCAGCTGCCAACAGGCGCAGCCATGCTTCAGCTACCAGCAGGGGCAGCCATGCTGCAGCTGCCGACAGGGGCAGCCATGCTTCAGCTGCCAACAGCGGCAGCCTACGCATGTGCAGGGAGCACGGCTGCCTGGCGCACATGCATCTGCACACCCACGCTTGCGCCCCAGGGGTTGCATGCAAACAGGCGACTAAAGAGACACCCCAGCAGCTGCCAAAGAGGCAAGGCGCTGCGCACGACACACTGCTGCTCAGCACAAGCTGCTGCGTGCCACGCAAGGCAGCGGCGGTAGACACGCCCCTGCTGTCAAGAGCTTGTGCCTGCCGTGCTGTCTGCTGGTGGTGAGACCAGCAAACCCGACGGGCAACTGCGCAGCCAACTGAGCTCACCTCTCGCCATACACCGCGTCTGCCTGTTGTGACATCTTCTCAGCAGCAGCCTCAGCTAACTCAGCAGCCTGCTGCTGCTGCTGCTGCTGCTGCTGCTGAGTGACCAGCTGGTCCACATGCACAGCCGCAGCTGCTGACTTCTCCTTGCGCAAGAAGCCCCACCAGCCGCCGGTGGCCTTCTGCGGTTGCCGCCGCTGCCTGGGTGACGCTGCTGCAGTTGGTGTCGTGGCAACATCCTGCCAGCCCTCACGGTCCAGCGCAGCACTGACGGAGCCGGCCCCACCACTGCTGCTGCTGCTGGTCCTGCTGCTTCTGCTGGAGGAGCCTACGGTGCCTTGCGCCGCCCTACTGCTGTCAACAGCCTGCAGCGCTACACGGCTGGCACTAGGTTCAGCGGCTGGAGCTGCAGTATCACCACCACCACCACTGCCAGCAGCAGCAGCAGCAGCAGCAGCAGCAGCAGCAGCAACCGTGCAAGAAGGAGCCAGTCCTGCTGGCCCCTGCGCACCCTCGGCTGCGCTTGCCGCACACCCACCCGGGGACGCCCATGCTACATCAACCTCATCCACCGTCATGAGTTGGCTGGTGCTGAGGGGTGTGCCAGCAATGTAGGGGAGGCACTCTGCGTCTGCATCCATGCTGCTGCTTCTGCTGCTGCTGAGCTCCCCAGGCATCTGCAGAGGCGGGCCGATCTCTGATGGGGGTGGAATGGCTGCCTTACCCAGCTTGCCTGCAGGCACACATGACACAGGGAACCCAAAGGGTCAACGTTTGGCTGCTTCTACGCCATGTTCCTGACCCTGTGCAGGATGGCCCCAACCCTCATGTGGGCTGCAGCTGCTGGACAACATCACCGCTCAAGCAGCTGCTGCTGTACACAACTCCGTGAGGCTTTCAAGCGTGGGGTCACCGGCAGGTCAGAAGAGTTGTCCCTGCAACTGCCGCCCAGCGGTTCCTCATTCGGCTCGGCGGCACTGCCGTCAGACGCTTTCATCCTGCATGCTCCGTGCGAAGTCAGGCCATGGAACAGGCAGCTGCAACTTCATCGTGTTCCCTGGCCACGTGCTGCCACCATGCTCATTTGGGGATGGCTTATAACATCTAGGATGGTGACTACACCCATGTATAACTTGACATCTCTCAAGGAAAAAAGCTCACCCGCTATGATGTCGATGGCCTCCAGGGATGGCAGCCGCCGCCCCTTGCGGTGCTGCAGGCCCAGCTGCTGCACCACAGGCGCAGCAGCAGCCACCTCCAGGTGCACCTGCAGCAGCAGCTGCCCCCGCCCCGGCCCTGGCCCCGCTGCTGCCGCTGCCCCTGCCCCTGCAGGGCCCGGCATGCCGCACCCTGCTGCGCTGCTGGCAGGGAAGTGCCCGCCGGTTGCCCGTTGCATGTCACCGGATGATGAAGACGCAGGAAGTTCACCAAACACCCAGGGGCCTGCGCTGGCTTCGTCCCCACCGCCCCTACTTTGGCTGCTGTGCCAGTTTGCATGTTGGTTGCGGCTGCTGCTGCCAAGGCCTGGCTCCATAACCCTGAGGTGTAGCCGCACCAGCTTCTCTCCCCGCAGAACCGCAGCAGCCTCCTGCATCTGCAGCTCGACTGCAGTCGGCACTTGCGACCGTTTTGCTGCTGCATCGGATGCCACCAGTGCTGCTGCTGTGGTGGCTGCTGCTCCTGCTGGAGGTGCTGCTGCCGTAACATCAGGTGTAGTAGAACGGTGCAGCTGCTGCCTGCTGCTGGGGCGGCTGCTGCTGTTGCTGCTGCTGCTCCACTGCCTCGGAGAGCCCTGTGCCTCCTGCTGCTCCTGCTGCTGCTCTTCTGTGTCACTGCCAGCTTGTGCTGCAGCTGCAGCAGTGCTGGTGCTTGACACTTCCTCAGCAACTGGCACGCGCCTGGTTGTGCTACCAGCTGCTGCTGCTTCGCTGGTGTTGCGGCCCTGAGTTCCTGTCCCAGGTGCAGGTGAAGAACCTTTGCTGAGTGGGGATGCCCCCACTACCGCACCCCTACCGCGGTGCAGCTGCTTCTGCTGCTGGTGGTGGTGCTGCTGGTGATGCAGCTGCTCCAGCAGCTGCTGCTGTCTGCTTGGCAGCTGTCTGCCATGCTGCTGCTGCTGAACAAGATTTTGCTGGTCAGTGCTGGCCACCTCCACATCGTCTGTGCTGACCCCAGCGTCAGCAGCAGCAGCAATGGTGTCAACATGTTTGCTGCTGCTGTTGCTGGTGCTGCTGCTGCTGCTGCTGCCAGGAAGCACTTCATCCACAAAGTCCTGATCCTGCTGCACCTCCAGCATCAACAGGAATGGCGCCTAAAAAAAAGCAGCACAGCAGACATACTGGATTGTTGAGAAATAGATTCGCATGAGCCATGCCTTGAGCTTGTTGGATGGCTTTCGACAGGAGTTCCAACTCTGAGCTGTGAACAGACCACATGCAGCAAACCAAAACAGCTGCACCTAGTTGTTGCGCAGTTGTGGTGTGCGTTCATTCCTGGGCGGTGTGGTATGCCTGCTAACGGTGCTAGCCTGTTCAGCCACCACATGTGCTGCAGGCGCGCAGCAATGGGCATGTTACATCGACTGCTGCGCTGAGCCGGGCCGTGCACAGGCGCACCTTGTCTCTTGAGTTGAGGATTGCTGCCTCGTTGACCAGCAGGCGCAGCACGCGCGAGCTGCAGCCGCCGATGGGGTACCTGCAGACGCGCTGGCACACTCATTTACATCCGGCAGCTACTTGGCACAGTCAGGTTGCCTAGCGCCTGCAGCAATGGCCTACCAGGATCACGAAAAGACTGTCTGCATCATTGCAAACACTTCAGCAGCAGGTTCACCTGCAGTCAGGCCAAGCTACACTAGGTGGCATGGCATCGGTTTGACTTCCACGCCACCCCACCTAACAGCCACGCCCTGCTCTGCGGCGTCCATCACTTCCTGGTTGATGCGGCCCAGGCACTTGCGCAGCACACGCCGCCGCTCCTCCTGCAGGCAGCAGGGGTCCCACCCAAGTGCCGGAATGCGCATCAGGCACAGCATGCAGGCAGCAGGGACCCAACTCAAGCCCAAATGCGCATCAGGCACAGCATGCAGGCAGCAGTGACCCAGCCCAAGCGCCTGAAAGCGCATCAGGCACAGCATGCAGGCAGCAGGGACCCCAACGCAAGCCCGAATGCACATCAGGCACAGCACGCACGCAGCAGGCACCCCACCCAAGGGCTCGGAGGCGGATCAGGCACAGCATGCAGGCAGCAGGCACCCCACCCAAGGGCTCGGAGGCCGATCAGGCACAGCATGCAGGCAGCAGGGACCCCACCCAAGCGCCCTGCCCTGCCCTGCCCTGCCCTGCCCTGCCCTGCGTGCGTGCGTGCGTGTGTGCGTGTGTGTGCATGCGCCGCCGTTGAACATGCAAAAAGCGCCAAACAATCGTAGCTGCTGACGCCAGCAGTCGGCGCAGGCTGCAGGTTTGGTCACGCGCTGTGCGCCGGCAGCGCCCCACCTGCGGGAAGCGCGTGAGGTTGCTGCTGGTCTCGCACAGCGCGTCAACAAAGTCCAGCGTGGCCAGGTAGCTGTCACGGCCAGCGGCATGGCGCGGCGACCTGCGGCATTCGTGGTGCACACGGTGCTGTGAAATACTGGGGCATTGGTACTGTGGGTAGTGCCTGCGGAGTGTAGCACGTCAGCCGGTGTCTCCTGGTTGACACCGACCTGTGCTGTGCGTGCAACGGATGCATGACATGCATCGGCAGCTGCGTCAGTGGCCTGAGCTGGGCGAGGGGTGGCCGACAGCCATGCTGTGAGGCTGGTGAATGTATGCAGCTGCTGGCAACCACGCTCAAGCCAGGTTTGAGCGCAAGGAGGACAAAGGTTTGGCCTGAATGACCCAAGCAGGCGATACGATTGCAGCGTGGGCATTGTTGTATGCAGTCACTCCCGGTTTGCAAGAGGAAAGCACCAAAAAGCCAGCCGGAACCGACCCGCCGTTGCGCATCAGCAGCCCTGCTAAGGAGCAGATACCATAAGTGACGTTACTCAACATGGCCCGAGTTCCCTGCCCAGCAATGCAACCTGCACGCTGATAGACCAACGCCTTGGCACACCTGAGTTCGAACCCCATGCAACACGTCTTATTATGTAACCCACGTCGAAGAGGGGCACATATCTGTGGCACCAGCTGCGCCCCTGTGTATAGCACGTCTGACCTCGCTCACTCGTGAGCGTTGTTGCCTGGCAGGATGGTGGTGAAGGGTTTCCAGTGGTGACCCTTTGCCACTGGATTCTGAGGTGTAAAGCGGACGCGCAGGTAAGCGCGGACTCCAAGAGGAGCCTGGCGCGCTGCGGCTGTGTAGCCCTTGCTGGCTTAAACCAACAAGCCAATGCACGTTGCCCCCATCCATCTATTCGCATGTAACCCCTCCTCTTACATGTATCCCCTCCAGTTCTTCAAGTTCTTCGTTGAACCGCTTCATCTTTCATTTCAACCCCTTACCTTTTCTTCCCGGTGCATGCTTCGCATGCAGAGCTCGCAGCAATGACCCGGCGCCTCTCACCGTGGCGGCATTGCCAGCAGCATGCTGGTGCTCAGCAGCTCCTCCTCATGGCTCACCAGCCAGCCAGCACCCTGCAGTGGGGCGTGAAACACGTCAGCCAACAGCAGCAGCAGCAGCAGCAGCAGCAGCAGCAGCAGCAGCAGCAGCAGCAGCAGCAGCAGCACAGTTGTGCTGAGCTGAGCACGTCAAAGGTGATCACAAAGCACCAAAGCAGAGCACCGCAGCAGACAGGAGATCGTGCCGCAGCTGCTTTCAAGCCAGACGAGAAAGAGCACTACTTTGCAGATGCAGCTGCACAGAGGTAGCACGCTGCCAGCAGCTCCAGCTCATGTTTGCAGCTAAACAGCACAGCACAACACAACATGCATTCAGCATGCAGCAATGTAAAAACAGATTGCTGAGGAGTGTGCGGACACCAGCCAGCCAACTCACGCAGGCGGCCGTGTCATTGCTGTTGCTGTTGCCAAGTGCTGGACGATTGCGGCATCAATAGCAAGTGATGCTGCAACGAAGCTGCAAACTGGGCACCAAGCTGCAAGCCAACAACGGCAGAGTGCACAGGGCTCACCTGTGGCCCGTTGCTGAGTGCTGCTGCATGGCTGGCAGCGATGAGCCCGCTCACACCTTGCCCTGGGCCCAGCTCCACGTACAGCTCATACTCCCTGGCAGCGAGGTAGTCCTCGAAGCAGGCGTACCTGCATGCTATAGAGCCAGGCAACGCCCAGCTGCTGCTGTTGCTGCTGCTGGCAGCGCTGCTTGGGCGCTTGCTGCTAGAGTTGCTGTTGGTTCGGATGCTTTTCAGGGCAGGAGGTTTTTCTGTCAGCAGCAACTGCTGGTCTGGCTGCTGCTGTTGCTGCAGCTGCTGCGATGAGCTGCGCGGCCTCGGTCCCTGCTGCTGCTGCTGCTGCTGCTTCTCAGTTCCAACTTTGCCTGGTGTGCCGCCGGCACCACCACCAGCAGCAGCTGCTGCTGCCAGGTCTTGGGAGGCATGCCGCATCAGCTCCAGGTCAAGTGAGTCCCTAAAGCGATGGCTACTGCTGAGACTGCCACCACCGCCTCCTGCTGCTAGTGCTATGGACCCAGCAGGCGAAGCAGACGCACCCTTAGCAGGCGACAGTGCAGCAGCGAGCCCAGGGGTGCCAAGGCTGCTTGCATCAAAGCCGCACGCTGCTGTGTGCACAAATGGGCTTGCAGGGATGCTTGCTCCTGCATCGCTGTCTGTTTCGGGTGTGGCTGGGGTGCTGCTGCTGTGCGGGGACACCTGCTGCTGCTGCTGCTGCTGCTGCTGCTGCTGCTGCTGCTGGTACGGCTGTACTTGACTGAAGGTGTGCAGGTAGTGTGGGTGGCTCGGCTGCAGACAAAAGCTCAAGCAGCATGGCGAAGCACATGTTGAGGTGTATGTGTGTAGACAATGCTCCTGCACGTGCCAGCGACAACCATGTGCAAGCAGTGTTCGCAGTGCTCATGCAGAGCTCATTGTGCAGCACCTGTGCTGGCCAGGGCTGGTGCACGTGGCGTGCAACTGCATGCTGCGCTGCAGCTGCAGGCATGGGGAGAATTATCATCACCAACAACACCTTGCCACCTTCACTGCTGCTGCTGCTGTTGCTCACCACGCCCCCCATCAGTGCTGCGTGCTCGCAGGCATCCCTGAACAGCTGGATGTGCCTGTTGCCAGGCTGGTCCTGAAGCAGCGCCAGCAGTAGCCATGACACCTGCAGCAGGCACAGCAGGGGCAGCAGCCACAGCAGCCAACCATAATCAGCAGCAGCACATTCGATTGCTGTATCACGCAGGCAGATACAGGTGCAACCTACGTACAGCAGGGTGAACACACAGCCAGAGACTGCAACCAGCTGGTGCTAGAGCATCAGCACCTCCACTATCAACAATGCGGCTGCTGCAACATTTCACAACCGCATGATGCCCTGACCTTTTGCAACCTTGATGTAGCTGCTGCAGGAGGCATGCAAGTGAACTGCAGTCGAGCCTGCTGCTGCAAAGTTGCAGGTCATCTCTATGCACACATGATACCCTGACGATACCTGCACAGCAGTGTTGAAGCTCCTGCCGCACAGCTCCGTGATGGCTCGCTCAAGCGGTCCACTGGGCCTTGACACTGCCAGGTAGACATATTCCAGCAGGTAGCGGTTGATACGCTCAGCTGGCAGCTGCAGCAGCTCTGCACACAGCAGCTGTTGCTGATGTGTCTCCTGGGTGGTAAACAAAGCCCTGTGCCGGTGCAAGGCAGCATCAAAACAAAGAAGTTGCCTCTTCAACAGCAATGAGATCTTGTGGGAAGTAGGCGTTGAAGCTGGTGAGCATCTCGAGGCACACCAGCGTTGGTTTACTCACCACAGGAGTTCCCATTCTTTCAGAGCAGGCGTATCTGTGCTGTCGTGCCTACTGTGCATTTGATGACCAAAATCGTTTTTCGTTTGCAGGAACCGACAGCTGCAGCATCAGGGCTCTTTGATGCCTGATGTTGGTGATCGCTCGCCAGACGAACATGTTCCAGCCCTTACATAATAAGAAGCCCATTGATGATAAACTTTAGTTTAGGTTGATGACCCTGAGTGCTCTGATTTTCCAACGAAACAGCCAAGTGACAGCCAGAGAAGGGTTCACAGAAGGTCGAGCTAGAAAGGCAGACTGGCTGTTATAGCAACGCACAGCACAAGTAAAATTATGTTTCGGGGTGCAGCACGGACTTAGAGCACGTGCTGCTGGTGTGAACAGTGCGTCTGATCAGATGACCCCACCACTGCTGCAGCTGAGTTGATCTGGTACTTCTCGACTGTAATAATCAGCATTGCAATGGCCAACCCTCAGGTGGAGCACTGGTTCCGCCTGGCCGATGAAGACCGCGATGGAGGTGTTGGTGGAGCAGAGGCAGTGCGATTCTTCACGAAATCGGGTCTGCCTCAGGAGGTGCTGGGCCAGGTGATGATGACGGATGCACACAACCGGTTTGTGGTGCCAGCAAGCCCTGCCACAGCCCCCATCAGCAGGGTGTCGTTGTGGCTGTTGACTTCTGCTGCTGATCACAGCTTTGCCAGCTTCCAGTGGCAATTGAAGCTGTTCTGTGCTGCAGATTTGGGAGTATGCTTCAAATGGAGGTGCCAAGCTCAGTATGGGGCAGTTTGCTGTCGCGATGCGGCTGGTTGCGCTGGCACAGGTGTGTGCAGTTTTGCTGGTGCAGCCGCAGAACACAATGATGTTAGAGCGGTGTGCTGGGCATGCCTGGTTGCCAAGTCCTCCGTGTTATGTCGTTCGTTCAAGGTGCTGACTTTCTCAGCAGCGTATCCATGCTGAATTGGTTAGCGCACGCTGTTGGCAGCTGCTGTGGCAAGCAGCAGATGGTTTGGGCTTTGCCATGTCAGCACGCAAGGGTGATCCTGCAGGCATACACATACACCAGCTGCTCTGACGCATCTCACCATAGCAGACTGTCACTATCTGTCCATCAGCAGTTTATTTTTGTGATTGAATCCCGGTTGACATATATCATGTTTCCTGCATCCTGCAGGCGAGTGGTGGCAGGCTGATGCCTGACCAGGCACGTGTCGTGGCGATGGGCGGAGGCCCACAGCTGCCGCCACCACGGCTTGCAGGAGTAACGGATACTCCAGCGCCACACATTGCCACGTACACACCCCAGATCACTGGGTTGACCCCGCAGCCTAGCTCTGGCGGAGGGGTGGGCTACACACCGCAGCCAACAGGAGGACACATGCAACAGGTGAAGGCGGCTGCGGCAGCTGCAGCAACAACGCAATGGCGGCAGCTGCAGCAACAACGCAATGGCGGCAGCTGCAGCAACAACACAATGGCAGCAGCAGCAGCAGCAGCAGCTGCAGCAGCTGTACTGCAGCTTTAACATTCGGTTCTCACCAGCAGCAACTTGCATTTGCCAGCACAAGCAGAGTACAAGCCTGCCGTCCCAGATATGCATG
Source organism: Scenedesmus sp. NREL 46B-D3 (assembly GCA_014080715.1). Lineage (NCBI taxonomy): Eukaryota > Viridiplantae > Chlorophyta > Chlorophyceae > Sphaeropleales > Scenedesmaceae > Scenedesmus > Scenedesmus sp. NREL 46B-D3. The sequence continues at coordinate 653,771 of JACERP010000016.1, read as the reverse complement.
TGCAAACCTCGTCGAAAGCTTACCTTGTGTGTGTGCAACCTGCTCTTCATGGCATTCACCGCACCGCTAGGTCTCTGGCGGCTACCCGCAGCAGCAGATGACAGGTGGCTTGCGGTCTCCAAGCCCCTACGGACCCCCATCACCAGCAGCAGCAGGGCCAACTGGCGCCCACACCCCACAGGCCACAGGCTATGTGCCTGGAGGGGCAGGCGCAACTGGCGGCATGGCTGCTGCGGGCATGACTGGCGTGGGCGTGGGCGGGCCGGCTGGCGGGGTGGGCACCCTGCCTGGCTTCCCGCCCGTCACCCCAGCAGACATGCAGCGCTACCACGCCACGTTTGCGGCGCTTGACGCGGACAGGGATGGCTTTGCCAAGGTGCGAGTGATAGGCTGGGCAAGGCAAGCAGGACTAGGGGGGTCATGGCAGCTTGCTGCACCTCACTGGTTCTCGCTGTGCGATGTGCGTCTGGCCTGAGCATAAACAGTGTTGCAGATTCCCGCACCAGGTGACGCTGGCTCATTTATCTCACCCTTGCAAATTGTACGAGCGTTGCTGCCAGGCTCACCTTGTCCCGCCCACGTCCTTTGTCGGCGGGCGCTGCGCCTGGTGTGCAACTGCTGCAGGGCGCGGAGTGCTTCCCCGTGTTCATCAAGTCGGGGCTCGACAAGGCGCTGCTGAAGCGCATGTGGGACCTGGTGGCGGGGAACGCAGGCAGCCTCAGCGCGGAGCAGTTCTTCAAGTGCATGTACCTCATGGACGGCTGCAGGAGGGGTGCGGCGCTGCCTGCGGTGCTGCCTCCAGGCCCCTGGCCGCAGGTGTGCGCGTCGTGGTGGCCTGTGCTGGGGCTTGCCGTGTTGGTGCTGCAAGATCATGATGCACGTGGCGCTGCATGCAGTGCTGCCGCCAGGCCCTTGGCCACAGGTGTGCGCATGATGAACTGTGCCCTGCGTCTGGCCTCTGCTGTGACTTTTGTCGTTATTTGTGGATGCGCTGCTGGGACATGAGGTGGGGTGTGCCACACACTTGTGTTTGTTGTGCGTACTGCTACCGTCAGGCTGTTTGCCATGGGCATCCCTCGTGTGTGTGCATGGCATGATGCGATGCGTTGCACATGCTGTGCCTCGCTAGGTGTTATGTCTTCTGCTGTGAATTGCAAACGCTCATGACGCTCCCACCCCGCTGTTGGTTTGGTGTCATCTTGCAACTTTCCAGCTCTGAAGATCGGCCTCTGGATCAAGCAGCTGGATGTACGGCCAAAAAAATTCGTTCAAGTCATGCAACCACTGCATGCTGGCACATGCATGACGGCACCAGAAGTGGCAGCTGACCTTGCAAGTTGCTGCCGCTGCCTACACGGCATGATGTGCTCTTGCTCTGCAGGTCTCCATGGCCTCACCAGCAGCAGCAGGCATGACTGGTCCCCCAGGCATGATGCAGCAGCAGCAGCCACCACTAGCAGCAGCAGCAAGCTTCACTGGAAGCATGCCAGGCCCTGCAGGGCTGCCACCAGCACCGCAGCTGTCAGCAGGCGGAGGCAGGGTCAGCAGCAGCGGTGGGATGCTACCCTTCCTGATGCTGCTGCGCTGCGTGCAGAGAGCTGGACGCTGGAGAACCAGTTTGGCCGCAAGGGGGCTGTGAAGGCCATCAGCGACGCGTACGACCAGACGCTGCCCAGGATCCCTGGACTGCCTGGCAAGGTGGGCAGCGCGACAGCTGTGGCCCTGGATGAGTGTACATACGTATGCATGTGCGCGGACCCTGGACACACAGATGTTCAACACTGTCGTGGGCTGTGGGCCTTGAACTTTGTGCAGTTGCACGTTGGTTTCGTTGCACCTGTCGTGCTGTGCACCTCCGCTGCTGTATGGTTGTGTTCACTACCTGCGCGTGGCCCTGTTGTTGTCTTCTGTTTACACTGCATGGGGTGAGTTTCAGAGCGTGAATAGGCAACTTCAATGAACCCCACCATCAACGTGCTTGCTGCCACCGTCTCTGCATGTTGACTGCCCAGATCACCTACTCAGCAACGGCAGCCACTGCTGCGGGCCCTTCCTCAGTGCCAGACCTGGATGCCACCATCGCCAAGTAAGCAACAGGTCACATCCAACAGCTGTGCAGCGCACTCACACAAACGCGCCTGACTGCGGTGTGTCACACTGCACACCTCCCATTATAAGGAGCGGCAGCAGCAACACCCCGGTCTCCAGCACCAAGCAGCATCCTTTGGCTGTGCAGGTCATCGTGTCAGGGTGCTTTGTGCACAGGCAGCTGCGATGGCCGCTGAAAGCATGCGCTCCCATGCGCACTTCGGCTCAGTGCATCTCACAGCGTGTGGCCCTGGTGACCAATGCCTGCATGTGCCCTGCCTCTTGCGGGCTTTCAATTTTTTTATCTTCTGCTGCTGCTGCTGCTGCTGCTGGTTCTGCAGCATGCTGGAACCTGCTGACAAGGCTCGCTGGGAGGCTGAGCGCGCCGAGGCGCTGCAAAAGGAGAAGCAGGAGCAAACAGCCAAGGCGGAGGCGGCAGCAGCAAAGGTGCGCCGCGTGGGCAACGGCAGCACGCCCCCGCTGCAGCCGAGCTGTCCCGGGGTTGCTGCAGAGGCGGTGGCCGCGTGCTTGTGGGTGCTGCATAGGGTGTACACAGCACCCGCCTGCTCCAACCCTTTGCCTGTCCTGCGTGGCTGCCTGCCTTCTAGCCACGGCCCACTGGCCTTCGGGCAGGCCGCTGACTGCGGCACCAGCATCTTCCCGTCCACTCGCGCTGCGCATTGTGCCTGCGGCTTGTTGTCAGTTGCAGACCATTCACCAGGGTGTGTCTCCATGCTGCACTGGCTGCGTCCGCTGTGGCGCTGTGGTGAGTCCTGCAGGCGCGGCTGGAGGTGTTCCAGACGGCCCTGTCGGAGTTGGTGGTGTACAAGAGCAGGATCAACGTGGCTCTGCTGCAGGTGCGCTGGGTTGGCGTGGCAGGCCCACCCCGCGGTGGTACCAGCCACCATGTGGTGCACTGTCAGAAAGCCCGCAGCCTCTCGCGTGTAGTACCAACTGCAGCAGCTGCACATTAGCAAGCGCAACCCCATCATCAGCCCGTGTTGCGCGGCACTGTGACACGCCTATGGCATGAGGCCAGCAGGGCACACAGGCCGCCTACGGGCGCAGATGAATGTCGGGCCCAACAGCGTGCGCGCGTCCTAGCAGCACATGCAGCTACTGCTGTGACCACAGGAGATGCATGCAGCGTGCACCTGCATACAGGACTTCAATGCCACCTGTCCTTACTGGCTTGCTGTTGATGCCTGCCGCTGCTGCTGCCGCTGCTGCCTTGTCTGACTGCCCCAGGCGGGTGACAGTGCTGCACGCCTGGCTGCCGAGGCGGAAGACATTGAGCTGCGCTACAACAAGGCGCGCCTGGGTGAGGCGCGCAGCGGCCACCTGAAGTAATCTGCCTTGTTCACCTTGCTTCTCCTGGTGTGCTTCAAGTACATGCACGCACACATTTAGCAACCTTCAATGCCTGGCTCATGCCGCGCTGTGCTGATGTGCCGCTGCTGCTGTTGATGCTTGCGTGCTGTGCTGCAGCCGCCGCGAGCCAGGAGGAGGAGGGCAATGCAGCACGCGCCAAGCTGCAGGCGCTGCTGGCGCGCAAGCAGGAGGCCGCCAACAAGCTGGAGCTGCTGCAGCAGGAGATCGCCATGATGGCCAACATGAACCCTGCTGAGCTGGCGGCACTTGAGAAGGAGGTTGGGGGGCTCGTGGCTGCCATGTCAGGTGCCGAGGCGAAGAAAGCGGCTATGGAGATGCAGGTAAGAGGGCAGCAGCAGGGCACAGGAAGGCTTGTGTGTTGCGCGTGGTGTGTTTTGCTGAGCAGGTGTTAGAGGATATGCTGTTGAGACTGCTAGGCGCCTGCATAGGTGGTTGCAGCATGAAGTTGCCAGTTTTTGAAAGTTGGACGGCTGCGCCGTCTGCGCTGCAAGCAGTGGATGTAATACTAAATTGGTGTTGGCTGTAGAGAAACGCGGCAACGGATGGCACGGGTGTGATGCACCTGACGTGCAATTTTCAAACCGCGTGTGTGCCTTGAACTTGTGGGACAGTGCAAGGATAGTAAAGGAAGAACTGAATGAGAAAGATATGGGTTAACGGCCTACACCTGTACTTGCTGCTTGGCTGTTTTGCCTGCTGCAGTTGGACAGTGGCAAGAAGCAGAAGGGCCTGCTGGCTGAGCGCATCGCTGACCTGCAGCTGGCAGCAGCAGCAGGAGAGGGCGACATTCGGCGTGCCCGCGCAGAGCTGGCCGAACTGGAGGTGAGGCTTGGGGTGTTTGCTGATGCACAAGGAGCCCACGTGTTGGGCGGCTGGGGTGGCGCGTGTCGAGCTTCGAAGGTGGTGCGTTGAGCAAACAGCAGCAAGTCCAGGATATCTGGACTCTATCGCGTGTAAGACGCAATCGGCTCTGAGGCCAGGGTTTGTGGTTTTTGCTGAGGAACAGGCGGCTTCAGCTGTGTGATGGAAACTTCCCAATGCACTGAACAAAGGTCCGCCCGAGTGCAATCGCCATGTGCTCGAGGCATGCTGGCCAGCGCGCAGACACGGAAGCTGGCAGCGGCCGCACACCGCGATGCATTGCACCTCCGCCAATCCTCAGCCCCGCACTCCACACGAAGACGCCCCCGCCTCGTTGCCAGCCTCCTACATGCAAACATCACTGTGTGCACTCAACCTGCACGTGTGCGGCTGTGTCTTAACCTGGCTGCGTGCCGCAAGGACGCCCCCGCCCCCTTGCCAGCCTCCTGCATGCACAGGCCTTGTGTTGTGTTGTGCACTCACCCTGCACGTGTGCTGCTGTGCCTCACCCTGGCCGCGTGCTGGCAGGCCAAGCTGTCGTCGTCGCAGGCGGCTGCGCAGGGCGGGCCAGACCTGGGCGAGGTGGGGCCGCTGCTGGGCAAGGCCGCCAGCGCGTACCGGCGGCTGTACAGCAGCGCCGCCGCCGCCGGCCTGGAGGTGCCGTACGAGGCCAACCTGAACAACGTGGGCAGCCTGGTCTGGCTGGAGCAGCTCATGGTGAGTGGGCGCAGGGGCAAATGATTTGGTAATGGGAGATTGCCACTTGTTGAGTAGTCAAGGCTTGTTGTGGTTCAGGTTTAACAAACATGCCAAGAAGCAGGCAGTATGATGTTTAGCGCACGAGGAGAGAAGGCAGGCAGCTCCTGTTCAATGGTCAGGAAGGCAGCCGTTCATGTGGTATATAGCATTCCTGCTGCAGGGCTGCAGCAGTGTCATGGTGGCCCAGGCAGGTTCGGCTGGCGCAGTTCTTGGTGTCTGTAGGTGCAGACTTCAACCATGTGTGGGCCCTTCACCAGCACCAGCCGGCCCGCCACCATTGCTATTTGTGCTGTTCACTGCTTGACATGCTGCCACTCTGCCTGTACGTCGCCGCCGCTGCTGCTGCAGGCCGGCACTGCTGACTGGGTGGACGACGAGTCAGCCCTGTCAGGCTACACCGTGGTGAACGCGCTGCCTGACCTGGAGGGCGTGCCGCCAGCGCTGCTGAGGGCAGCAGCCATGGCAGCAGCACAGCAGCCACCCATCAAGGCAGCAGCAGCAACAACAAGTGCCTCAGGAGAAGCAGCAGCAGCAGCAGATGGCGGCGCTGCTGAACCTGCTGCACCTGCAGAGGCGGCAGATGTTGCGCGGAAAACCTGCCCCAAGCAGAGGCACCTCTGGCAGAAGAGCAGCAGGCAGCTGCACCAACAGCAGCAGTGCCGCAGGACGCAGGCAAAGGAGCTGTAGCAGCTGTGGCTGCGACTACAGCAGCTGGTGCTGCGTCTGCTCTTGCACTCAGCAGCAGGGAGGCCAGCGGCGATGCTGCTACTCCAGCTGCTGCTGCTGCTGCTGCTGCTGCAGAGCCAGCAGTAATGTCAGCAGTGGCTGAAGATTCGGTAGCAGCTGAACAAGCAGATGCGCCGCCAACAGAGGCTGCCGTGCCTGCAGAGGCTGCTGCGCTTGACATCGACGCCTTTGGGGACAGCGCATTTGCCCCAGCAGCAGCAACACCTCCTGCAGAGCCGCAGCCTGCAGAACCCAAAGCCAGTGGTACATCAGTTGCAACAGCCGGTGAGGCAGATGCAGATGCTTTAGCAGCACAGGAGGTTGCAGCAGCAGAGGCTGCGGCAGAGTTTCCCGCAAGCGCTGCATCAGCTGAGCTTTCCCAGCTGGCCTCACCTGCAGATGCAGCAGCAGCAGCAGCACCAGCACCAGCACCAGGTGCTGGCATCAGCATAGAGCCTCCCGCTGACAGGCATTTCGCTGACGAAGACGACTCAGACATCATGTCCCCAATGGACCACGACCTGATGTCAGCAGCACCAAGTACAGCAGGCGGCGACACAGGCAGCAGCGCTGCTGCTGCTGGTGTTCCTGCTGTCATTGGCGGGCTCGCAGGTTTTGATCCGTCAATGTACCGCCTCGGCACGGAGCAGCGCCAGCTTGCAACGCAATACAGCGTGGACAGCAGCTATGCAGGCAGCACGGCGGGCGGGGCGGCAGCTGGGGCAACGGGAGCTAGCAGCACCAATGGCTTTGGTGATGATGCAGTGTTTGGGGACAGCAGTACACCGGGTGGGCAGGAGGCAAAGACGGCTGGTGGCCTTATAGGTTTTGAGGACAATGCATTCTGACGCGCTGCGCATAGTTGCACATGGCGCCGGGTCAGTTGTAGAGCAGCAGGTTAGGCACAGCGAAGCTTGCATGCGGGTGGGTGGTGGGCCGTTTGGCACTCTGTTCTTACCATGTGCCAGTGTTGTGTCCTTAACATGGCGTATGTGTACTCAGGGGGATGCACCAAACTGTGGAAATGTTGCAGCGCATATGTGTCAGGTGGGTGCAGTACTAGTGCAGTCGAAGTAATGTTGCGGTGGCTGAAGTGTGTGCGATGCAGTTGAGGTGTAGCCCAGTTGGCACTGCCGCTGAGCATGATGTAGTATTTGCAGCTTTAAGTCAAGGGCAAGCACAGACGGTATTGCCCGCACATTGGTATCTGCTTGTTACATTGGTATCTGTTGCACTGTATGCATCGGGCCAGCTCCAGCAACTGCAGCATTGTGAGCACCGTCTGCCACTCCACTTACTGCTGCACTGTAAGCATCTTACCAGCTTCAGCAACTGCTGCACTACATTCAGTTTACCAGCTCTACCACTGCTGCACCGTATGCAACCCGCCAGCACTTGCAACTGCTGCACTGCATGCATCCTGCCAGCTTTACTACTGCTGCATTGTGAAGAAGAAGAAGCAGTCCAACGCAGCAGCAAAAGGCAAGCAAGCAGGCAGTGTCACCCTACCCCTGCATGCGAGGCTGCGCATGTAAGCCTCACAAGCTGGTAAGATGCTTACACTGTAGAGTCTACCAGCTTTGAAAGCTGGCTCCACCCACTGTACTGCGCCGTTGGTTGAACTGATGATTATGAAGCATGTTGAGGCCAATGTAGCCGCTTCCAGGGCACCAGCCCTTCCACGTCCAGGAAACAAAGGTGGAGGCTACGCACGCACGCCCTTGAACATCCCCAAAAAACGCATGGTAGACTCGACAGTGTAAGCACCTTACCAGCTTCAGCACCTGCTGCACTGCAGGCATCCTGCCAGCTTCGCCATTGCTGCACTGTATGCTTCCCGCCAGCTCCAGCAAATGCTGCTTTGTGAGCATCCTGCCAGCGTCACCACAGTTGCACTGAAGGCATCTTGCCAGCGCCATCACCACTGCACTGCTGCATTTCATACAGACATTATGCCAGCTTCACCAGTGCTGCATTGTGTGCCAGCTCCAAATCTGATGCGCTGCATGCATTTGCCAGCTCCAGCAACTGCTGTACAATATGTATCCCACCAGCTTCAGGAAATGCTGCACTGGCCCGAAGGGCAAGCCTGCAGTCTGGTGCATGGTGTGCCTGCAGGCTGGGGTTCCTGCTGGTTTTCACAGCTGCGCTGCATTGCCGCAGCACGGCACAACAGCAGTGGTGCTAGCATCAGCAGAAGTGGATCGCTGTCATATGTTACAACTGCAGTGTCAAGAATTTTGTTTAACCTGCACTAAGAGCCTGTGAAACCTGCGCAAATGGACACTTGCTTGCCTTTTCATGCTAGAGTGCTTCTTCTTCTTCACATGGCATGCTGCGTTAGCGTGCTGTCTCTTTTGACATGGCATGCAGGTGGCATGTTGCCGTTGAGCATGCTTGCTTTGCAGAGCACAAATTTAGCTTGAGGCAGCACTCATATTGCTAGGGTGCCTCGTCAAAACTCGTGTCAAACGTCTCTGCTTCTACCTCTAGGAGAGAATGTAGCTACTACGCAAGCTTGCTATACCGGGGTGATCCCAGTTGTTTTGCTGCTTGTGATGCAGAGGTATGCATCAACTTTCAAGGGAACTGTCAAGTTGAACATAGCAGTGCATGCAAAGCAAGGCGTGCGCAAAGCCCACATTCCAGCAGCGTGCAAGATCAGCTGTGAGACAGGTGAGCACGCTCCGGCATTCAGGGATGCTCTGCCTCAAGAATTACTCATCACACCTCAGCACCCAAACCTTCAACAAACGCTTCAGCTCACAAGAACATGCGTAGTGTATCTAAACATTACATACATTACATTACATTACATTACATGCTCCACCCAACAAGGAGTGGGAACCCCATTCAGGAGCCAACGAGAGGCTCATTGGGGGGGGACACCTCATAGAATATATCATCGTCATCAGAACAAACAGAAGAGTCAGCAGAGAAAAATTCGTCCGCTGCATCGATCGCTTGAGCGACAGAAACCGAAGACAAGAACGACTCAGGGTCCGCCTCCGGGTGGCAGCGCACCAAATAGCAACAATGCACAAAGGCAGCCACAAGAGCAGGTTGTTGCCGCATAAAGGTCATCATATGCGAACCACCTGGCTGACAAGAGGCTATACTACCCCACGTATGCGACAAACCTCCAAATGGTTCAAAAAGGCAAGCAAAACGCTCGCGAACTGGCGCGTACAAAGGACACTCAAAAACCATGTGAAACTCGTCCTCGACCTGACCCAAGTGGCATCCAGGGCGTTGGCATGTCCGATCAGACCGCACCAAAGGCGGACGGTGCCACCTACCAGTGCATACACGCAGATCATGGGCACCAAGTCGAAAACGAGCCAGAGAACCAACATGCTCCCTATTGAGCCCAGCGGTCTGCAAGACATATTGGGGGCACCAAGACTCAGGACGGACAGACTGCAAGTTATCACCCGAGCAAGCAGCAAACCATCGTTCATATGTACTGTAAATTCCAGCCCCGGTGACGGCATCACGTGGATTCTGCGAGCATCCCTGCCACTGCTGATACAAAAACCCCTCAAATGCACTTAACACTACTTTGGCATCCAGATCCACAAAGCTTTGCAGCCGCGGCATAACCGTAGTCAACTGCCGGGAATGATCATGTGTATAAGACAGCACACGCTGCAACTGCCTGCACCATAAACTATTACTGCTCGACGTCTGAGACAACCGCAAATTCTCACGCATTGCGCGCCCCAACAAGGAAGCATCACCCAATTCCACAGCCCTGTTCCACATAGCTAAAGCTGCACGCAACCAAGTGCACACCAAAGGTTGGGCACCAAACTCCCTCGATAAAAGCATGCGGCAAGTTGATTTGCGGACACGACCTGCAATAGTGCGCAGAAAAAAGATACTGGACTCTGCTAATCACATTGTCCTGCAACTTGCCGACCAAAGCAGCACCAGATCCAGGTTGTCTCAGCAGAGCTGGACCCCAGACCTCTGAGCAGTAGCATAAAATAGGGGACACCAGCGTGTTGAACAATTGCACTTGCATTGACAGGTTGCTGACGCCATGCTCCTTGCACCGAGCCAACATTGCCCACATTGCCCTGCTGCCTGCAGCTGCTAGAGCCTCCGTGCAAGCAGACACACCTTGGGTGGCATGAAACTGAACACCCAGGTATTTGAACTAATCTGACACAGGCACCTGTTGCCCCTGGTACTGCCATACTGCTGCACCGGTATACTTGCGCTTGCCAAACACCACTATCTCCGTTTTGCCCACATTCACCTGCATATCATACTCGCTACAGAAGGACTGCAAAGCATCCAATAACTGCTGCAGTTTGTGAGACGTTTCTGCCAGCAGTACCAAATCATCAGCATACAGCAAGAGCCTCACCATCCTGTTGCCTAAAGCAGTACCACATGCCCCACAACGGTCGCTGAGCCACTGCTCGACTCGATCAATGAAAATGCCAAAAGCAATGGGGAGAGGGGGTCCCCTTGCTTTACTCCACGGGTACTGTCAAAGGGCTGTCCGACATTGCCAGCCATCTTTGTGACCATAGGTGCATTCCAGTACATAGATACAATCGCTGTCAATATGTTGCCACGCAGACCAATGTCTGCTAAGCATCGCATGAGAAGATCACGCCGCACCAAGTCATACGCCTTCTTGAAGTCGACAAAGCAAGCAAACAGCTGGTGGCCGCGTAAGCGGCTACGATCCACAAGGTGCTTCAACACAAACACATGGTCACACGTCCTATGCCTCTCCCTAAAGCCTGCCTGACCCCAGGCTCGGAACCCATGCTGTTCACAGTAAGCTGAAAGCCTCTTCTCAATCAGCATGCTGAACATTTTGCCCATCACAGAGCCGACAAACACAGTCTACAGATACGTACCAACAAGCCAACGACACCAACTTGGCGGCGCTGTTGGGAGACGCCGCAGCACCGTGCTGCAATATTCTGGCTGAACAAACAGGCGTTGCTGGCTGCACCATTTGGGAGCACTTGGACAGTGCTTCAGCATGCTGATCGCCACAAACGCCAGTGCGCTTCCATTTGCCAGCGTGCTGCGTATGCGATGCCAATTGCGCATGGGATGTACATGCGCAGAGTAATGCACTGCGCTTGTTGGTCAGCAAGCCGCGAACAACCGGCGGACACAGAGGGCTGCTGGCGGGTGCTCACATGCATCAACTCCCAGTGAGTACGAGCTGCAGTTGCTACCCAGACACCAGCAGCAAAAACGGTTGCTGCTGCTGACCCTGCATAGCAGCAGCAGGCTGGTGCTCCTGCTTGGCTGGCAGCGGCTGCGCTGCAGGCAGCGCTGCTGGTTGCGGCGGGGCTGGCTGCTGAGCAGGATGATGCTGTGACTGCCGCTGCTGCTTGAGCACCTGTCGCAGGACTTGCTGCTGCTTCGCCAGCAGCTGCCGCTGGTGCTCCAGCACCTGTGCATGCAGAGCAAGCAACCACCCTGATGTCAGCCGCTTGTCACATGTGGAGACTGACCAGCTGCAGTACCAAGCAGCACTTGGATTGCCAACCAGCCAACAAAAGTGGCCACACCATTGCTGCTCCTCACACGCCATGTGCATCTGCGCAGTCTTATGACTGCGCTGCAAGCTAACACAGCTGAAAACGAGACCAAGCAATTCACTGCCAATCGCACAACAATCTTTCACAGGAGACATTGCACTATTTTGTATGCTTGACTCTGTTTAACAAAGCTTCCCACCCCCAGGCATCAAGACACAGCAGCTGCCCACCTTGTGCTGCTCCTTGCGCTCCTCCTCTAGCAGCTTGGTGTATTGTTCCTGCATCTCTGTCAGCTGCCTCTCAACATCGGCACGTGTGGCAGCCTCCTCATCAAGCATGTCACGCAGCTCAAATGCCTCTTCCTCTGACGCCATCAGCGAGCGCTTCAGCTGGTTGGCGGCATGCTGCACCCGCTGTGCCTCTGATGCTGCTTGGGTGCGCTTGGCGACCACACGCTTCCACACTGCCAGGAGCGCCAAGTCATCAGCGTCTGTGAGGATGCACACACCACAACAGGGGATGTGGAACAGCAGGGGTGTGAAATAGAAAAGCAAGCGCTAGTAAGGTCCCACCACGCAGGAATGCAGGAGATGGCCGTAGGTGGCTATGCTGGCAAAACAACAGTTGACAGGGTGACTGCAGCGTGAGCTGTGCCCACCAGCAGCGAGACAGACACAAGCCTGCATGTGTAGCTGGGTATAATATGTCCCTGTGCTGTGTATATTATAGCAACAGCAGTGACTCGCCAGCCATACTTGAGGTGTGCTCCTGCTGAACCTGCTTTATGGCAAATCGATGGCATGTTGGCATTGCCAGCGCGTGCCCACCTGATGTGCCCAGCTGCTCTGCCGCTTGGCTGTTGCCCAGCTGCTCCAGAGCATCATCGTCAGCGCCAGGGACCCTGTTGCCTGCTGCCGCACCTGGCACAGCGTCATCTGCTGCCGCCGGCACTCCCAAAAGGCCGCCGCCACTCAAACCGTTGCTGGCCAGCCTGCGTCGCTTAGCTGGGCCAGCCATGCCGTGTGCTGCTGCTGGCCCTGCTTCTGCTGCTGTGCATGTTGCCTTCATGTCGATGCCTGAGGCTCCAAGTTTGAGGGGCAGGCGCACGGGCTGTGGCGAAGGCTGATGCTGCTGCCTCCAGCCTGCGTGCACACAACCCGGTATACAGCAACACGCGGCAAAGCGCAGTGAGGGCGGGGGTGATGTTGCAGAGCAGGAGATGTGCCTGCACGAGCAGCATAGCAGGTAGCGCACCGCCACCAGTCACCATCTCCTGCACTTCCCTCCCCCTTGCGCCAAGCAGCCATGGCACAATCTCGCTAACGGTTGCCCCCACATTGCACAGCTGTTGGCATTCCACCTGCGATCCCCTGCTGCAAGCAGCTTCCGACCTGTAAGACCAGGTGTTGCTTGCTGCTGCTCACCGCTCGCAGCGCAGGCCATGCCTGCCTGCCGTCCTCGTCACCGTCGCTGTCACTGCCGGAGGGCGTGTGGCTGGCGCGCAGCAGTGCCACCTCCCGAGGCACCTGGGTGGTCTTGCTGCCGCCTGCAGTACCCCTGCCTGCAAGCCCGCCAGCACCTGCACGCTGCTGTGCCGCAGCCAGCTCACGCGCTGCTCCTGCGATTGCCTCTTCCATGCGACGCTCCATGAATGCCTCCATCTTCTCTGCACTGCGTGTTATGTTGTGATTGTCCCCGTTGTACTTGCGGCAGTTGTCCCAAATCAGCTGCATGTCTGCTCGCCACTCATCCATGGATGCGTAGGCACCTGCACGGACTTCCTCACGTGCTGTCTTGAAGTCCATGGGGTGTTTGATCACAACTGGGTAGTCTGGAATGCCCTGCAACACAGCACATGGAGAAATACACATGTACAGACACAGGCGGGCAGGCTGACATGCATGCAGTCCAGCGATCACGGGGACTAGTAAGCAAGCCAGGCATTGCCTTTAATGCAAAGCCACCTGCATGTGTGCAGTGAGCAACACCAGGATGCATGTCCACGTACAGCACGCCTCAGGCGCATGTGCATGCTGCCACAAGTGGGCAGGGCTGCGCTGCAACCACTGCACAGCACTGCTTCCTGGCCACACTGCCTGCAGCTTCTGCTCTTGTATGTTGCTGCAAATGTATGTGACTGCATCAGCAAGAGACTCTTGTCTGCATCAGTACTGAAAGTTTGCTGTACTACAACTAACCAACCGCAACTACCTAGCCAAGCAGTTGCTCTGGGCCCACCCACCATTGACTTCCAGTCCACTGGTAGTCTGAATGGGTCAGCGTCCTTGTACTTTCCCAGCACGTTGAGCATGTACAGGGCAGTCTTGTGCTCCAGGGGAGTGAGGCCAGTGCATGTGGCTTCCGCTGCAGCTGCACCTGGAGCAGCAATTGCTGTTGCTGCTGGTGAAAAAATGCTGCCCGCTGCCACAGGCGCAACAGGTGTTCGTGAAAGTGAAGCTGTGCGTGGCTGCTCTGCTGCAGCACCCACTCCCTCTGATATTCTCTGAGTCTGCTGCATGACACTGCTGCTGCTGAGCTTGTCTGGGCAGTTGAGGTGTGCTGCTGCTGTCGAGGCCTGAGGCTGTGTAGGGACTGCCGACACTATGCTGGACTGGTGGACCCGTCAATCATAATGTCTCTGACTGCATAGATTGGTCAAGCCCGAAGGCCAGTCAATGTGCAAGAAATCGCTACCTTGCGCACCCAACAACCTTTGGTCAACGGAACTTCCGAGCGATAATAGCGACAAACGCAAGGACCGACTGCTACTAATGGCTTCTCCTCCTCCGTCTCTGCCTGTGCTGCGGCCTCTGCCAACAAACACCTCTGACACCCTGCCAGAGCCCCACAGAGCCTGCCCGAACTCACTCTTCCGGGAAACTCGGGGCGTGCCAGCAGACGGTTGTTTGTCTGCTCTGTCATGTAAGAAGGCAAATGTATGTTAGTGAACGGCCAGAAACATGGGCAGAGTTGCCGCAGGGTAACCGCAGAGCGACCGCCGAGTCACTCGCCCGAGGCACTTTGTACGCTCTGTGTACGACCACCGCAGCACCAGCTCGTTTTTACTTGAAAATAATACCAGCTGCTACTGTATGTATTTTTTACATCTCACCAATCATGTATGCGTCATTCCGTGTGCCAAGCGTCGCTGAGCGTCGATGATGAAGAGTCAACGGCATAAATGCGGTTGCATGACTTTCACCGTTGCACAAAAGCTACACGTGCAGCCTTCATGCTGTACGAGTGGAGGCAGCTGTCAGAGCTGCTAGGGCACAGTGGTGCTTTGGCTACAACTGTTTACAGCTGCAGCTGCATGGCCAGACGCGCATGCCGGCTCAGGCGCCTGAGCCATAGGAATGTTTTGCAAGCTGCTCTTACAGCACCCAACTGTTGGCATGCGTGCATCGTCTGATGTAGACCAATTGGTGACAACCTGCATTTAATGATCAGTGCCAAGCTGCAGCTCCTAGTGTGACAGGAGACCGTCTCCTGTGCGGCACCAAGCTGGAGACGCTGCTGTACACTGCGACAAGACACAGAACGGCATGCAGATCAACGCACAGTGAAGACCCAACACCTTCCACTCCCGCAAGTGTGCGCGTGAAATGCCTTGCTGGGGCGCATGCAACCACATGCCCAAGCATGGCAATGTAAACGCCCCCGCAGCTACTGCATCACTGTAGCATTCTGCCAGCTCCAACAATCGTTGCACTGCATGCATTTTGACCAGCTGCGGCAATTGCTGTACGGTATGCATCGCGCCAGCTGCCGCATCTGCTGCACTGTACGCATGCCGCCACCTTCAGAAGCTGCTGCACTGCATGCAGTCACCAACTTCAGCAACTGTTGCACTGCATGCATCTGACCAGCTCCAGCAGCTGCTGCACTATAGGCATCGTGTTAACTCCAGTAAGTACTTCACCGCATGCACATTGACATGACCAGCTCCAGCGAATGCCGCAACCTATGCATTCCCCTAGCTTTAGGTGCCTGCACTGTATGCATCTTGCTGGTTCCCGCAACTTCTGCACTGCATGTCACTTAACAGCTCCAGCAAATGTTGGACTGTACCCCGCGCCCTACCAAAACGGAGGCCGCACAGTGGTGTGAGACAGCAGTATGCTAGCTGTGCAATGGCTGGTTGTGCTGATTTCTTCATCAAAACGCCACTACTAGTGGCTAGTACTGATCAGCACTAGCTGCTCTGACCCGTCATGGTCGTGCTGCGTCAATATTTCAAATGCCAAGTTGGTGACTGCAAATGGCGGGCAGGTTGCTTGACGGGGCTGAGGGAGGCTACGGCTGATCAAGAGAGCAATTCTAGAATTTCCAGACATTCAGAGCCTCAACATCGTATGCAATTGCTGCAACACTGTCTGCTCCCTGGCCACAAAAGGCGGCGCCTGTTAGCCGCTCGTTGTACTTGCACACGGACAGCAGGCATGACGCCTGCAGCAGAGCAGCAGACCAAGCGCAACGGCAGCAATGTGATCAGACAGTTTCCTTGGCACTGACAAGTGACTGGTGCAAAAATGATTGTGCCAGCAATGACATGCAAAGACGTACTTCTTTACATGCAGTCGCTCATTGCTGGCTGTCAGTAGCTCTCGGTTCACCACAACAAGAGAAGCACGCCAGACAGCGTGAGACAAAGCTGCATGCCGTGCTACCACCAACCAAGCAGTGCAGATGGCTGTACATGGAAGGCATTGCATTGCACTTGACAAGTGCTGCACACATGTACCAGCCTGGCTTGGCACTTGCTCACCTGTTGGCCCCACATCGGCAGCGCCCATACCCCCAGCGTGCAGTCCTCCGACGCTGTCACCACCAGGTCCTTCACAGGGTGGATGTCCATGGCAGACAGCCAGCGGCTGGCAGCCACCAGCTCACTGCGTAGGCAGCGATCCTTCTGCAATGAGAGCAGCAGCAGCAGCAGCAGCAGCAGCAGCAGCAGCAGCAGCAGCAGCAGCAGCAGCAGCAGCAGCAGCAGCAGCAGCAGCAGCAGCAGCAAAAGCATTCATTGCTGCTGCACAAGCTGGGACAAGCATGTTTGTGTTGAACGCATCAAAGGTGAGGCACAGTGCTCACAGTGATTGCACCTGCTGCAAGACAATCATGCAAGCGATGCTGCCCCTGCACGCCACCTGCTGCTTGCATTCCGCAGGCACCCAAACCCTGTGCAGGCTTGATGCAGCCTGCGCCCCACACACTCACCAGGCCATACAGCTGCACGCAGCCGTCCACACGCGCTGCCACGACGAAGCCTCGCCGCACTGCCAAGCTGCAGCAGGGCTGCCCAGCCTCCACCGCTCCCACGCACTGCACGGTCTGCTCGTCCCTCACTTGCCACACACACACCCTGCCCTGGTCGTCGCAGCTGACCAGCTCGCTGCCCAGGTCCTCTGCCCACACCCCGCGCCGTGACTGGTACGAGGAGCCAAGGCACGTGATGGGGTTGCTGTGATGCCTGCTAAGGGTGGCGGTGGGCCTGATCACCGGCCCTGCTGCCACGCTGAACACCTGCAGAATGGGCAGTGCCAGGCACAGGTCTGAGCTGGAGCACGAGTAAATTTAGCCTGCCAGAGCTGCCGTGATGATTGTCATGCCTGCCCTCAATACGTCATGTTCTGCATGCTGCCTGGCAGCTGGCTGTTCAGTCACACCTGGCAGGCTCACCTGGATGGTGCCGCTGCTGCAGCCAGCACACAGCAGCACGCCACCCGCCTCGCTGACTGTGAAGCACAGCCCACGCACAAAGTCTGCATGCTGTGTGCTGGCCGGCTGTGACCTTGGCAGCTTCCACACATACAGCAGGTTGGCACCTGTGTCGTCCCACACCTGGCAGCGGGGCAGCAGCGGCAAGCAGCAGAGATGTGCTGCGGCACGCTGCACCACGCACGGCATGCTGCTGCAGCGAATGTGCAGCAGTTTGTTGCAAGATGAGTGTGTTGCTGCAATTGTGCGTGACAACAAGTTATAATGCAGAGTATTGTTGACGATCCAGGTCAGTGGCCTCCAATGGAACAGCAACACGTGCAGCGCTGACTGCAAGCAGCAGCTGCTCCACACTGCCTCTCGCTGCACACTACTGCCACCAGGCCGCTAGGCTGATGCTACTACGCTCATGCTGCTGCTGTGGCGTGAGTGGTGGCTTGAAAGAGCAGTGGCTGGCGCACCTGCAAGCCGCCCTCATTGCTGAGCACCAGAAGGTTCTGCCCATCCACTGTGCAGGAGATGGCCGACTGCACCAGACTGTTGCCTTGAGTGTCAACCTGAAGCGTGCGAAGGCCCTGATGAGTGAATGACAGTCATGCAACTGCACAGGCACAGCTGGTTTTAAGGAAGGCGGTTACACATGTGTGGCTGCTGGCAGGAGCGCTGTCACAGTGGTGCTGTACGGGCATTTTGAGCACCCACATGCGCATGTGCTGTACAGCTGATCGCTGTGCCACTGCCAATACTGTTGTGAGGTGATCTTCGTCTGTGAGAACAGTGCTTACCTTCTTGACCTCTACCTTTGTGTCTGCATCTGTGGGGATGCCTTGCAGCACTGCACCCTGCATACACGGCTAATAGTCAGGCAAAGCAGTGACTTGGCAAGGCTGTAGTCCCAGGCTGAACAGCTGCCGGTGCGGGCCTTGCTCAATCAGCGTGCGGTGCTCACAGATCTAGTGTGCGTAAAAGCTAGTCCTGAGGAGCCCAGAGCACATAGGTTGTTGTACACCAGCGATGGTGAAGGCCTCAAAGCCACCTGTGAGCAGCAAAGCACGCCTAAGCAGTCGCTGTACGCCCTTATCTGTGGCTCGCATGCACACAGAAGCACTGAACAGGGTGTATTTCGTGTTTTGTACATCTTGCTCGATCACGGGATTTAACCTCACCCTCACGACATTGTCGTCTAGATACATGCTGCTGCTCGCTGCTGCTTGTGCACCACTTCTACGCTCAGTACAGTGTTGATCTTAAGTTGCAGGGCTACATAAGTAAAAAGCATGTCACATGCTATGCTGGAAGGGACGGTCATCAACGTGTGTTTGAAACGCTTGTTTGACTGTGGCATTCTTCCGTGATCGCTTCTGCTAGGAATATCAGCTTCCAAGCCAACAGCTGCCCGTTAAAGCTCACATCCGTTTCATGCAGCGCCTTGCTGTCCGTGCACCGAGTCAGTGCCAATCACCTGCATCTGCCAGCCGGACCGTCAGCGACGGTCACTAAGCAGCTGCAGCGTTGCAAGATCACGCGACCGGGTGAAAAGACGTTCTTTGGGGGCGAAACTCGTCAGTATGCCGTTTAGTACATGCCTGTGTGGCTTTTTGTCAGAAGTGTTTAAGCTGGCGGTGCACCAGCTGGTGTCACACCAAGAAGTTTGAACTTCATAAATTCATGCAGGCCAGACACGGCAGTATGCGAAGGCCACTTACCGTGCAGCAACATTGCTGCGTACTGTACTGTACATATAACTGACAGCCTGCAGCGTGCAGCCTGCAGCTGCCAGAGTCGATGCCAGCACGAGATGGTGCTATCTGTGGACCCCGTCTGCAGCTGCCCCGCTCTCATCGTGGAGTCACCTGCACATGAACACTGCTGGCGTCGTCAAAGGCATAGCTGTGTTGGATCTGCCAGGTCAGACCTGCTCGGAGCGACACTGCTCAGTCATGACCTAATCAGACCTGCTCTGAGTGACACCCGACACCTTGTGCGCTCCAGCCGGTACCGGTGGAGAATCAGCGTGGCGCCGCCACCCATATGCGCTGTGCAGGCACCCTAACACCAGGCCCCCCTATACAAGCCCAATGGATTTTGCAACAAACCTGCCATAAGACTGCTAAGAGTCAGTGCTGAATGACAGTGGAGGGCTGTAAGGTGGGTTGTGTCATGCCAACGTTGGTGAGATGCAGTGCCGACCTGTAGCCCTGTATAGTATATTGCAATGCCACAACTGTTGCAAAAGTCTGCAGGATCCCGCCTGCCCAGAAGGCAGTTAGCAGTGCTGCCAGGCCCCCAGCGAACACACTGCTGGCGTTGTGCTGCACACGTGCTGCGTCAGTTCCTTGATTCATGCTTTAAAAGCTTCTACGGCCAGTGCCATTGGGTAGAGACAAGATGCTCAAACTACAAACAGGAACAGCTGCTAACATGTCAAGACAGCCTACGTACAACCAATGCATCCACAGCAAGTGTGGTAGCGTGCAGGCTGCATGCCGTGCTATGCCAAAACCGCCGCACAGGGCATCTGGAACGGCAACACTCCAGGTCACCCTACCATCGATAACAAAACCATGTCAGCCACGACGGCCATACCAAAAACGAAGCTCATTTGAGGAGACACTGCTCAGCATTGTCACATGAGCGGCGTCGACCTGCAGCTGCTGCTGCTGCTGCTGCTGCCGCCACGATTGCCGAGTGCACCCAACTTTACCATAGTGTTCTTCGCCAGCAGTTCCGGTATGGATGCTCAAGGGCTTTGGCGGCACACCCGTGAACCAGTGCATGCCACTCACGCCACACAGCCCATCACCAGCAACTCGCTGGCTCCCAGGCGGTCAAGGCGCGCACAGACAGCTGCTCCCTGTCAAACCATGTCCCAGGTGCCTTCAGCTGGCGCGGGCGGCTCCCGCGGCGGCGACAACGCCACGCGCTGTCCTCATGCAGCACGTCAGCCTCTGGCAGCGGCGTCCCCTGCTGTGCTGCCGTCACGCATGCGTTCCACATTGCCTTGCCCAGCACAGTGGACTTGGTGTAGTTGTTGCCCTGGAAGCTCACCCAGGCTGCATGTTATTGCAGGGCAGGTGGTGCAACACCGCCGCATGTGTCAGCTACCACCACTTGGCAGAGCAGCAGGATGGTTGACCAACATCTTGGCAGAGCAGCAGGATGGTTGACCAACATCTTTGCAAAGTCCACTGGTCCGGTTTGCCAAACATGAGAAAAGGTTTGGGCGCCACACACAGCACAACAGGGCTACTACCCGCCTGCATTCAAGGTCAATCACATAGCTGTAGTGTGTGTGATGCAGGGCACGCAGCTGCCGCATAGCAAGTGTATGCTGGTGTATGCTGGTGTGGCATGCAGCAAGCTGGTGCATGGCGACTGCTGACAATTAATCGTTTAGTCACCGTCGGGTAACGGAGTTGTGCCGAGCAAGCATTGCTGGCACTCTTGGTACCGCCACTTTCAGACATATTACAAACGGCCCAGGTGGGTAGGGACATGCGGTTCACGGTGCAGACCATCGCTTGTGCATGAAAACCCGGTCGACCCAGTCAGAAACAGCAAACACCAGTGTTTCTGTGCTTGCCTAAGATCGTGTCTGCAGTGTGCGCACACAATGCATGCATTGTGAGCTGTCATGTGCATGTATGTTTTTGTGGTTGAAGTTTTGCCCTTGCAAGCGGGCTTGGGCTTGTCAGCGTGCATGCAAGCGCCATCTAGATTCTCCAACGGTCCTGCTGTCAACGCTCAAGAGCACAGCCATTCAGCTGCCTACAGTCAGCTAAAAGCATGCATATTTAAGGCTTGCGGCAGGTCCCTTGTCCGCGCACACGCGAGCAGCAGGCCGTCACTCACCCAGCTGGCGCTCGTCGCAGCTGTGCAGCGTCGCCTGCAACTCCGCGCCAGGCCCCTCACGCCCAAGCCTCCAGCGCTGCGAGCCAGGCTGCAGCTTGCCGGTGGGCGTGTAGGCCATGTACAGCTGCCTTGCCTGCTGGTGCCGAGCGCTGGTGAAATCAGGGACATGCGCAGCTGCTGCTGCAGGTGCAGGCGCTGTAGCTGCTGCCGCTGAAGCTGCTGCAGCCGCACCAGCATCGTCTGCTGGTGCTGCGCCGTCCGTTTCTAGCTCGTCGTCCTCAGCATATGCCGCTGCTGCTGCTGCCGCCTCACCTAGCACTTCTGCCCCTGCTTCACCTTCCTCTGCTTCCTCTGATTGCGCGGCGGCTGATTCATCCGCCTCTTCTCCTGAGCCTGACGCCACATCCAACTCACCATAATTAACTATCAATACAACTGTTGCCGCTTCTGCCTCTGCTGCCTCTGCCTCTGCCGCTGCCGCTGCTGGTGCTAGTGGTGGTCGAGCTGCTGGCACCACATCATCCAGTGCAGCAGCTGAAGGCTGCGGCGGAGGCTGTGGCGGCGGCGCAGCCGTGCTGGCTGCCGTTGGCGGCACTGCAGCTTGCACAAGAAATGCAGGCAAGCAAGCAGGCAGTCAGGTATGCAGGTGTGAGTGACGCAACGAGTCTCTGATGCAGTGACAGCAGGGCTGCGTTTCATCCCACTAATGCATGCCACTGCATTCCCTGGCCACGCAGCCTTTGAAGCACAGCTCATACCTGCTGCACACAACAGTGGCGTAAGAAAATGGCGACTGAGTTTTGCTGCAGCAATTGGTGTCAACACACGCGCTGGTTTAGCCACACTTAGTCATGCAAACCCTGCTGCATCCTTGCAGAGCACCAATTGGCGGTTGGTAACACATGGGCAACTTGCAGACACGAGAGCGGTCAACAGTTTTAGTCACAGTTGCCTAAGCAGGCATACGCACCACGCGAGTTCCTGCTTGAGCGCAAGCGCAGGCCCCAGCTGCGGCAGGACGTCCGCGCTCTTGCCAGTACATAGGTTGGTTGTGTCGCGCGGTCCTGATGCTTGATGAGCGCGGAACGTTGCATTTCTGCTGGTGCTGGTGCCACTGGCGGCACCTTTGGCGCCGGTGAGGCTGGTGCTGCTGGTTCCAGCGGTGGGGGCAGTGCTGATGCAGCCACAGGTGCCCTTGCTGCCAATGCTGCTGCCAGTGCTGCTGCCAGTCCAGTTGCTGGGAAGGCTTCCGATGAGACCACCTGTGGAGAGCCTGATGTTGGCGCTGCTGCTGCTGGCAACGTCCCAACAGCAGCCATGCCTGCTGATGTAGCTGCCAGTGGTGGTGCACCTGCTGACACTGCTGCTGCTGTTGCCGCATCTCCTCCAGCGTCTGCCAGTGCCGGTGCTGCTGCTGCCAGCCCTGCTGCCACTGCCCTTGCACGCATATCCAGCCCTACTCCTGCTCCTGCCGCCTCTGCAGGCGCCATCTCCAGTGCACTTGCTGCTCCACTTAAGCTTGGCAGTGGTGCAGCCCCTGGGGGTGGTTGCGCTGCCAGCGCCTCCGCTGCTGTCTGCCGAGCTGCTGGTGTTGGCGCCTGTGGGATGTATGCTGGCAGGTATATGGTTGCTGCCAGCGGGAAGCTGAATCGTGCTGGAGTAGCTGCTGCTGCTGCTGCTGCTGCTGTTTCTGCTGTGGTGGGCTCTGTTGCCGCTGCTGCTGCTGCTGCTGCTGCTGCTGCTGCTGCTGCAGTGCAGGCACTGAAGCTGTCAAGGGACTACGGGAAGAAACACAATAGGTGCAGGCGGGCAGCAACAGAAACCAATGATGCAGCAGGCAAGCAGGCAGGCAGGCAAGTCCTGTTCAGCTTGCATGTCGTGTTTGCTGAAGTGTACACAACCCAGGCAAACTGCTTCACGCAATGAAGTTCAAACGTGTACGCTGCAGTCAGCACACGTGGCAGAGATGGAGTTTGCAGCTGCTGCTCTGCTGATGCAACTCACCCTCTGCAACGCGCCCTAGTGCACATGACACGCCACAACAGCGACAGGCCACACCTGCAGCCCGCGGTCCAGTGCAGATGTCCCAGCAAGTCATGAGCCATAATTCTGACCCGCACATGCATGTGCTGCCACTGTACCAGCTCACCGTGCGGGCCACTTGCCGCGAAGGCTGCTGAGAAGGATAGGACGCCCTTGCTGTGGCACGGCCGCCCTCTGCCTGCCAGTCCATTGCAACGGGCTCGTCACCTGACATGTGCTGCCGGCTGCAGGGTGTCGTCTGCGCTGCTGTCGCTGCTGCTGCTCCTGCTGCATGATCATGTGCATGGAGTGCATGGAGTGCAGGTGCGGCTGCTGCTGTCGATGGATTGTGATGTGGCACAGTCACTGCTGCTCCCGCTGCTGCTGCTACTGGTGCTCTGGCTGCTGCAGCGAGAGTCACGCGTGAAACACCAGGTGCTGGCAGTGCATGTGCTGCAGCTGATGCTGCTGCGTCCAATGGCGCTACTGGCGCTGTTGGTGCAGCAGCTGCAGCAGCGGCATCAACTGCGGAGTTTGCGCGAGCAACACGGCGGCGGCGTGCTGGCCTCTCTAAGCTGCTGCCGCTGCTGCCTGCCCGCTTCCTGATGTCCGCCAGCTCTTGACGGCGCTCCTGAACCTGCGCATAACGAAACAGCTGGTGTCGGTCAAGGGTGGCGGCTACTTGCGGCGAGAGCAGGCTTGACGGATGCCCACAGCGCCTGCCATGCTGCTGTGCACACACAGGCAGGTGCTAAGCACAACGTTGCTGTGCAGTAGCGAAAAAGCGGACTCAGAGCTCAAGGCACAGGCAGGTGCCGTGCTGCTATGCTGGTGATGCATCCGCATGGCTGTGCAGCTGATGTGTCCTGGCACGGCCTCAGCAGCTGCTGGTGGCGCGTGCAACACTGCACTACACTCTCCTGTAAAGTGCATGTACAAGGAAGCGGCACCCCTGATATGTGTCATTGTAGGGGCTTTTTTAAATATCAGTCAAGTCAAGCTTGCAGACGTGTGAGCAGCAGTAGTGGCTAGTTGCATCATGCTGCCCTGCCTGGGGCCAAACACCTGAGCTGCCGTCCTGCGATGTGTTCAGCCTTGGCGAGTCATTTCAAGCACGTGCCAGCTAGGGAGTCCAAGGCTGCTGTGACAGCAGTTTAGGGTCTCAACGCCCACCCGCTTGGGCCTTTGGATGAGGTGGGGCTGCTGATGCATGGCAGCTTGTGCCTAGTGCTGCCCAGCACACCCCGTCGTGTGACACATATAGCAGGCTAAGCTGAGCAGATGTTGTGAGCCAGGGCATGCGGCCGCAGCTGGCCCTGCCTGTGCAAGTCCTGGTGTCTGTCATGAGCAGGAAAGTTTGGTTGGCTTGTACAGACTGCTTTGTGCTGACAAAACAATCAGTCGTTTTCTGGAGGACGCGTGTGAACGATTGTTTAATCAATCTTCTGCACAACATATATAGAGCTGTATCGTAGTTGCAGGACACACCTTCTTGAGCAGCCTGCGCTGCACAGATGGCAGGGGGATGACTGGTGTTGGCACCTGCACGCCAGCAACCGTCGCAACCTTGGCTGTTTTGGTGTAGGCTAGAAACCCAGCCTCGTAGAAGGGGATGCCGTCCCCAGCGTTGGGTCCAATGTACACAACCACGCGCTCCTGCAGCGACAGCGGCAAGCGGCATGCAATCATGCTGTGAGTTTTGCGGGCATGGTGCTGCGCTGCTGAGTGTATGAATTAAGTGTGATCTGCTGCGGCGAATGGTGTGTGGCAGCACGGCCGCCAGCAGTGTGTTGCCGCAGGTGTGACACTAGACACAGCGTGCAGCAGCAGATGGGCTGCTACGACGCCGTAACTGGTAAGGCTCTCACCAGCTGAGCTAAATTGCGAGGCTGCGCCGGCATTGTCGAGAACGGTACGCGTGCATGCACGCGTTTCATGCTCACATGGCTTTGGTGCTGGCCGGCACAGCAGCTCCCTGCTGTGCATGCGCTGTGCGTGGCATGCAGGCGGCACGAAGCCCACACAACTGGCACGGGCGAGTGCTGCTGCGGTTGACGCCTGTCGGCAGGACGTGCATCTCCCAGTCTCGCCCCAGCCCTTCGTACATTCGCTGCAGCAGGGGGCTAGGGTCGTCCGCTGGCAGGCCCAGCCGCGCCAGCTCCGCGAGGATGCCATGCAGTGCGCACTCCACGGCGCCGGGAGGCTGCAGCTTGCGCAAGCGGCGGACCTGGGCTGTGCTCAGCGTGGCTGGGTTTGCGGCCTTGCAGCGACTGCTCATGCCCAGGCCAGGGATCTGGGCCAGCAGCACCTGAGGGAGGGGCGGTGGACAAGAACACGGCAGTGAAAGGCAGGCAGGCAGGCAGGCAGGCAGGCAGGCAGACTGACAAGCGCAGAAGAGGCAGGCAGTGCAAGCTAGCTCATGTTGATGTACAATAATTTTCATATGTGCTGGTATCATGCACACACGAACATACGACGTGTTCTACAAGTTGCTTGCACGCATGCAATCTGTAACAGGTTGATGTGGAGTCAGCGTGTACACCAGGTGTGAAAGTCAGGGCAGTGCTAGAGAAGCAAGGTGCCTTAGCCTCTGCACTTCAGTGCCAGGTGCCACCGCCACACTGTGAGCCCTACCTCTGCCTCACTCAGCATCGTCACGCCGCAACCTGCGTGGTGTTTGACTCAAAGACGCTGCCCAGCTCAACCTGTCAGCCAGCACCCTGCTCCTGCAGCATGCGGCCGTACACCCTGCAACCACTGCCTTGGCCGCTGCAACCACTCCTGCTGCTTCCCTCAACACCAGGTGAAGCTGCAAAGCCACCACCGGTGCTGGCGTCACCAGCTGCTGCTGCTGCTGCTGCGAGCGCGTCCGCTCCCCTGGCACCTGTCAGCACGACCCACTGGCCTGGTCGGGTGGCTTTCAGGCGCCGCCTGTAGGCTGCCTGCCCAGGCAGGCTGCCGGCCAGCTGGTACAGGTAGCTGAGGCGTGCATCGAAGCCGCCACAGCTGCCGATATCTCTGTAGGGCACGGCACTGGCAAAGCTGCTGAACAGGTCGACATGGAGATCAGTGACGTGCAGGGGCTGGGCAGCTGCTGCAGCTGCCGCAAGGCTGCTGCTGTCCTCTGCTTGCCACTGCACAATGGATCCCAGCTGCTGCGTCAAGGCCGGCAGTGCACGCGCCTGGGCAGCAGCTGCCACTGCAAAGGAGTTGGAGGCTGGCATGAAGACGCTCACATGCGCCAGCAGGTTGGCTGCTGCCACATGCCTGCCTGCCACCTCAAAGGGCGTGCTCTGCTGCTGCTGCTGCTGCTGGATGTTTGCTGCTGCTGCGGCTGTGACTGCTGCATCCACTTGAAGCAGACCTGGCAGCTGCAGACTGGGGCAGCTGTCCATACTTGGGAACGCCGCCCACAGCTGCTCACTGACTGGGAGGCTGATGTTGCGGCCAGCAGATGCCTGTCCGTAAAGGTAAGACATGAACAACTCCACCACCCTTAAAGGCAGCTGCAGCTGTGCCACCAGCTGCGGCAGCATCGCCATGTCCAGTCCAACTTGCGCCACCAAGCTCACCATGCTGCCAGGCTGCTGCGGGATGGCGCTAGCTGCTACGTTGGTGAAATTCTCCTGCGTTGTTGGCAGCAACCAGAAGAGCAGCACAGGTAGCAACGTGAACGCACTGTGGCCAGCTGTGTTCAGCTTTGTGCACATGTGGCAGCTGCAGGCTAGCTGAGTAAACGTGGGCTCACTGGAAACTAGCAGATGCAGCAGTAATTCACTGGGTATCCAGGCACCAATCTGCAGCTGCACAGCTAACATGCGCAGGACAGGTAAACAACTGAAGTGATGCACAAAACTGCCCTTTCGGCCAATGCATGACCCCTCCCCAAGTCAGCAACAAGTAGAGGCATGCAGACCCTGGGCCTAATGTGCATTGCACATGAAAGCCTATCAGTTGTCTTGTGATGCCCACCTGCATAACCTCTGCAAACACCTGTACCAGCGGGTTCTCTTCTAGCTGCTGCACCTGCGCCACAACTGCTGGCGGCAAGCCACCTCGCAGAGCAGCGCTGCAAAGGTCGGGCAGCAGGGCAGCCGTCATGGCTGCTGTGCTCATGGTAGCAGACAGAAGCTTTGGCACCAGCAGCGGAGACATCACCCTCTGCAGCAGCTCCCCCGCCCCCATGTGCGAGCTTTGCTCGAAAAGCTCAACCCGCTCACGCAGATGGATGATCCTGACACAGCTTGACAGCCGTTTGGCCATGGCCGTCTGCACATGCAGAAGCCAGCATGGGTGGCCTTGGCATTGCAGCTGCGGCGCTGGCTGCTGCCGCTGCGAGCGCCCCTGCCTCTTCCAATGCTGCTCTCTCCGGAGCTGCTGCTGCTGCTGCTGCTGCTGCTGCATCTCCTGCGGTGCTTGAGCTGATGTTGGTTGTGACAGCTGACAGCATGTCAACCAGTGCGTTGTCGAGATGCTCTGCCTGTCTGTAGCCGCGCTTGCTTGCGAGCTTGGAGAACATCTTGGCCATGACAAGCTGCTCCAGCTGCGCATCCAATATGCTGTGCGCGCTGTCCTGAAGCTTGCTGAGACTGGACACTGGCTGCAGTTGGTGCTGCAGACTTTGCAGCAGCGCATGCTGCAGAGATCCTACCAGCTGGTACACGCAGCGAGCTCCCAGGTCAGAGGCTGCAAAGCGACGTGCAACCAGGCCAGAGTCCACCGCCATGCTGTCTACAAGGCTGACTCCTAGGTCTGCAAAAGGAGGCAGGCTGGTGCTGCCGCACAGAGCCTCTGCAGCTGCCCTGCAACACCTGCCTGGGCTGCTCTCCTGCATTGCTGTCAACACCAGCTTGAGCTGCCTGTTGACATCAAGCTCTGGTGCATCTGGCATGGGCTCATACAGCGGTGCAAACACGCACAACTGCAGGGTCACAGGCGGCAAGATGTTGTCCTTCAAGGGCAGCAGAAACAACAGTGGCGCATGGTGGCATGAGAATAGTCAAGCGCTGGGGTTTCGGGCGCGGAGGTAGGGTGGGCGGGCAGTGGTAGCACAAACAGACAAGGCACCGTGGCTGGCATGGTTATGCCTGAACAAGCGACGACCTTGCAACTGGCAAGCAGCAAACGGTTGTACAAGCCAGATAGTCCAAGCCTGTCTTAATGTCAGCTTGCTCATGGCACCTGTCATCAGTCTTGATTACGCCCTGACCAGAGTGGCTGCACGCCACACACATGCAGACGCTGTGGTGGACCACAATGTCAACTGACGCGCTCCACCACTGCATGCGCGCACTGCACATCAAAACTGCCGCCTGCGCCACCTATGACTGACGCCCCAACCTCAAACCCACCTCCACGCATGGACGGGTGGCGCCCTGCGACAGCAGCGCCCTCATCTCCACCGACAGCCCCTGGTGGGCGTTGCCGCCGCGGACAGCCGCCGTCACGAGCGGCACACTCCTCAGCAGCTCATACAGTCCACAGCCGTCCTCCAGCTGCTGCTGCACAAACTCGTCGCCCTCCAGCTGCGGCGCGACAGCCTGCAGGATCTCTGCCCTGGCGTGATGCGGCGTGCACCGCCGCACGCGCGGCAGCAGCTGCTGCATCAGCAGCTCCTTCACCTGCCTCTCCCACCTGCCCCTCGGCGCTATGGCCGCCGCAGCCTGCTGGATGCCAGGGGCCCAGCCTGGCTGCAGCTCCTGCAGCAGCTGCAGCAGCACCTCTGCGTCGATCCCAGCCGCCCGCTCCTGCCTGGCGCTCACTGCCATGCTGTACAGCTCCGGCGCAGCCTTCAGCACAGCTGACGTTGAGAACTTCAGCCGCTGCAGCTGCAGCAGCTCCTGCTGCTCCGCCCGGCGCTGCTGCACGGCTGACGCCACGTCCTGCAGGAACAGCTGCAGCCTGTGGAAGCCGCCTTGCTGCTCACTCAGGCTGAGGGCGCTGGCCTGCTGCCGCCACATGCGGCGCAGGTACAGTGTCAGCAAGCGCACGCTGCCCTGCAGTGCCTGCTCCACGTCGGACGTGCTGGCGCCCCTGTACTGCCGCTGGCTGCGCAGGGCCTGCACAAGCTGACTCAGCAGGTAACTCTCCCCCATCTGCTGCGCGCCCTGCCAATCCTGGCAGGCCTGCTGCAGTGCAGCACACTTTTGTGCTAGAGCGCGTAGCAAGTCGATTCCGTCTGCTCCTGGGACCTGGACGCTCTCCCCGCACTTGCTGCGCTCCACAAGCTCCACAGCAGCAGTTTCTATGATGAGTTTGCCCCTGTGTGCTGCCACTGCAGCACTGTAGGCTTCGTCTTCTGCTGCAAGGATCAAGTCCAGTCTGCTGGCGTACACCTTGTCACCCAGCAACACCAGTGCAGCCAGCATTGGCTTACTGCTCTCACCAGCTAGGCCTGCTGGTGCTGGTGCGGGTGCCGGTGCCGCCGCTGCTGCTGCTGCTGCTGCTGTTGCTCCTGAGTCTGCTTCCCCAGCAGTGGCAGCTTCCCCGCTGATCGCGATGTCCGTATCAGCTGCAGCTGAGCTGCAAGTGGCGCATGCTGCTGCTGCTGTTGCTGCTGTTGCTGCTGCTGCTGCTGCTGTTGCGGTCGAGCTTGAGCTCAAGTGGCGCAGCGCAGGGGCTCGCAGCTACCTGCCTCATGTCCCTCGCTGTTGCCTCGCTGCCGGGCGGGGAGGCGACCAGGATGAGCAGCCCGCCAGCTGACATGAGCCCGTGCGCCTCCGACTGCTGCTGCAGCTGCACCGCGGACGCAGCGCCACCTGACGTGCCGCGTGTACCATGATGCAGCACTGCCGGGGCGGCCCCATGCATACGCAGCAGCTCTGCAGCGCCGCGCACAGCGGGTTGTTCCTCTGCTGCAGGTGGGCCAGCGACAGGCGCTTGGCCAGCACGCGCCACAGCACCGGGGTCACAGTGACGTGCCGGTTTCGTGCAGGCCTGACAGGGGCGGCAAAGGACAGCATGACAGAGGGTGTGGCGCTGACGACCAAAGGAAAAAGGGCCCGTGCAAGCACTACAGTTGCATTCATCACAAATAGTCTTATTACAACAGGTATAACCAATCAAGTAAATTTTGCACACCCCTGTCAGCCCTGCAGCTGTGCTTGCCCAAGTCATGCCTAATTCACCAGGGCTGCCCTTGGGGTTTGATCCTTCTTGAGTGACGGTCTGCACTGAGCTGTTTGCAGCTCTGTTGCGTCCGCCTGCGCCTGAACAGCTCTGCAGCAGTACTAATCCCCACTGCTTTGCATGCGCATCAACATGTGGCGGATATGCTGCAGGTACTCATGCTCTGCAGCCAAACTAGTGCAACTGAGACCCGACGCTTTGGTTTCAAGACGCATGCCGCGTTCACCTGTATGTGACTGTCACGCCCATGACGTCCTTGAGGGTGCTGGGGAAGGCCACAGGCTGGGTGCCGTTGATCAGGTCGATGAACGCCTCGCCCTGAGCGAAGGGCTGGAAGCACCCCATCAGACGCAGCGCCAACTGCACGTGCTTGCTGTGCAACCCAGGCACGTGCTCGTCATCGCTGTCGGCCGCACAGCTGGCACTGGCCTTCTGCATGAAGTGCACTGCCTGAACCAGCGCCTCGTAGGCGCAAGAATGGCCTCAGGGGACAGGTGCCTCAAGGTGACGCTCTCGTCTCCTGAGGGGTAGGCATAGGGAGGACAGGGCAGGGCACAGCCGGCAGGGCGGGCTTCAGCGTTGGCGGGGGCGACTCAGCGAAAGATGGTCCTGCTGTGGAGGCATGACATCCGTGCCATGGTGGCACGCAGCTCCTGCAGCTCCTTTCAGTGAATCACGGACGCCATGCTGGTCAGGGGCCAACGCAGCAACCACACAAGAAGCAGAATGCTGCAGCAGGCATGCACTGTCAGTCCTGGCGTTGCAACATCAGCACCCACACGACCCACGAAGCTGCCACGCTATGCATATACACGCCTGGGGGCGGCTGAAGGATGTTGATGCACTAGGATACATACGCACCAGCACTTGCATACCGATGCACTAGCATAAAAACGCAACAGCACCTGCAAACCGACACACGTTGCAAGTCAAGCACAACCACGCATACTGCTGGTTCATTCTGGGGTGTGTGTGCTTGAACGTTGGCAACCTCAGCATAATAAAACAAGCTTATGCAGGGTTTCTCACACCACACACATGCATTTTGTCTACACATCTGCATGATCTGATCATGCACCCGACACGCAGCGGCAATGGAATGGAAGAAATGGAACGCCCATCTGTCCCATTCGTGCGCGCAAGCAGGCGCACACATGTGTTGTCAACTGCATGCACACAACTGTTATCCGCTTATGAACGTACTTGCCCGGAAGACACGAACAATGTGTACTGCACGTGCTCATTTAACTCGAGTCTTGCACAGCAAAGTGAATTCAAACCACATCTGCACCTGCTGTGCACGCACTAAACAAGATATGCAAATGCACACCTGCGGGTGGCTGAAGGATGATGGTACACTAGCACAATTTTGCATCAGCACCTGCACCAACACACGCTGCAAGTCAAGCACAAGCACGCATACTGCTGGTTCATCCTGGCGTGTGTGTGCTTGCAACCTCATGAATGCACACCCGTGAACGAGTTCTAACACCACACAAATGCACTTGTCCAGACATCTGCATAATCTGATCATGCACATGACGTGCAGTGCCACGCCTTCAAGCCATGTGAGCTTGTCGTGCACTGCGACATGCTAATGCACGCATCTTCTGGCAGGCAAGCGTGCGCATGTGCAGGCATGCACACACACATGTTCAACAGCAGCATAGCCTATTTTGGAAAGATCCGTGCAGGGTTGAAAACAGCACGTGATTAATCTTCCAGCCTCTCACCTGGCCCATACACAGCGGAGGCAATGGAGGTGTGGGCAAGGTCGCCCGTAGCCGCCAGGTAGTCATGCTTGAAGCAGTCAAACTCGGCTGTGGCGAGGTTGATGTGTGGTGGGCCCTCCCGGGCTGGGCCTGGATCTGCAGTGCGGGGCGTGTCGCCTTGCACACCTGAGGGTGCTTGCCACCTGACCTTGGCGGTGCATTCCTCCTGCAGGCACATGTACGACAACGCACAAACCACCGGATACATCACATGAACGGTCTGTGCATTACACTGTCAGCATGGATTGCCTGCAGGAATCAGAGTCTGTTGACGCTGATGTTGCATGCGCCTGTTCCACCTGTGACAGGCAGCTGGATGGGTACAAGTCATGTACAACGAGACGTTGCTCAAGCATACTTGCTCATGAGCAGGAAAACTGATGTGTCAATGACATACAGTCAATGGCACACACAGGAGCCAAGCCAGCCCTGTGCTTGCCTCTACTGCAAGGCAGCAAACACGCGGCACTCACCAAGAATGCGTCACTGCAGCCTGGGTCGTTACTCTGCAGCTCCTGGTCGCACTTCACCAGCTCATGCCACCTCACGCCAGGGACAACGATGACAGCAGTGTTTCCTGCGCGCAGCACGATGAGGCAGCTTGCACACACACTTCAGCAACCGGCTGTCAGCTACAGCTGTTGCAGGTTGCAAAGCAGTGCCCATTGTATGCTCTGCATGTCATGCAGCACTATGGTCAAGTTCCCCTGGTTCTACCATGTTATTTCTGTCCTAAAAACACGATGTGCTCATACTGCAGCGTTGATGTTCTCAGCTGCAAAGGAAGACAGCTGCACATTGCTGTATGACATAAGCATGGGATAGGCATAGAAGTCATGACCTGCACATGACGTTTTCCTCTGCACACCTCGCTTATGGTGCTGTCATCGCCCCAGGCTTCCCTGTTGAAGCGCCCAACAATCGCATTGATGGTGCTGGACTTGCCTGCGGGCCCGGGAAAGACAATGCAGAAGCTGCGCTCACTGCTGACATGTCCGAGCATGCAAGCACCAGCCAGCTGGCCTTCATTCAACAAAAGGGGTCACCGCAGCTTCATTTGATCATCACACAAACCAGGCTTGAGAAGCCCACAGGCATGCACACGCTGCGGCTGTGCGGCTAGGTTCACATGTACAACATATAACACCTGCTTTATGGTCGTCAACAATGAGGTTTCACATGATAGTGGAGCTGAAGCCTATATCAACTTACCTGCGCCCTGAAAGCCAGTAACATGCACTCCTGGGGGCAGCGGCAGCTGGTCGGGTGCATGTTTTTTACGTGGCCAGTGACCTGTGGGGTAGATAGGCAATACAACATGTGAGCTGGCGTATAGGAACAGATTATCTTGCACCTGGACACCTACGTGCACCGTAGTACTGTATCAAGCAGCTGGACAGAGCCATCACTGAGCAACTGTACAGTGTACAGCCAGCACTGCAGGCTGCCCTCCCGAGGAAGCAGCAGCAGCACACGGCTGCGCGGCAAGGCGAGCTGAGACGCTACGGCCCTCGCGAGTGCATCCGACGTGTGAATTGTATCAAACACCAAGCCAAGCGATGAAGCAACTCGAGTGAGCTCACGCTGCTCTCAATATGACGGGCATGTTGAACAGCCCGCCCCTTGTTCAGGGCGTGGAAGAGTTGCGGCTGCATTGCTGCCCAATGTACATGATTGTTGCCATTCCGATGTTGTGGATGGCGACAGGCACCGGTGCACGGCAGATCGCTGTTTGCTGAATCAGAATTTGTCCAGCTTGACAAGTGGCAGGTTGATCTACAATTGCAAGGTCAGAGGCTTTCAACCCGGACACACACAATCCTGCTATGTGAAAGTTGTGCGCGTGAGCAAGGTGCTGTATGTCGTGCGTCCGTTTTGATCCAAGGTATGGCCTGCTCAACCCTCAGGGCCTGTGGCCTACAGGTTGAGCACCTGGCAACTTTAGCTTGTAGGGCATGTCTTAAACGGCTTAAATAATGTCCAAACTGCTTTGAATATCTGCTCAATGGCTGCATGTCACCCACCTGTGCTAATGACATGCACATGCTGGTTTTGCAAACAGCACATCTGTAACTGTATACAGTTACAGATGACTCCAGATGAGCATGATGTGTCGGCCTGACTTCAGTGAATATGGCTGCATGCGAGTCCACATGAACACCTTGTGACGAGTGATTTGGTAAGCCAGCCATTCACTAGCAAACCAATTTGCTGCCTGCCACTGCAGTGCAACATTGCAGAACTGCACTCAGTGCGCACTGCATGCATCAGTGGCTGATCATCATGACAGGGTCAGGCACTGAATTTGGGATTGCAAGAGCAAAGTGTATGCCATTGCTGTGCTATAATTAGCTTTATAGCGTACAGTGCCAGTGCAGTGAACTGTTGTAAAAGAGCAGCACTAGCTGGGGCACCTCATTGCTGACGTTGCAACAAACAACGTGAAATGTGTTAGCCGGCGGCCTGCTCATTCAATGATCGCAGGTAGCAGATGATACTAAGTGGAATCAGCTGCTCTTACAGCAAATATCACTTCAAGAGGCCTGTGGTGCTACATAGTTGTGCTACACAGCTACGGCTGCAGTCGTGGCGACAGCAGCCTGCACTGTGTCTCTGACCCGCCAGTTGCACCTGCTGCAGCACGTGGAGTCTGCCACATAGGCAGGAGGAGAACGAAGTAACCTGATTGCTGTTCGTGAGATCTTGTGTTACCCCTGCTGTGGGGCACACTGGCGAACATCAATTGCGAGCAACCACTTGTCGCTCATTGACACCTCCCAAGGTGAAGCCCTAGTAACAGTGTCAGCTGGTTGGCTGTGCGTCGAGTGCCTTCAAGCACCCTTTTCGTCTCACCTCATAGCTTACGTTTGATAAGATGTTAAACGGAGAAGGCCTGCTTGCTCATGCAGCAACAGCAACTCCACCGACACGTCTTGTGCACTGCGGTTTGCTGCCTTGAGCTGTTCGTGTATATGTTTGCTTACATGACACTTTACGTGGTCACGAGCGGCTTGACATTATTCAAGGACGAGATGGCTTGGTTAACCAACATCAGCACCCTTACGCAGAGCCTGCAGGCAGCAGCTGAGCAGGCGACTGATGTTGTCCGAGCAGTGAGACTTGATGGGCACATAGTGAGTGCTAGTCGGTGGCTGCACTGCTGCGTGCGTGTTGCCGTGTGCGCTGGCTGTTGGTCGCCCTGCTGTCCATGCAGCTGCTTCTGCTTATGCACATCTTCTGCTGTAATTGCCCTTGACACACGCAGGAACAAGCAAGACACCAGTTTACCGACCAGCTCAGCAACTTGGCCACCAGTGTGCTGACTATAGAACCAGGTGCACAGGCAGCTGGTACTGCAGCCAGAGCAGCAGCAGCATCGGTGGATGCTGCTGTCAGCCAGCACGCGCAGCAACCAGCGCTTCCAGGAGCAGGTCCAACAACACCTGTTGCAGCAGGAGATTTCTACAATGCTGACGGCTTTGCCAGCATACCGTTGGAGCCTGCGGAAGATGAGGTACGTAGCGGTTGGTGTCAGTTGCTGGTGCATGTTCGGACAAGCAGTGTACCTGGGGGTTTCAGGGACGGCTTTGCATCACCTCACACTATGGCGTTTAATGCATGATACACACGCTGCAGTCAATGACGTGTTGTGCACCACTTGCATTGCAGCGCCCAATCAAGCTCCTGGGCTCCCCCACAGCAGCCCCAGCAGCTGCCAACTCGCGCTCCAGCGGCAGCAGCAACACAAACAGCAGCAGTGCCGCCCCCAGCAGCCTTGCCAAGGAAAATGCAGCGCTCAGGGCCCGGCTTGCCAAGGTTGAGGAGGCAGCAGCAGAGGCACTGGGCGAGCTGCAGGACGCACATGATGAACTGGACGCTCACAAAGCAGCTCGCCAAGCAGCTGAGCAGCAGGTGAGACGCTTGGGAGTGTTCCTACTGCCGTTGGCCAGTGCATGCACCCTGGGAAAGGGATGTACTGGAATTGGATGCTTGTCCATGTGCTGGAGAGGATGCTGCTGCTTATTGCAGCAACACAGGATGAAACCTGCTCATTGGAACTGTTTGTTTAGTTGCAAAGCACGGGTGTGGAGCGTTTGCGCATATCACATGCAAGCACTGGCCCCTGACGAGCTTCCTTGCTTCTTCTGCCATGGTCGCACCGCACTGCAGATACTGCTCCTCCAGCAGCAGCTCAACATTGCTCAATCCGACAAAAGCCAGTACCAGCAGCAGCTGCAGCAGCATAGCCAGCAGGCGCAGCAGCAAGCGCAGCAGCTGCAGGAGCTGCAGGGACAACTCGAGCAAGCCATAAGTTCACAGCAGCTGCAACAGGTTCCTGCAGCAGAGGGGCCAGCAGAGCTGCAACTACAGCTGGAAGCAGCCACGACCGCGGCACAGTTGTGGGAGAGCCGGGCTCTAAAGGCAAAGAGCAAGGCACAGGAGCTGCAGCAGCAGTTGAAGGCGTTGCAGGATGAGCAGCAGCAGCAGCAGCATGCTTCAGCAGATGCCCCTGCCTTGCATGATAGTGGTGGCAGTGCTGCTGCTGCGGAGGTGGCTGCGTTGCAGGAGCAGCTTACGCAGTCACAGCAGCAGCTGGAGGCAGCGCAGGCCTGCACAGCCACTTGGGAGACCCGTGCAAGGAAACAGCTGAAGAAGGGTGCTGAGCTGCAGCAGCAGCTGCAGGAAGCCACCGCACAGCTGGCTGAGCTGCAGCAGCAGCTGCAGCAGAATGTTGGTGCTGACACAGCAGCGTGTGGTGATGTTGCGCCATCACAGCAACAATTGGAGCAGCTGGAAGAGAGCTACAAGCAGCAGGTTGCAGGGCTACAGCAGCAGCTTGAGCAGCAACAGGCAGTAGCAACGGTGCAGCAGCAGCAGTTGCTTGAACAGCAACGGCAGTTTAAACAGCAGTGCCAACAAGGTGAACTGCAGCTGGCAGAGCAGCAGCAGCTGGCAACAAAGCTGCAGGCAGCCTTGCAGCAGGAGCAACAGCGTGCTGAACAGTTTGAGCAGCAGCTGCAGCAGAGTATAGTAGAGC
Source organism: Scenedesmus sp. NREL 46B-D3 (assembly GCA_014080715.1). Lineage (NCBI taxonomy): Eukaryota > Viridiplantae > Chlorophyta > Chlorophyceae > Sphaeropleales > Scenedesmaceae > Scenedesmus > Scenedesmus sp. NREL 46B-D3. The sequence continues at coordinate 616,896 of JACERP010000016.1, read as the reverse complement.
AACCTGTAGCAGATCGTGCAGCAGCACCAGCAGCCCAGGAGGAGTTGAGGCTGCTGAAGCAGGAGCTGCAGCAGCAAGCAGACAACATTGAGGAGGCGCAGCAAGAGCTGCAGCTTGCACAGAGTCAGCTGCAACGTGCCCATGAGCAGTTGGAGCATGCACATCAGCAACAGCAACTGCAGGCAGAGGCGACGGCAACAGCTGAGGCCGCGGCTGCAGAGGCACAGCAACAGCTGGCAGATGTGCAGCAGCGGCTGAAGCAGCAGCAGCAGCAGGATTGGGAATCCAAGGAGCTGTTGGAGCAGCTGCAGCAGGCGCAGGAGCAGCAGCAAGAGCTGCATGCTGCCAGCGCCTCAGCAACAGCGCAGCATGCAGCAGTAGCAGCTGACAAGATGGAGTCGATCCATCAGCACCTGGCTAAGTGGGCTGCTGCAGCCTTGCAGCTTCACCCCGCACTTGAAGCCCTTGAATCGGCCAGCTGTGCGTCATACCAGCAGTGTCAGCAGTTTGAATTCCTGCTGGACTTCCTGCAAGATCACGCTCTTCCAGAGTTGACGGAAGGTTCCGCTGCAGCTGGTGCGAATGCTGCGGATGCTGCTGGAAATGGTGCTGCTGGTTCTGCAGCAGCAGGCCGCAATGGTGTGACGGCAGCCGACAGCGGCAGCAGCAGCAGCAGCAGCCTCCTGGCATCCAGCACTGCAGGCAAGCAGGGGCGCAAGAAGAACAAGAAGGGAGGCAAGCGGACGGGAGCATTTCACCAGCTAGTTGAGGAGCCAGCAGACAACAGCCATACAGCAGCAGCAGCGGCAGCGGCAGCGGCAGCAGCACAAGCAGACCTGGCAGCAGCTAGGGCTGAGCTGGAGTCCCTGCAGGTTGCGTTGGCAGCTGCAGAGGCAGCCGCGCTGGAGCAGCAGCAGCAGGCAGAGCAGCACCAGGCAGCAGCAGCTGCATTGGAGGCTGCACTTGCGGCTGCCAGAGCGGAGCTGGAGCAGCAGCGACAGGACGTGCTGCGGTTGCAAGCAATGGCTGAGCAGCAGCAGCTGGACGGCCAGCGGGAACGGCACGAGCAGCAGGACTCTGACAGGCTGCTGCTGCAGCAGCAAGCAGTGTGTGAGCAGCTGCAGCAGCAGCTTGCTGAGCAGCGAGGCGAGTGTGTGCAGCTGCAGCAGCAGCTGGCAGAGCGCGGTGCTGAGTTCCACGACCTGCAGGAACTGGTCAAAGGCAGGGAGAGCGAGTGCCAGGAGCTGCAGCAGCTGCTGGACGAGCGAGCAGGCCAGGTTACAGAACTGCAGCAGCAGCTGCAGCACGCGCTGTCGGGTGCGGAGGGGCTGCAGCACGAGGTGCAGCAGCTGCAGCATCAGGCCCAGCAGGCGGCTGCTAGCAGGGCAAGTGAGCTGGCGGCGTTGAGAGATGGTGCAGCGGCAGAAGTGGCTCAGGTGAGAGAGGTGTTGCAAGGTGATGCAGGCTTGGCCTGGCTAGGCATTTCTGGTGGTTTAGTATTTAAACTGGTTGGTCAACAACAGAGGTGTGAAAGAGGTGTCATGACCTGTGGTAGCTTGTGCAGCAAGAGAGCCCAGAACAGGTGGCAGCAGGTGGCAAGGGTCAAAGCTATTGTGATTGCAAGCACTGCTGGGTGCGTGCACTGGCTAACATGCCATTCAAAGTTAAGCAAAAAGTTACCTGCCACCTATTGTTGCTTGGGTTCAGCATGAGTGCAGGCTCTGCTGTTTTCCTGGCCAGTGCATGCTTGCTTTTTGAGCAGACATTTGCATTGTATCGCTGCAGGCGGTGTCTAAGGTGCAGGCTGCTTCATCCCAAGTGGCCGCTGCAGACGCGCGTGCAGCAGCTGCGGAGGCAGCAGCTGCTCAAGCAACCTCAGGGACCCAGCACCTGCAGCAGCAGCTTGAGGCTGCACAAGCTGCACTTGCAGCTGCATGTGGCGAAGCAGCAGCACTACAGCAACAGCTAGGGCAGCTGCAGGAAGAGCAGCAGAACACATCGCAGCAGCTGGCGCAACTGCAGCAGCAGCAGGTATCAGACCAGCAGGAGTTTGAAGCGCTATTGAAAGCCAAGGTAGCACAGGCAGCTGAGCAAGCCTCACAAACAGCTGCAGCAGCTCTAGACGCGGCTGTTGCGGCAGCACGGCAAGAGGTTACGCAACAGCTGGAAGCAGTGGCGCAGCAGCTCAGGGACCAGCTGCATGCGGCACAGCAGCAGCTGTCTGCAGCAGAAGGTGACCAAGCAGCAGCTGTGCAGCTGCAGCAGCAGCTGCAGGAGGCGCAGGAACTGCTCGCAGCTGCGCAAGCTGCTGCGGTAGCTGCTGCTGCTGAGCGCGATGCTGCTGTTGCGGAGGCTGCAGCAGCAGCAGCCGCTGTTGTGAAGCTTCAGACTGATGCTGCTGAGCGGACCAAACGCTTTGTCGCACTCAACAAAACGTTCAAGGCGCATGAGGAGCAGCTGAGGGCGGAACTGGAGCAGGTGTGGTCAGCTGTGTCATGCACTGGTGGTGCTTTGCTTCTTTCACAGCCTTCGCAGCTGTCGCTACGTTTTTTGAACCACCAGCAAAGCGGGGGGCTTGCCGCGGGGGGGGGGGGGAGCATAAACAAACAGCATGAAGGAGCAAGGGTTAAGAATTGTGGCACCTTGTTCCAGCAGTGTGCGCCATGCTGGAGTGCTGACAATTCCGTTCCTGTGCTGCGTTTCCCCACCTGACAGGCGCGGGCAGAGCTGGCTGGCTGGCAGCAGCAAGTCAGGGACGCAGCAGCACAGGCAGAGGCGTCAGCAGCGGCGCAGGCGGCGGCGCAGCGCCAGGCAGATGAGCTGTCACGGCAGCTGGGGGAGGCGCTGCAGGGCAGCACACGGCTGAAGGAGCAGCTGACTGCACAGGTGCGGCTGACCATGAGCTTGCTGGGATGTGTCTGTTTGGGAGGCCGGGAGGCCATGCCGCTTGGGCAGCAGGTGCAGCCTGTCAGTGGGTCTGGCTGACGGCACAGCTGGCTGCGTCAGCAGGTGCTTGTGAGCGTTGATGTCAATTTCCTGCAACCAGAATATGTGTTGCTGGACATGACTGCTGCAGCCACCAGGTGTGTGCATGGTGATGTGTGCAGAGGGCGGCAATGGAGTGCAGCTCGGCTATGCTGTCGCTCTGCTCACTTTGGTGTTGCTGTCACGTGACGTCGCATGCAGGTCAGCGCCGCCGCTGCCGCAGCAGCCAGAGCAGCCACGCTGGAGTCTCAGCTGGAGGCGGAGCGCGCTGGCCAGTTGGCAGCAGCTGCTGACGAAGCTGCCCGCCAGGCGGATGTCGACCGCATGGTGGCAGCAGCAGTGGCGTCAAGGGAGGAGGCGGCAGCGCAGCTAGTCGCAGCAGCGCAGCAGCAGATGCAGCAGGTGCGGCAGGAGGCAGGTTTTATGCGATGCTTTGGTGAACTGCAGCCTCTGGTTGTGTGCGCAAAGCTGGCAGTAGGGACAATCAGTTGTGCATGCTGAGTGTGGTAGTACACTCAGCTGCGCCTGCTGCAACTGTTGCTTTGGTGTGCATGGCGTGGTGTGCATGCTGCCGGCGTCAAGCTGCTCAGCACACGCTGCTGTCTCTGCTACAACTCTTGTGATGCAACACACGCCACATCGTCACTGCCACTGCTGCTGCTGCACAGGCACTTGAGCGAGCCGAGGCTGCGCAGCAGCGTGCAGCAATGGCAGAGCAAGCCAAGATTGAGCTCACGCTGGCGCTTGCTGAAGCAGCAGAGGCGCGCGCCAATGATGTCGACACACATACACATGGCAGCGCAGCAGTGTCGACACGTGCCGGCAGGAGGGCTAGCACTGCAGAGCTGCAGCCAGATGCTGACACAGCAGCAGCAGCAGCAGCAGCCAATGCTGAGGGTTGGGAAGATGCAGGCTGGGGTGGGGAAGATGCTGCAGATCTATCAGCTGATGCAGCTGGCAGCCCTCGCCATCCTGCAAGAAGCAGCACAGGTGGACGGACGGCAGCCGCGCGTGCCAGCGATGCCGGTGGTGCTGCAGGGACAGCAGTGGAGCGCGTGGAGCTGCCGCCTGGCTGCACGATTGTCGAGGCGGCTGAGATGGAGGTGTTGATGCGCAGAGCTGATGAGGCTGAGCTGGCCGCTGCTGTGCAGACGCGGCGAGCAGCAGCAGCAGAGCTGGAGCTGGATGGGTTGAAGCGGCGGCTGGCACATGCTGAGAAGCAGGTAGGAGCATGCAGCGTTGCCCACAAGTGCTCAGTTGCGAGCAGCTGGCTGTAGCTTGGCATCGGAGGCGTTGGTGGCGGCTGCCTGCGCTGCGCCTGCCACATCTGCTGCCGCCAGGAGTGTGAATGAAGCCTGCTGAATGATTTGAGTTTGGCAGTGCTGGAGTTCCTCGACGGCTGGCTAAGCATTTGTGCCTTGCTTTTTGCTGCTGCTGCTGCTGCTGCTGCTGCTGCTGCTGCTGCTGCTGCTGCTGCTGCTGCTGCTGCTGCTGCTGCTGCCTGCAGGTGAAGGACCTTGGGTGGCAAGTGCAGATGATGGCAGATCCTGTGGCCATTGGCGGAGCCCGGGCGCGGCAGCAGCAGGGGAGAGCCTCTGGGCCTGCAGGGGGCAGCGGCACGGGCTGGTTTGCCGACATGCTCGGCTGCGGGGCAAACTATGTGAGGAAGTGATGTGGCTGTGATGTGTAGTGTGGCGGTGTTGCTGTCTGCTTTTGGTTGTGAAGGTGTGTGTGCTTGCGGTCACACACTTGTGTGCTGGTGAGTGTGCAGGAGGTAGCATGTGCAACACTGCTCTGCTGCCACACAGCAATAGTGTGCTGCATGTGATGCACATGCCCGCACATCATGGTTGGGCTGGGATGGACCAGTCAGCACCATAGGGCGCGACTGTGTGCCATGGGTGCCAAGTGGCCCTGCAAGGCCAGCTGCGCTGCTGGTGACAATACCAGTAGTGCCTGAGGGGACCGGGTTGCTGCAGCTAGTATGCATGATGTGCTGTTCCGCCCGCTGCAACAAGCTCCTCATATGTGTTTCAATTGGTTGACAATAGACGTTGGTTGCTGGTGCCAGTACTTCCACATGTGCATCGCACATGCATAGCCTTGCTTGAGAACCGGCTGCTGGTGCTGTTCCAGTATATCCTTGCGTTTGTAGACAGGGGTGCAATGATGTCGTATTTTTTATGGAGGACTGCCAGCAATACGTAACATCACGTGTACCTGTGTCACTTCCTTACTCACACGGTGTGAGTCACACCCATCTTCATCACAAAGTTCGGCAACTTGATTCTCTCTAACACCGGTACATCAGCAAAGCTCTGGCCAGTACGCCGCAGCTGACGACAGGCAGCAGTACCACCTCGTGGCTGTCGACACCAACTAATACGAGTTTTTGATCGTCCCTGAACGTGATTTAATTAGAACTTGCAAGCAACTATCATATGAAGGCATGAATGATTGCCCTTGTCTGCTTGCTGAGCAGTGGCCGAACAGTCAAGGTGAGCAGCAGAAAACGCACCTGCAACCCCTGAGGTCCTTGACAGAATATTAAAAGACTTTCCTGTGCAGACTGCAGTCTTAAAACTGCAGCCAGTGTGATGTGTGCTGTGTCTGGGTGACTCACCAACTCCTGCACATCAGCTAAGTGACAAGTTCAATCGTCACCGCTCGAGTGCAGGATTGATTTGTGCGCACAGCTCGTGCTTGGGTCAGCTGCTGCGCGTCTTGATGTTTTGAACACGGCAGCTGCAGCTGCAGCAGCAGCGTAATGGCCAGGAACAGGCAGGAGAACTGGGAGAAGTGGGTGCATGGCGAGCTGGTTGCCTCGCTGCAGGCCAAAGGCAAGCTGCCCAAGCACCACACTGCAGCATCAGCATACAAGGTATGAAATATGCTTTACTTGATTAAACATTACTGCAGCAAGTAGCAGCGGCCTCCAGAATCTTCTGTTGGATGCCAGTGGCAAATGTGTAGACCTAGCAATTGCTAGCGACAGTCAAGCGGCAATGAATCAAAGCCGCGAATTGCTGACTTTATGCAGCAGAGGCAGAGTAGTGTTGCTGCTTTCATCTACTATTGTCTCCTGGTTAGGAATGATCCGGCTATGGCGCATGCTGTGCTCCCAAGTGACACTATAGTGCTAGCTAGCGCCTCAGAGACAGAATCCTCAGAACTTGTTGAGGCCTCGGATTAGTTGGTTGGATTGGTACTCCTTGGCTATTGTGGGACCCCATGAGCCTTGTTTGGCTCCTTAGTGGGTGGGCCTGTGGCCCTGCTTTGGTATTTGGTATTTTGGTTTGGCTACTTGAAAATGGCACTGGGGCCTTGCCTCATGCTTGCTGCCTTGCAGGAGAAGGCGTACAGCAACACCGCAGAGCGCATCTTCCCCATCACAGGGGAAGATGCACAGAACATGACAGCGGCGCTGATGGCCGAGGCGCGGCAGACGCTGGCCACAGCGCAGACCAAGCAGCACAGCCAGCAGCTGCAGCAGCAGCAACAGCAGAAGTCAGCACAGCAGAGGGAAGATGCGCAGCACAAAGGAGGCAGCAGCATTGACGCAGACCGTGCAGCACTCAAGGTGAGCGCATCAGGGGTGGCTTTGCCGGGAGGTGCAGTGCTGCAACGCTCACGGAGATACGCATGTAGCGTGAGGTGACTAATAAAATTCAATTGTAAACAAACAGTGTTTTGGCAAACAGTTTGCTGACATCTGGCAACTGCTCTTCATATCATGTTGTGACGTGTTGCAAAAGTGGCATGACACATATTGTGTGCTGCCCCAAGCTGCTGGCTGCAGGATTAAAGATGTGACATTTCTATATGCAACTCCTGGTACTACAACGTGGCAATTCATTCGTTTTGTGGTGCTGCTGCGCTTCAAATCAATGTGCAGGCACGCATTGCTGCAGTGCAGCAGCAACTGAACCAAGAAGCCGGTGCTTGTACTAGCTTGCAGTTGGCAATAGCAGCAGCCAAAGGCTCAGAAGCATCATGAAGACCAGTGTTGTTGCTGGTGACCGTCACCTGTGTAGCAGCACCATGTTGCTGGCCAGCTGTACATGTCACCAGGATTTGAAAGTGCCAACGATAGCTGTCTGTTCCGCCATGCTTCAAGAATGCATGAATGCGGTTATGTTTACGCTATTTTTCAGCCGCTTTACCTTGCTCAGCCTCTGTAACGCGAGAGCAGTGAGTGTCGAGGCACCGGAGATGGTGCCAACTGCACCAAAAAGCTGTGTTGCAATAATCAACCCTGCAGGTAGTCACAGTCACGGACTTGAATATGACTGTACCGATAGTTTCAGCAGCATGACAGCGGTGACTCAGCACAGCAGCAGCAGCAGCAGTGGCAGCTAGCTGCGACAATATGGTGTCAGAGGTGTAATCTACATACTGTCCTTGCATAGCAGCGTGTTGTAACTGTGATGGATTAATGTCATCACCCTGCATCCTGCCCTCACAAGGTGCTGGAGGCAGGACCAGACATGCATGGAGCAAGGCAGCCCCACTTGTCAGGCACAGACTACAGCTAGCGGAGTACAAGGTGCGACCTTGCAGCGCAAACAGTAGCAGCAGAATGAAACAACCCTAGAGCGGATGCCTCTGCCATATCACATGTGCGAGGCTGCGTGCTGGGCTGTAGCTCACATGTGTGTGCATCGCATACAGATGCCAGTGCAGCTTTGCATGAGGGTGGTAGGGTGACTCTGCTTCGCTTTCCTTCTGGGTTGGAGTGCTGCTGCTTGTTACATGTGTCACTGCTCAGCTGTCACCGCCACAGTTTTGCCTCTGTCGAGCATTGTGTTACTGTTTGGCCGCGCTCGTCAAACACACTAATTCTGCATGCTTGCAGCTTGTGGAGCGCTTTACCACTGCCCCTGGTGAGGCGGTGCAGCTGGCTGCAGATGCAGTTGCAGCAGGCGCAGCTGCAGTGCTGGCAGTGGGAGGTGACGGCACCATCCATGAGGTGGGAGCAGCATTAGCATGTGACCCACACTCCAGCGGTGACCGAATTCCAAGGAAGAAAGTTGGTGTGCGTTCAAAAATAGAACGGAGCGGCTTTTCGTTGCATCTTGGCACAAGCAAGTTTGCGGCAGTAGCCTGTAGTAGAGATGCAGCACAAGTGAATGCTGGAGCTGCAGGGTGCGGTTGGTGCACACTGCACTGCTGGTAAGCAATGGTGGATGTGCTTATCAAGGCGCTTATGGTCTTGCTGCTGCAGGTGGTCAATGGCATGATGGCACAGTCCCAGCAGGAGGCTCCTGGGGTTGCGCCTGCTACTGCCCTAGGAGTCCTGCCGCTGGTAAGGCTGCTGCCTGCAGCGCAGCACAGCAAGGTGGCAGCCGCGCGACTGTAATTACTGCTGATCCGGCTACTATCACCATGTCAAGTTGCGGTGGAGGAGTACAGAGGCATCAAGCACATACATGTGCAGCAGTGTGAGTGCTCGCAAGACATCCTTTCTGGCAGTGTGTCTGTGCACATGCTGGGTGCTGCCCAAGCCTCCACTCTGAGCTGCTGATCAAGAGGCATGCCTGCTGTGCTGCTGCACTCCTGCGCCCTCACTGGTGGGACATCTCCCTTGCCAGGGAACTGGCAGCGACTTCATACGTACCTTCGGCTGGTGAGTGCCCTGTTGCTGTCTTGCGCTGCATCCAAGTGCTGGCTGCTTGGCAGTGCTGCCAGCCATCCAGCTGCTGCTTGTCACATCATTATCATAGTATCATAGAATGTGCTGGAAAAAGTGTCAAGCAATGCGTTGGCGTCATGTGCAACGTTATCCTTGAGACAGGGTTGGGGTCAGCTGCAGGCTGCCTCGCACGCGTGGCTCTGTCGTGTTGCAGGAAGGACAATGACGTCAGCACGTCATGTGACCGCATCACCAGTGGCAAGCGCCAGGCGATTGATGTTGGCAGAGTTATCATCTCACGCTGCAGCCACAGCACCAGCACCAGCAACAGCAGCAGGCGAGTGCAGCAGGATGCAGCTGGCGCCAGCAGCAGTGCTCCAGCGGTCTCAACAGAGCAGCATCAGCAGCAAGGCACAGCAGCAGAGGTGAAGTACTTTGTCAACATCTGCAGCTGCGGGGTTGGTGCAACTACGCCGGCTATTGTTAACAAGCTCAAGTGGCTAAGGACACTCTGTGAGCAGCAGGACACTCCGGCAGCTTGCTTGTTGTGGCGCGAGGCTGTGCACGCGTGCTCTTTGCAATCAAATTGGTCAGACACTCTGCTTACATACTAGCCCCTGCAGGTGGGCACACACATGAGGGCAGTCTCAGCTGCGGCAGCAGGCACCAGCCGATCAGCCTGCCGCATTCGCCCCCACTGCCGTTTCGTCGTCTTCCTGCAGCGTACCCGGTGGCGTCTGTGGTGGCGCTGCTGAAGTACAAGCCGCTGACTGTGCAGGTGAGCAGCGGGCGACTTGATGTGACACATGTCTGCAACAGTTTGCTGTTGCTGAGAGCGCAAGCAGTACTGCTGCCAACCACATTGAAGAGGACGCAAGCTCTGCCATGACACCGAGCATGACATTATTGCAGCGGTGGCCTTGCAAGATCTTGACACATGCATGGAGCACACCTGTTGGCACACGCTCAAGTTAGTGTCCCCGTTACGGCACCTTGCTTCATGTGCTGCTTAAGCCTGTCAAGCTGCATCCATTCGTCTGTTGGCTTGTTGAAGTGACCTTCTGGCTGCTTGCTTGGTGCACAGGTGTCGTGTGATGGGGGCCCATGGAAGGTGAGCAGTGCTGGACCAGCCAAAGCTGTAGCAACAAGCATCTGCTGTGTAGGATAAGAACACCCTTTCAACTGTCAGCAGCAGCATGCGCGCGCACAGCATGCCTGTGACTACGCGGAGAAGCATGGGTACGGATCAGCTGCCAGGGAGCCAGGAAAAAACTGCCTGCCAGAGTTTATCTATCTATACTGTAGTTCAAAGATACCAAACCATCATGCGTGTGGTGCAGACAGTGGACCAGCTCACCATGCTGGTGGTGGGCAATGGAGTCTACTGGGGCGGCGGTGAGAGCCGCCACAAACAACTGCTACGGCTGGTGTGCTGCTTTGCTTTCACGCACCTGTCCTGTGCGTGCTGATTGGAATGAACATACTGCATGCTGACATGTTACACATGCTTGCGTTCGGTCAGAGTCACTGAGTAGCAATGCAAGGTTCCACCACATCTGAACAGCGCCTACACTGCAACCAGAGCATGCCAATGCCTGCCTTGTGTGCGTGCTGCAGGCATGCGTGTGTTCCCTCATGCCAGCACCTGCGACGGCTTGATGGACGCGATGGTGGTGCAGCGCATGGGGCTGCTCGACTTCATCACCAAGGGTAAGGCCGCGACTTACACCATTGCATATGTCGAATCCATCCAATGGCTGAAGAAGCAAGCACACGTGTTGAACGTTCAGCATGGTTCTGAACTGTTGGTCGCCACACCAACAGCCCTCAGGCCCTGTACCTTTTCAATCGTTGGTGATGCATGCACACTACAGCAACTCCTGTTAAAAACAGCTGCTTGCAGGAGTTCAGGCCTGATTGGTAACAGTATTGTCAACTAACTGCTCATTCAACAAGGCTGCTACTGGTGCTGCTGCCTGTGCCTCTTGCCTCGTCCGCCCTGATCCTTGCAGGGCACCTGCTGCGGTCGGGAGATTACAATGGGGTGCAGAATGTAACATTGCTGCCCCCCTGCAAGTCCCTCACAATCAAGCCACTGACCCAGGCCGCAGGATCAGCAGCAGCACCACTGGCAGCCGCACCAGCAGGAGTCCCATGGTGGGAGCTTGACGGCGAAGGGCAGGGGCCATGCAGCAACATCAGCATCGAGCTGCTGCCTTCAGTGCTGCAATTGTGTGTTTGATGGAAGCCTTGCGTGGTCACCATGCGAATGCATGCGGCGGAGCAACTGCTGTGCTTTGACAGTGAAGCAAGCCAATCAACGTCCATCTGGCAACCTGCCGCAGAGTGTTCCAGATATTGAGGCTCTGCCAACGGGGGGCTGGCACGGCTGCAAGCTGCTCGAACAACTGCAGTTGCAGAGCTCTGCAGCTGCAGGACCTTTTAGCTTTTTGTCAAATGTTGTGTACATGCTTTGCTGAATGGACACTGGTGTGGAGGCTTGTTACTGGTGCGTCAAAAGGCCGTCAGTTTGTCGGGAGGGAGTTGGTGCACCGGTTACTGGTTACGTCTCTGCGCCAAGCTGTGACATGCATCCTTGTGGCAACTGGCAGCTGCAGCGGCTTGAGCAGCACGAACTACTTTGGGCTGCATTGCCAGTCACACGTGTAAGAAGACTATCAAGCAGTTGCACATCATCCAGTGGCTGCGTCTACTTGAAACTGTCAAATCGTCCTGCCAGGCACCGTGCACGTGCAGAGCTGCGCGGTGTGAAGTCGGTACGCTCCTGTCGGCTAGGCCCTAGCCGCTAGGGAACCAACATGCTGCACCCTGTTTTTCCCAGTCGGTGATCACTGCTCCGGTCTTCCTTTCTCTCTGGCCAACTGTGTCGACCAACCGCAAATCGCATCGAGGTTCGCGTGCTGTCGCCAAGTGTGGGCCTTGATCTGTCTCGCATGCTTTTTGAAGTCCGAGTGAGTTGACTTCTTAAGATTGGGAAGTTCTGGCGTAAATTCGTCTCTGGTCTCGCCACTTTCGGGAGCAGCAAAACCTGCTGGAGCAGCAGCAGGTCCTGGTAGCGTTGCTACTTACTGAGCCGGAGTGTTAGTACGCCGCAGATAGTGAGACATTGTAAGTAAGTTGAGAGAGCAGCTGATCTGGCGGTGTGGTCACGTTGTCCTGATGCAGACAGTAGATCATCACTGTAACAGCAGCACACATAGCAGGACCTCTCAAAAGCTGGCATGCTGATGCAGGAAGACTGCGCACATACAGTGATCTCAGGAGACCAGACAAAATGAGAGGCCTGATGCTTTAGGAGTCAGCATGCAGAAGCCACACTGAACATTCACTGTGCTGCCTGCTGTTGCTGCTGCTTGCTCGCAGGACAACACTGCCACCATGGAGCATAACCAACACGGCAGCCAAGCGCCGGCTCATCTGCCTCAATCACAGGAAGACACCTGTTTCAAACCAGCACTGCATCAGGTGCGCAGTGATCCTGTGCTGCGGACAACGTGCTGTGTGCCAGCTGCGCTGCATCATGCAGTGATCTGCTGCTGTTTGCATTTGGCAGGCAGTGCGACGGTAGATCACACTTTGAGTTCGCAGCCTAACTGGGCTTTTTTGGCAAGACTAGTGTGATTTTGCAGAGATGCTACAGTGGCGTTACACAGAGTACCTCAGGTCATGCATGGCTGTCATGCCGCGATCAATCTGCTTGCAGGAACCTGCAAGCAGCAGCTGCACACAGTTTCCAAAACTCAAATCGCCACCATGTAGCACCGTGCTGCTGGCAGCAGCGGCAAAGACAGGTTTAGGATATCCATGCATAACCACACTTTCAAGCGCATGTGCAGTAGTGTTTTACTCTACCAACATGTCGCCGCTGTGGGCTTCGTAGGACAAGACCGCCCTGGCACCCAGCACCAAGGCTGCCACAGCACAAGCCCCGCATGGCAGCATGCCCAATGCTCCTGTGCTTCAAACCCCCAAAGAGCAGCAGCAGCAGCAACAGCAGCAGCAGCAGGTGAGCACCTGGGTCCAGTGGTCGTCGTTACTGCTGCTTGGCTGTTTGCCTGGGTGTGATGCCAGGAGGGTGGCGCTGTGGCCGGATGGTGGCGCAGCGGTCAGGGCAGCATGCGTGCTGCACATCTTTTACATGGTTGTGCTGTTTGCGTTCAATGCGTGTAACATGATGTTTAGCTAGCTGTTCCATAGCACAGTCCAGTGCAGCAGCATGCATGTCATCCTGATCTACAGTTCACTCCTGCAAGCGACCCTTTGCATCTCCTGCAAGTGTTTTCTCCCTGTGAACCTGCTGCATAACCCGGCAGCACCAGCAAGCACTATGGTGGCAGTCACATGCAGCCAGCTGGTTGGCTGACAAGGTTTGCTCGCTGCCTTCTGCTCTGTGCCTGCAGCACGACAGCAGCGCCCCAACCGCTGCTGCAACTGATCAGGGCAGGAGCCCACCAGCCAGGACCCCTGAGCTGGCGCTGAACGCCCACCTGCTGGCTAAGGTGCTCGACTAGCTGCCCACAAAGGAGCGCCTTTGCTCCTGCAGCCTGGTATGCCATGCCTGGCACGCTGCAGTACTGGGCAGCGGCAGGAAGTGGGGTCTGAACATCATGTTTGGCAGCGAATTCACTGACGACTGGCGTGAGCAGCATTTCACCGGTGACCGGAAAGCAAGCCTTGCACTCTGGCTGTACCAGCACAAAGCAGATGTGACGAGGCTTGTTGTTGCTGCGCCCTATGGCAGCACGTCAGTATGGCAGCTGCCACTTCAGACGCTGCTGCAGCTGCAGCACCTTCGTCTGCATGACTGCAAGCTGCAGGCTCTGCAAGCTGACAGCGATGGTGGGGCCCACCCAGCGGCAACAGCATACGCAGAGCAGCAGCAGCACTCGTCTGCAGCGAGTAGCAGCAGCAAGAATGAAGTTGGCTGCTTGAGCTCACTAAAAAAGCTCACAACGCTCGGGTTAATGGTCAGCCTACTGCCAGCTGGTGAAGCGCAACCCTTCAAGTGCCTGCGCCAGCTGCAGAGGCTGGTACTGTACAGCAGCCCTGGCGTAGTGGGCGTGCACTCCTCTGTGCTGGCAGGGTTGCCGCCATCCCTCACTGTGTTAAGGCTTCCCTGGGCTGATCAGGCGCCATTCAGCAGCAGCTTAGCCCCAGCAGTGGCGAGCCTGACAGCTCTGCAGGTGTTGCATGTGCAGGCGACACGTGGGTGCGGTGGGGCGCAGTTGAACATCTGCAAGAGCATGCCGCAGCTGCGCAAGCTGTGGCTGGAGGGCCGGCTCGGGATTGATGTGGTGGACTTGCTGGATGTGCTGCCGCACCTGCCTGATCTGGAAGATGTGAGCGTGAGTGTTTATGACCGGTACGTTGCACCCAACCTGCTGCAGCCCCTGATTGACCTCTCCAGGTTTTCAGGACTGCTTGCATCTACACCCCGCAGCACGCAGCTGCAGTTTTCCTGGCACCGTGTATGCCAGCTGCCCATTGGCTGTGGGCAGCACCTGTTTGCAGCGAGTGTGCAGCTGTCGTGCCTGAAGCGGCTGGTGCTGCGCACACCGCGCTATGCAGACAGCGCTGAACGAATCCGGTTGTTATGTGAGGCTGACTGGAGTGTGGGCGGTGTGAGGGCAGTCTTGGTCCCAGGCGATGTTGAGCTTCTGGTGCGCTGCTGCCCTGCCTTGGAGCTGCTGAGCATGCCTGGCCTTGTGCAGCCTGGCGTGGACATGGGCCCACTGGCGCGACTGCAGCGCCTGAGGGAGCTGTGCCTGGGCGGTGAGGCTGTGATGGCGTGGCGCGCAGCGTGTTTGCAGAGATGCACCAGCTGCGGCGGCTGGGGGTGTGTGGTGCGCCACAGCTGACCGACTACTGCCTGCTGGCGCTTGCGGAGGCCAAGGGGCTGACTCAGCTGCTGCTGGTGGGCTGTGGGCTGAGCGGAGCCATGCCCATCACGCCGTGTGACGCCGCGCAAGCTGACAGCGCCAAGTGCGTTCTGGTGCAGCAGCAGGTGAGGTCAGCGCGCACCGCGCGCGATGCCTCGGGGTCAACTGCAACTCCAAGGCCCTGCACGCGGCATGCATGCAGCCCTCAAGGGTGTTCTGGCATGCTCCTCACAGCTGCCATGTCTGGATCACGGTGGGGCATTGCCAGCGCTGTCGTCACTGGCAATGTTATTATGCTGTCGTCCTGTACCAGCGCCCAGTCACTTACTTCACCGCAGCTAGCTGTGGCACAGCTCTCATGCAGGCAATGTTCATGCTCGAGTGGTTGTAATCGCAACATGCAGCAACTGTGTGTGCATGCCATCTGCGGTCAGCAGACTGCACCACGATAAGTCACGGCATGGAGCATGCATGTTACATGAGCGCTGCACTTTGCTGCACCTGCATCATACACGGCGTGAGCAGTCACACAAGCAGTGCATGCAGGCACTAGAACGTACTAAGCAGCTGCTGCCTCAACGTGCCGCCCGCAGGCGCATGGTGCTCCAGTGGGGCAGCAGCTGCTAAATCTGTGCACCCACAGTGACGCGCTCAACCTGATCATCACCACCAAAGCAACCTGTCGACTGCGACTGCACAAAAGAGGTGAGGGTTCGAGTCTTACAGTGTTTGGCGCTGTGTAGTGTTGTACTGCGTGATATGCTGATGCTTGCACGCTGGTTGCTTATGTGCACCTTCGCTTCAATGCCCACAGCACCTGCATTACAACTTCTTAGCACTTCACCCTTGATATGTCGTGCATTGTACCTCTTTCGTTGGCGCCAGGCGCTTCAAGCTGGCCTGTAGTTTGTTCTCCAGGGGCACTGCAGCAAGCGGTTACCCCTGTGTGCTCACCCTGCTGCTGCTGTTGCTGTGCCTGCTGCTCTTCACAATGTGAATGTCTTGCAGTGCCAGGACCTGGCATCCGAAGGAGGCTATGACACTCAGCTTCATGATGGTGATCTTCGGCCTACTTTACAGACTGCCGCGGTACAGGGTGCCAGTGGGCAGAGCAATGGCACCATTTGACCCGACAGCAGGTAGCAGGGACCCGCAAATCTCGGGTTAGGGGCCTTGTGCACCCCATGCCTGCATCTTGGCCTGCATCTTTCGTGCATCTTCTGCTTGTTGTGCACGTGCTGACTTTTAATAGTTGTGATGTTGTAGTCACTGCCAGTGGCGTGAAATAGCATGTTTTGTTGGTTGACTGCATGCATCGGCTGTTGGTGCAGCATGCATGCTCTCGGCCAACACTTCTGCAGTGATGTATGCGCACAGCAGTTGTGAGGGTTTGCAAGGATACACGTGATGACCACGGAGGATGATACGTGCCATTCACCCATTCATCAACTAGCAACCTCCCACAGTTTCTGAAAGTTTGAGTACACATCCAGCATTGCTGAAAGATGGCAATGCAGTTTTGCATGGAGAAGGGGTCGGGCGGGTAACTCTGCTTTTCCTTGCTTCGCTGCTCCAGCTAGGTTAGCCTTACTCTGTGGTGCTGCTGCTTACTGTACCCCCAAGGCCCGTGTGCTTGCACTGTCTTCATTGAAGCTCAGAATCCCCGGTTTTGATAGAAGCATTGCGGGCGTGCAGTTCTCTGCACAAATAAACGCAGCGGCAGACACACTGCCACGGCATGACGCTCTGGGTGCCAGTTCTGGTGCTTTACACCGCCACATGCACATGATGATGCTTAACTTGGACAGTGTTGCTGTTGTTCGGCAATCTCAAACTGATGTCACCAAGTTTGTACCACAGCGCTAGCTTGAAGGCCTTCATCCTAGTATGCTGCGTATGCAGACCGCATGGGTGCATCATATGATGCATCACATGCATGATGTGAGGACGTGATGAGGAGTATGGAAAATGCCGCCTGCCTCAACTGCACAGTACTACAACCCACTCATCTCAGCTATACAAAATGGTTCACACTAGTTCCAAACTGCGAATGTTGCGCAATGAGAGCACAACAGAGCAAGCAACAGCAGTCAAGATGCAACATAAGCACTGCCACCGTCTCCTCCTAACTCCCAGGAGGCCAATGCCACAATGTACAACAACTTGATGCAGAGTCTAGGGCCGCTCACATTACTAATCCCGACCGTCCTTGACTACATGTTTTTTCCTTGTTTTATAAAAGTAACCTGTCTTGCCATGCTGAAAATTGCAAATGCAAATGATGGAGCAGGATGGAGTTAGCCATGTTAAATGTAATAAAGTAATAAAGTAAAAAAGTGACACTAGTGCCTCAGAGACAGAATCCTCAGAACTTGTTGAGGCCTCGGATTAGTTGATTGGATTGGTACTCCTTGGCTGTTGTGGGACCCCATGAGCCTTGTTTGGCTCCTTAGTGGGTGGGCCTGTGGCCCTACTTTGGTATTTGGTATTTAGTATTTGGTAATACTTGTTCGGAGGGTTTTGTGATACCATCGCCGGCACCGGTGCTCTGCTACGCTACCTTCTGGCAACAAGGAGGGGGGGGGTCTGCCATCAGAATTATGCATACATGCTGCTCCAGCACTGTCAAACACATACAGCTGTCAGCACAGTTGCCTCTTTGCCTTGCAGCCAATGACGCAGCACTATCAGCATGCGCAATTTGTTGGAAGGCCTTTCCCTGCTCCCTGCTTCTTGTCTGTTATTGACTGCTGTTTTGATAATTGAAGCGATGTTCCCTGGTGACCGATGGTATCGTCATCGTGCGGTTTTGGAAGATGGCATCCAGCTGGACTACAAAAGAGAGCGGCAGGCTGAGGAGTGAGCTGGCACCGGCCCGCTCACACTCTGCCTGCTGCTGTACTCTTCGCTTGCTTCAGGTAATTATTTCGCGTTATCAAGTGCGTACGTGCGCAGCTCTCTACCTGATGCTTCCTGGACGCAGAAGGGCCGGTGCCCCTGAAGCTCATCATTCTGGACAGCTGCTCTCTACATGCCGTCCGCGTCGTTTACAGTGGGTGATGAGCAGTGCGTGCGTACTACAGCAACAGCAGCGACAGCAGCAGTTGCTCCATGCATGTAGGTGGGTGGTGGGCATTTGGCATGTACTGCATGCTAGTGCCGTCTCCTTTCACATTACTTGCATGAAGGGCAGCGGGTGGATTTGCTTTTATTCTGGCTGGGTTCCAATGAAGACTGGAGCAACAATTTTTTTTTATTAGAAATGTTTATAGAATTTAAAATAAATGAAGACTGGAGCGACAATTCTTTTGCTTGTTGACTAAAGTCCATTTAGAATAAATGAAGACTGGAGCAACAATTCTTTTGCTTGTTGACTCTATTTCATTCGAACATGCTCATTCATAGCGTAGCTCCAATACCATTGTCGCCCTGTTACTTTAACAGTCATTTTTTGGCAGGATATTATAGTAAAGACGCTAAGTGCTGCTGCTTATTGAATTACCCTGCCAGCACACCACCACCCTGCCGCTGCAGGGGCCTCTGCATGCATTAAGGCTCATAGCCCCAACAATGATGCGAGCCAAAGTGCCTAGACCGCCGAGCTGCCCATCCTCATGTCATCACCCTCGCCTGCAGCTAATGGATCCTCTTGCTGGGCGTCACCTGCTGCCTGCACCTGTCCATAACTGCCCCCAGGGTGCACAGCACGCCTCACTTTCACAACGCAGCCAGCACCAAAGCGCCAGCCAGCCACAGCAGCCCGCAGCGCCATCAGCAGCACCACACCACCTACAAGCCGCACCATGCTGCCAACATGGCGCGCAGCAGCTCTCCAACCACGCGCTCCTGTGTCACGGTCGTTTTGCGGCGCACCATCGTCAGTCCCGTCATCTGTCGATTGGAGCCCTGAAGCACCGCTGCTGCTGCTGCTGCTGCTGCTGCTGCTGCTGCTGCTGCTGCTGCTGCTGCTGCTCCTGCTGCTGCTGCTACTGCTGCTGCTGCTGCTGCCGCCCTGCAGCTGCTCTTTCGCATCATCCACTACCCCCTGAAGCTTCCTATCCATTTTTTCTGCCAGCTCCCGTCCCATCTTATACCCTAGCTTAGCCCCACCCACTAGACCCAGCTTCTGCACCATATCAAGCACCCCTAAGAACCCTAGCTTGCCCACAACACGCGCAGTCCCTTTTGGCCCAATCTCCTGCAGGACGGCGGTGTTGCCGCTTGAACCCAGCTTGCTTACCACTATGGCTGCGTTTGACCGGCCCAGGAACGCCACCAGGTCTGCTGCATTGCACTTGCCTATCAAATGCACCACGCCTGCAAGCAGCGGCGGCGCGACTTCATTATACATCTCGTGCGCTGATTGGTTGAAGGCGTGCCTGGCCTCCGAAGACTGCCGCAGCAGCTTCTGCGCTGCCTGCTCGCGCTGCTGGTTCAGGTGCACCATGCTGGCAAACCAAGAACTCCGCAGCCGCCCTGCCGCTAGCTTGATGCGTGCTTGCCGCTGGGTGGGAGGGTGGTGCAGCTGCAGCTGCTGCTGCTGCTGCAGCCGCTGCTCGTGCTGCTGCTGTGCCGCCTGGCCCTGCTCAGCAGTGCTGTGGCAGCTGCCGGTGTCCTCATCCTGCAACTGCGGCCCTGCCCCTGCTGATGAGCCTGCTGATGAGCCTGCTGATGAGCCTGCTGATGAGCCTGCTGATGAGCCTGCTGATGAGCCTGCTGCCAGTGGGTGGTCTGACTCCGCAGGAGTGCTGGATGCGCTGCCAGAGGGGGCAGGAGTGCTAGCCGCTGTGCTGAGGTCAACAGCAGCGCTGACAGCATCAGCAGCTGCTTTCAACTCAGCCGCAGCGCTAGTCATCTTGTCAGCTGCACCGCCCTGCTGCGGCGAAGCAGTCCCTGGGCTTGCAGCAGTACCAGCTGCAGCTGCCTGCTGCAGCTGCTGCTTCTGCATGGCAGCCTCGACTGGCCCGTACATGCAGTCGATTGCTGCCAGCCCAACATCCACTGCCTGCTTCACTGCTGCAGCTGCACTACCGGCCAGTTCTCCTGGCTTACAGCGGGCCTTGAACAGCAGGCTGTCAGGGCTCACTGCAGGCGGTGCAACCATGTCATTGATCATGCGTTCCTGCACTGCACTGAGCCCGCTGGTATCCTGCTCAGCTGCTGAGTTGCTGCCGAGGGCTTCACTGCTGCTGCTGCTGCTGCTGCTGCTGCTGCTGCTACTGTTGCTGTCTAGCCAGTGCTGTTCACCACCGGCTGGAGGGACTGCTGCTAGTGGAAGTGCTTGAGGTTCCTCTGGATGGTTCTGAGCACTTCGCTGTGATGCACGCTCGTTGTCACCGTCTCCATGGTGACGTTCGTACCTAAAGCCGCAGTCTGGTCCAGCATGCTGCCGTCTTTTGGTGAGGTTGCTGCTGCTGCTGCTGCTCGGCCTGAGGGAACACCTAATGCTGCTGCTGGTTGCCAGGTGTGCTGGGCTTTTCGATGCACACAATGATCTGCAGCAAATGAAAGCAGTCGAGGCTGTGACAGGCCACCGTAGCCCTGTTTGTGAGGTGCATTGCATTGCCGGTTCCACGTGGCGTACACCGGCAGGTTCGTTGCCTGTTTGACTGTCTGACACTTGTCCGCCAAACGCACTATTTACAGACAGCTTGTGCCAGAGTCTCACGCAAAAGTGGCGCTGGCTACCAAACACGCAATTGAGTTGACGTCACTGCTTACAGTCATGTTGCGACCGGCCCGGCCCACACACTCGCGTGCCGCGAAAGGTATCGCGTGCCGCTGGCTCGCAGCGGCCAGGCACACGGTACGGCGCGGCATCAACGCTTGCTGTACAGCGCACATGTCGGATGTCTTCGTGTGTGCCGTGCAAGTTGTTCATCAATCTGAGTCCAGGACTAGCAGCTGGCGTTTGTTCGTCTAATCTTGCCGATTGGACTATGTCCCATTATCATGTACACAGAGAGAAGCACTTCAGACTCTTCGCCCATCATCAGGCACCTTTATGTGGGGTGTGCTGACTGGCTATCATTGCTGACTCTCAGCATGGTGGCCCATGTGAGAGGACACAGCACTAGCATGCAGTACATTGGCAGCCCACCCAACCCCCCGCATGAAAGCCAATGTCTACTGCTGCTCACGCACGCAACGCGGACCACCATGTGAAACAACATTGAACACCCTCCTGGCGTCCGCAGTGCCAAGTAACTGCATAGCTGCAAAGAGTTGCTGGAAATATAGCTGCCTAACTCGATCCATGCTTGCATTGCTGAGCTTGAAACAGAAGCTGAGATGCACGACAGTCAGCCGCGGTGGCAGGGGGCAATGTGACTGCTACATTTGCTCCACAGCGTGTGCTCTCCTGTAACCCCAAAGTATCGTTACCTCATGTGAAGAACGGTGCAAAAAAAGAACATCATGTACAGGCCTTGCTGAGGAAATGGCAGTTACACACCCAGCTCCCTCCTCACATTGATACATGCGGGGTCACTCAAAACAAGGCCCCGCCGCATTTCGTACAACCGCCGCAAGCACGGCACTCCCTCTACCGACACCTCAACATATCCTCAACTGCTCGCTGTGCCGCTGCATCAACTGCTGCATCCACAGCTGTCAGGCCAGTTGCAGTCAGCAAAATGGCATACTGCCAACCATGCTCCAACACGCAATGGCGACTGACACTCGCTCCTACACACTAAGCTGCATAACGCTGCTGAAAATGGTGCACCTGCTTGTTAGGCAAGATGCTCTCCAGGCTGCAACCACTGTCGCTGCCGCGGAGTCTGGCCTGGCTTGCGTGTGCTGCGGTGCTTTCCAGCACAGCTGCGCGCTGCCTGTCTGCTTTCGCCTGCGGTTGAGTAATTTATGAGCCCAGCTGGCTGGTGGACACAATGAGGTTCAGGCCGATGGCCAGCAGCACCAGCACCAGACCAGCCCTGCAGGGAGCAGCAACAGGCACAGCAGAGCGGCGTACGTCAGGACACTGGCAGGACGGCGAGTAGAAAACATGCACAATCGAGTGGTGCGTGCAGACACCAAACGGTGTGCCGCACATGAGCACCAGCTTCTGTCCGGTTGAACTGGATGTGAATGACAGATAGGCTATAAAATACCCTTCAGCATGCCAGCACGAACATGTCTATCCACTGATAACAGTTCCAACAACACAGCCCTGCAACTACAGTATACGCAACATTGAGCGTACATTCAACATTGCAGGCTTTGTGATGCAGCACAGCTCCTACACCCTGAAAGCGCGCTCACAGGTCGCTGGCATCCAGCGCGCATCAGCACCTCCAATGCAGCCCCGACATACTGCTGTGTCTCCACTACAAAGAGAGAACCAGGTACGATACACAGAACGGGTACGCACCATGCGATGAGGCCCTTTGTGCCCAGCTTGTAGGAGTCACCGCCCTCAGTCCACAGGTCGGGGGTGTAGATGGGGGAGTAGCCGTCCACGTTGGCGCCATACTTGTCAGCGAACTTGTACACACCGTAGCCCTGCAGGATTACAGCAGCAGCAGCAGCAGCAGCAGTGGCAAAGGAAGGCACATGTCGGCGCATGGCTAAGCTAACAAAACAAGGGTTGAAGGATCTTGGTACACTTGGCCATATTCTTTTTCTTTTTCCGATGCATGACAAAGGTACTGGCATCGACACGGGCACCTTGACCTGTGGAAGAAGGTTGAAACCTTGCTACTGATCTGTGTGCCAGACTGGCGCATGGACATGCTGAGCTGTCCCAGTCACAGCCACAGCATGGCTCTGCTGCAGCAGCCACATCCTGCTGACGCAATGTAATGCAAAGACGAATTAACAAGTTGACAGCCACATCACAAGTTGTTGACAGCCACTACATCACATACAGCATGGGGCCCACACCCCAGGTAAGCACTGCAGCTTCATGCCCAACCTGCTGCTGCTGTACCTGCCACAACATCGCCAGTTGCCCGTGACCCCATCAGCAGTGTTAAGTATTTGCTAAAAGTCAAACGCACCTTGCCCTTGCGGCCCTGTGCGTCCACCCAGCCCTTCTTCTCCATCTGAGGAGACTTGCCCATCAGGTTGTTCTTCACAACACCGTCGGCAACGCTGTTCAGGCCAACCTTCTTCAGGTCGGTCTTGCCACCGCCAGATGCGCGGATCACGGCTGTGCGCCTGGAGGCCCTGCACTCGGAGGAAACAAGTGAACGGTGAGACCTTGCCTTTGCCCCAGTTCTTGCTGGCATGGCCCTACGCAGCTGTCCGCTGTATCCAGCTGGTGGATCAACATCCATGTGCAGCTTTCCACTGCGGCAAGGGCAATTGTGCAGCGGACAGGGAGCCATGCTGTCCTGTGCCACGGCTGCCGAACAGCTGTGTCTGAGGCCCGAGTTGCGCGCATTGTCCTTTTACAAAACGACCTAATATAAACAGCTACCACTGTAACACACCTCAGGGACATGCCCTGGCCAACCACGGACTTGGTGGCGATGGCTGCCATTTTGGTGATTTGGGGCTAGTAGGGATGTGTGACAGGCCGTGTAAGAGCGGAGTGTAAGGTCCAGTGAACGTGCGGAGGGCTATAGAACAGAACGAGGCTGAGATCTTAGCACCCAAAACCCTGCCTGAGTGTTTAGTCGTAGCCTGCTGACTGTGGCCACATCAGAAGCTTCACTGCTGTTATCCACGTATCAGTTGTGCTTGACGGCTTGTCTGGTAGCGCGAACATGCGTCTTGCGGAGCGTTAAAAATAGCACCTGTCACATGCACAGACCTGCCGTGGATTCAGACCGTCGAATTCAGACCGTCGGGCGCAAATAGAATCTCATCGTCGCCTTTGTGTCCCTAATATGTATTAGACATATGTAAAATACAAATGTTCAAGCTTCGAATGACGAGTTCTGTCGTATCTGTTTAATAGATATTACATATGTCTAATACATATTAGGGACACAAAGACGACGATGAGGGCGCTCCTGTTGCTTTGTTTGTGTGGGGTGCTGGTGTGCCCAGTGCTGCGCACGCCAGCCACGTCAATCAACAAAACTTTATTTAAACCAAATAACAGTACGCTGTTTGTCGCTTCAGCCCCCGTGGCACCGCCGCATGTGCCTGCTGAAAACAAGTCAACAACTGCCAAGACACCAAATGACTCCTGTCCGTTTGGTCTGCGCAATCTGGACAAGCCAAAACATGTACCTTAATCACGCAGGGTAGTATACTCTGCACCTTGGGGAGTTAGCCAGCAGGGGCCATGGGCAGATGATGCACTGGGCCCGCTGCTGCTAGCGCTGTACAGCGCTGTACCTGGAAGATGTGCATGCACTGCTGAACAGGCTTTTATCCTGGTAGCCACGTATCAACACCTGGCTCGAGACGATGTGGCGTGCCCAGGTAGGTGCTGTGCGCACGATCTTGTGCTGTTTTTGTGTGGCGGTGTATGGAGTTGGTTGTGCTGACAGCTGTGGTGGGCTCCTGCAACTGGACTTATGCAGGCAACCATCCACAGAGACCATGCTGCAATGCATGATGCAGCAGCTCGTGCTCTGGCTTTGCAGCCACCTGGCACAACACTTCATGGCATGCTCGTCATGACGACGCCTTTTCAGCACGCCCATGCAATGAACCCGTTTGACATGAGGCGCGTTGCAGCCATCAGTGTCAGCCTGGACACGCCAGCTGTGGAGGGGAGCGCAGCTGCAACAGAAACAGGTGCGCTACTATACTGCTGGTATTGCAGGCAGATGACTCTGAAAAACAGTCTCTGCAATGAATGGGTGTGCGTGCATGACAGCAGCTGTGCCCTGCAAATGTCAGAGAGTGCCGGGTCCACCTGTAGCTGGCATCACCATGATCAACCAGTACGCCACCAGTTGTTTCCGTACGCACAGCAGGTACGGCGCTGAATGACGGTGAATTGCTAAAGCATGATCCATTACGACAACTGCACTTCAAATGCAGTGGTTGCATAGTACAAGTGCCCGCATGCCAGCATGCGAGCAGCGGCTGCTGGCCTGCTCTCTAGTATGCTGTGTAATCGTGCAGTATGTTGCCACATGCTCCTGCAGGTTCACATCGTGCACATGCTCCTGGCAACACAGCCACCCCTTCCGCTGGCAGCACGCATCAGGAGAGCTCGTCAGCCGCAACAGCAGGCAGTAGTGCTGCTGGCACTGGCATCGGCAGCAGCAGCAGACCGTCAGCCAGCAATGTGCACTGCATGGTGTTTGTGGTCATCTGCTGGCTGCTGCGCAGCTTCCTGATGCCGCGGGGCTGCTCCGCTACACTGTGCTGTTGAGGTTGTCTGAGGATGCACTGGTCAGCGTTATACCATCGGCAGTTGCTGCGCACCCTCCCATCGAGCCCCTCACTGAGGAAGTGTGGAGCGGACTGTCACAGCAGCAAGAGCGTTCCGAGCAGCTTGTTCCCAACAGTGTTGTTGCTCACAATGCTGCTGCGTCCACTGCTTGTGCAGCTGCAGGGCGCATATGACAGCAGTCCTCACAATGTTTGAGGCAGATGCCGGAAGCACAGCAACACAGCTTTTTGCTGAAGTTTGAGAGCCTTACATTGGAAGCTAAGACTGCTGCGGGTGATGTTGCACTTCCCATCACCAGCAAAGCATTGAATGCACGTGCATTACAGTGGTTCCGGCAGCATAATCAAAAGGTTGTGCGACCGTTGTCAGCTGCACGCAAGGCCATCACGAAGAGCTTGAAGGCCAAGGCAATAATAGGCAAGGCTATTGTTGCAAGCCAGGCTAAGAGCATTAAGCAGAAGTTGTTGACATTGAACAAGCACGGAGTGTTGGATTCGGTCGAGGGGGTCCTGCCAGTGGTGCGGGCATCTGGGCGCCCTAAAACAACTTGCGTGGGCATGCTTGAGGGCTGGAATTATAATTCACGCACAGGCAAGCGCAGCTACCCCATGGTGCGCTCCAAGGCGGAGCGTATGCAGGGGAGTGTTGTTTTGGAAGAGGGTATGACTGCTGCTGCTGCTGCTGCTGTTGTGCTGCCAGCTGCAGCACCACTGCAGAAAGGGCAGGCACGCAAGCAGAAGCGGCACAAGACCACCACCAATAAGTTGCCCCTGGCTGGCAAGTAATCAGTGTGACTGCTGACTGCAGCTGCTGCAAATTGAAAGCATCACTTTTGGCACGTGTGCTTGCGTGCTGTGCATCCTGTTGTGCTTACGGCGTCTTGTGCAGGGTGTGACAGGCTGCATGCGCATGCGCGTGCGCAGTCAGGCTGCATACAGGCTAGGTCAGGTAGTGCAGTGTGGTGGGCGCTTGGTATGGCAGTGTGTTGGTAATTCAACCAAGTTCATGTTCAAGGACTCGTGGTGCCGTGCAACTGTCATCACTGTGGTAATTGGCTGTGACTGCCCAGGTGCCAGCTGCAATCATGTGCTCTGAAACTGCTGAGTCCCCCGCCCTTGCTCGAAGCAACCGAACGTACGTAAATGACGCATAAGTTCAATCAAATGTCTATAAAAGGGTATTTAAAATAGCGACGAGTGCGTAGGACTCTGTTTGTCACTGAAACAACACTCGTGTTTTGCTTGGCACTCGCTGGCAGCGTAAGCTGCTTAAGTGGTATTTAGTTTGCATATAACTTCCTTTGAAGGAGTTCTGACTTGCTCTGGTATCGTCTATGGGCACACCAGCACCCCACACAAACAAAGCAACAGGAGCGCCCTCATCGTCGCCTTTGTGTTCCTGATATGTATTAGACATATGTAAAACAAACGTTCAAGCTTCGAATGATGAGTTCTGTCGTATCTATTTGCGCCCGACGGTCTGAATTCGACGGTCTGAATCCACGGCAGGTCTGTACGTGGGGTAGTATCGCCTCTTGTCAGCCAGGTGGTTCGCATATGATGACCTTTATGCGGCAACAACCTGCTCTTGTGGCTGCCTTCGTGCATTGTTGCTATTTGGTGCGCTGCCACCCGGAGGCGGACCCTGAGTCCTTCTTGTCTTCGGTTTCTGTTGCTCAAGCGATCGATGCAGCGGACGAATTTTTCTCTGCTGACTCTTCTGTTTGTTCTGATGACGATGATATATTCTATGAGGTCTCCCCCCCCAATGAGCCTCTCGTTGGCTCCTGAATGGGGTTCCCACTCCTTGTTGGGTGGAGCATGTAATGTAATGTAATGTAATGTAATGCATGTGGCAGGTGCTTGAAAATACCACCGCTGCTTTGAACTCCGACTCGTGCCACGGTGATATTCTTACGCACTAGTTAATTAGGTGGATGTGGCTGAGAGGTGGGGGATTTCCTGGGGAAAATTTGCGGAGCAGCTCAGATCTAGATCTCAGATCTGAGATGTCTAGACATCCAGATGAGACATCAGACAACCCAAATGCTATCATGACAAGGTCGCAGCGTTGCTGATTGAATGTAACACCAACAGCGCAATGGAGTTTACGCAGGGATCTTGCGCAATGTAAAGCGACTGCCGCTTCTTTTGTTCACAATGTCATGGTCACGGACAGTCGCAATAGACAGCGCTGGCCACCGGTGACAGACAGGGCTTGCTAGCCACCGGTGACAGACAGGGCTTGCAGCCTGCGGACGCTAGACGCTAGGCGTTCACTAGAGACTTCGGCCCTCATTGACACCTGCACACAAGACACAGCAGCACAACGAACAGGCTTAGCACCTCATGGGCAAGACACTAGGCAGCGGTTCAGATGCATCCACCTGGTTCAGGGCAGAGAGAGAGAGAGAGAGAGAGAGAGAGAGAGAGAGAGAGAGAGAGAGAGAGAGAGAGAGAGAGAGAGAGAGAGAGAGAGAGAGAGAGAGAGAGAGAGAGAGAGAGAGAGAGAGAGAGAGAGAGAGAGAGAGAGAGAGAGAGAGAGACTACGCATAGCTGCAGCGTTACCGCTGCGGTGCATCCTCGGTGTCCAAGGATGCAGATGCTCGTGTAACTTAAGAAACGAGGGCAGGCCTGCCATCTCCGGCGCCACACCCCCTACCCCTCCACCATGTGGCCGCCCGACCACTCGGGAGGTTTAAACTGGCTGAGGTAGACGGCCTCAGTCAGCCCCACAAGATGGAATGTGTCACTGCTTCCGCCGCTTGGCGTGCTTGCGGTGACATGGCACCTTGAAGGCCCTCTTCATGCGTGCTTTCTTGCCTCTACTGCAGTTGGCCATCTTGAGGCCTCACCTAGGTGCCCCATCTGCTTGAGCAGTGCTCCGCGTTGTCTCCAAATCCTTTCCAGGCTGGAGATGGCGGTGTAGTGTAGGTCAGAAAGCAGTTTCTTCAGTGCCGGTCCTGACACGCCTAGGGTGGTCAGTTGTTGCTCGGTTTCTGCGTATATCACTCCAGTAACACCTAGCAGGATCGTTTTCTGAAACACGCTGGGGCGCGATTGGTCTGCATCACGGATAACGGCACACAGATCAGTCATTCCTGTGTCATGTTGTTCTTCAGGCTGGTCAGGTTGGTCATCCATCCCAGCGATGCTATCATGGAGGTGTTCATGCTGTTCGGCTGCTTTGGCACGTTGTGTATCTCTGTCGGTGTCCCTGCAGTATTTGATTTCTACTATAGTACATACGTTGTACTGCTCGTCGTACATCAGAGCATCTGACGACGCTAGACACTAGACAACGAGCTACTCACAGTGCATGCAAGTGTTTCACTGAACGCTAGACACTAGACAGCGGGCTACGCACAGTGCATGCAAGTGTTTGCCTAGACGCTAGACGCTAGACAACGGGCTACGCACAGTGCACGAAAGTGTTGCACTAGACGCTAGACACTAGACAACGGGCTACGCACAGTGCCGTTGTCTTGCATACCAGTGCCGTGTCCTTTCACAGTGCCGTTGTTCACTTCTGCATTTTTTTTTGGCCCCTTGCACATTCAAGTCAACTGTGCTGTTTCATATGTGTCAACAGCGGTCCTGCACGTCAAGAAGCGGTCATGCACACATTCAAGTCACTGCGTCATGCTGTTGTTTTTCACTAACTCTTATTTTCACTCTCTCTCTCTCTCTCTCTCTCTCTCTCTCTCTCTCTCTCTCTCTCTCTCTCTCTCTCTCTCTCTCTCTCTCTCTCTCTCTCTCTCTCTCTCTCTCTCTCTCTCTCTCTCTTTTGCACTTCTGCATTTATTTGTTTTTGGCCCTTGCACATTCAAGTCAACTTATTTTACACACACACACTCTCTCTCTCTCTCTCTCTCTCTCTCTCTCTCTCTCTCTCTCTCTCTCTCTCTCTCTCTCTCTCTCTCTCTCTCTCTCTTTTGCACTTCTGCATTTATTTGTTTTTGGCCCTTGCACATTCAAGTCAACTTATTTTACACACACACACACTCTCTCTCTCTCTCTCTCTCTCTCTCTCTCTCTCTCTCTCTCTCTCTCTCTCTCTCTCTCTCTCTCTCTCTCTCTCTCTCTCTCTCTCTCTCTCTTTTGCACTTCTGCATTTATTTGTTTTTGGCCCTTGCACATTCAAGTCAACTTATTTTACACACACACTCTCTCTCTCTCTCTCTCTCTCTCTCTCTCTCTCTCTCTGTAAGAATATCACCCGGAGGTGGTGATAGTGGTAAAGATGAGCCCACACGCATCCGCGGTTCCCTTTGCCGAATTGCGACAATTTGGTAGCTGAGAGGCGCATGTGTGTAGACTACAGAGCACTGAACAAGCTCACGGTCAAGAATCGCTACCCTCTACCACGTATTGATGAGCTACTTGACCGTCTCAACGGAGCATCAGTGTTCACTAAGCTGGACCTCCAAAGTGGATACTGGCAGATCAGAATCTCGGAGGAAGACATCCCCAAGACAGCTTTCCGCACCCGCTATGGACATTTTGAGTGGCGCGTGATGCCTTTTGGCCTGACTAACGCGCCTGCAACCTTTCAGGCACTCATGAATGACGTGCTGCGGCCGTTCTTGGACGACTTTGTCATCGTCTACCTGGACGACATCCTCATCTTCTCCAAAAATCCAGAAGAGCACCTGGTGCATGTGGATAAGGTGCTCGCCGCGCTGCGCAAAGCACGTCTCTACGCCGGAGTGGACAAGTGTGCCTTTGCCATGAAGGAAGTTGCCTTCCTAGGGCACGTTGTTAACAGTGAAGGCATCAAGGTGGATCCCAAGAAGGTGGAGGCTGTACGGGAGTGGCCACCACCACGCAATGTTACTGAAGTCAGGAGTTTCTTGGGACTCACTGGATTCTACAGGCGCTTCATTCAACACTACGCACACAAAGCACTGCCTCTCACTGACCTCACGGCGAGCGGGGTTAAGTGGAGGTGGCGCCCTGGTGTAGAGGAAAGGGCGTTTGAATACCTCAAAGGCGCACTAACCTCAGCACCTGTGCTAGTGACGCCAGATCCTACCTTGCCATACGAAGTATACACGGACGCCTCCAAGTTTGCACTTGGAGCAGTGCTGCTACAGAACCAAGGCAAGGGACTCCAACCTGTGGCATACCTATCCCGCAAGCTCAATTCAGCAGAGCGCAATTACCCAACAGGCGACCGCGAGATGTTGGGCATCTACTATGCGCTTCAGAGCTGGCGTTGCTACTTGGAGGGGGCTAGTTTCAAGGTCAACTCCGATCACTTGAACCACACATGGTTCAACAAGAAGAAGGACCTCTCCCGACGGCAGGCCAAATGGATGCTATGGATAGAGTCCTACTACAGCGGCACTGAGATTGAATACAAGAAGGGCAAGGACAACCTGTCAGATCCCTTGTCACGCCGCCCCGATTTGGCAGCATTCATCTCCAGCGTTTCAGATGACTCCTTCCAAGACCTGGTCCGCAAGGGCTACGAGGCAGATCCCCTGTACCACAAGCCACCGTCCTTCCTTGTGTCGTGCAACGGACTATGGTACATGCAAGGAGGACGACTAGCCATTCCCCGGGATGCTGGACTCAAGCAGCTGATCCTACAAGAGCTGCACGACTGCCCAAGTGCTGGACACCTTGGAGTCAACAAAACACTCCAACGTGTGGCCAACAGGTTTTGGTGGCCACACATGGCACGCACAGTGCGACACTACGTGACAAGCTGCCCTTCATGCCAATGCAACAAGCCGCGCAATGACTACCCTGCCGGCTTACTGCACCCGCTACCGGTGCCAGAGGCAAAATTCGAGCAGATCACAATGGACCTGATCACAGATCTGCCTCCGACCGCGCGAGGTTACGACGCCATCGTAACCTTTGTGGACCGGCTCAGCAAGCTGGTACACTTTGCACCTACCACCAAGACGGTTGACGCACCCGAGTTGGCTCGTATCTTCAGTGAGACCTGGCACAAGCACCACGGGACGCCCAAGGTCATCATCTCAGACCGCGACCCGCGTTTCCAGGGACACTTCTGGAAGGCCTACTTCGACAGGTTAGGGACACAGCTGCGGTTCTCGACAGCCTTCCACCCGCAGACAGACGGTCAGAGTGAACGCGCCAACAGGACGCTTGAGGAAGTGCTTAGGCACTTTGTCAGCCCGAGACAAGATGATTGGGACCGCTATCTGGCTCTGGCGGAGTTTGCCATCAATGACTCCGTCAACCCATCCACAGGCTATACACCTTTCTACCTCGCCTATGGGCAGGAGGTGCGGCACCCAATCGACGTGGCTACTCATGTCAACGTACCCGCAGCAGAGCAGCACGCTTCCGACATCGACGAAGCAGTACAGCACGCAAAGCTCAAGCTGCAAGAAGCTCAGGCCCGGCAGGCTCGATACGCCAATCAGCGGCGCAAGGAGGTGACATACGCAGTAGGAGACAAGGTGTACCTCTCCACAGCCAACTTGTATCTACCTTCATCCATGAGCCGGAAGCTTACGGCACGCTATCTGGGCCCTTTCCGCGTGGAGAAGGTGATCAATCCAGTCACCTACAAGCTTAAGCTCCCAACGACACTGCGCATTCACCCCGTGTTCCACGTCAGCCTGCTTAAGCAGTACAGGACATGTGAGGAGTTCACAAACCGCCAGGAACCACCACCAGTACAGCCAGCAGTGGCTGACGACAACCAGTGGTACGTGGAGGCATTGTTGGACAAGAGCATGCGCAGCCACAAGGGCAAGCGCACAGTGCACTACCTAGTGCGCTGGAAGGGTTTTGGACCCGAGGACGATTCCTGGGTACCGCATACAGCCATTGAGAAGAGCTTGATTGATGAGTATGAAGCATCCCACCATGGTGGGCAAGAGACAGGACGCCGCACGCGGCGGCGACATGTGCGTTGAAGCAACGGGGACGTTGCTCCCAAAAGGGGGGGCATGATGTAAGAAAGACGCATAATTTACTAAGATGTTGCGATATGAGAATATCAGAAGTATCGAGTGGTTTCGAGAAGGTTGTGGGTTGATCGAGAGTGGTCTCGATTGTACGAAGTTTCTGGATCACTCTAGAGATTGTATGATGTAGGATCGATGGATGCTTCTAGTCTCGTTAATTCTAGAGACATCTTAACAGCCTACTACTTTAGGAGTTGGTATATATAGGGGTGCCATTTCTCTTCTCGGCAAGGAAGCAGAAGCACTCAACAGTATTCTACAGCGCCCTCAAGTTTACGGGTTCCCTTTTGTAACTAAGTGGAATACTCTCTGTCTCCGGTCCATATCGATTCAGTCAGTGTCCAGCTTAGTGCAGAAGGTATCGATCCTGTGTTACGTTGTGATTGGCTCGCCAAGTATCGCTGTGAACCCAGCACTCTCTCTCTCTCTCTCTCTCTCTCTCTCTCTCTCTCTCTCTCTCTCTCTCTCTCTCTCTCTCTCTCTCTCTCTCTCTCTCTCTCTCTCTCTCTCCCTTCTTCACTGCTGCATTTACTTGTTTTGTTTGTATCATATGCGTTAACAGTGGGGCTACGCACAGTGCCGTTGTTCACTTCTGCCTTTTGTTGTTTTTGGCTTCTTGCACATTCAAGTCAATCGTGTTGTTTCATTTGTGTCAGCAGCGGTCCTGCACGTCAAGCAATGGTCCTGCACACATTCAAGTCACTGCGTCATGTTGTTATTTCTTGCTCTCTCTTATTCTTCACTCTCTCTCTCTCTCTTTTGCACTTCTGCATTTACTTGATTTTGGCCCCTTGCACATGCAAGTCAACTGTGTTGTTTCATTTGTGTCACCAGCCGTCCTGCACTCTCTCTCTTTTTCACTGCTGCACTTACTTACTTGTGTTGTTTGTATCATATGCGTTAACAACGGGCCTGCACTTGATGTTGGCACATTATGTCAAGCTGTAACTTGTCACTTCTGCCCAAGAGCAGTAACTATTGCTATGCTAGTACTGATCATGCTGCTATTTTCAACATTCAAGTCAAGTGTGTTGTTTCATTTGTAGAGTGGAGCGGTCTTGCACTTGTTGTTTGCCCCCTTGCACATTCAAGTCAAGCTGTATTGTTTCATATGCGTTGGCAGCGGGCCTGCACTTGATGTTGGCACATACTGTCAAGCTGTTATTTGTCACTTCTGCCCAAGGGCAGTAGCTATTGCTATGCTAGTACTGATCATGCTGTTATTGTTACCTTCTGCATGTTGTTGTTGGCGCCTTGCACATGCAAGTCAACTGTGTTCTTGTTTTGTGTCAGCAGCGATTCATTTGCGTTAGCTACTGATGTGATTGATGAATCATAAAGCTGTTATTCTCACTTTTGACACATGCATGCAGCCTACGTGTTACATACAGCGACTAACACAGTACTACTATGGCCGTCAATTTCTATTAGTCGTGTCTCAACAGTGCAGAGC
Organism: Scenedesmus sp. NREL 46B-D3; assembly: GCA_014080715.1. Taxonomy (NCBI): domain Eukaryota; kingdom Viridiplantae; phylum Chlorophyta; class Chlorophyceae; order Sphaeropleales; family Scenedesmaceae; genus Scenedesmus; species Scenedesmus sp. NREL 46B-D3. Next base: position 583,671 of record JACERP010000016.1, on the reverse strand, counting down.
AACAAGTAAGCAGCGGTACAAGCCACATGATCTGATGCCTAACTGCGCCGGGGAGCGCCAAAGTCGACCTCGTACTCTGCTAAGCTGTACTGCTGCAGAGGGGGGCTGTATGGCAGCACATATGGCGCACGCCCAGTTGCGGCAACAGCAGCGAAATCAATGCCCTGACGCCTTGGGAATATCTGCTGTGCCTGCGCCCGCTGTGTGGGAGACAAGTTCAGCACGGAGCTGCAATTTGCAGCAACGTTGCTGTTGTGCAGGCACAAAGTGTATGTGACATCATCATCATCATCATATTACCTATTCAAGCCATAGCATCAGCGCCATCGGCCTCGCGCCCCACCGGGGCGGGAAGAGGAGGGAGCACTGCTCCAGAATGTTTGCATGCATTGCGCACATCCCAAGACTTGACAAGAAAAGCAGCAATACACGGTGACACCATCCGACATCTTCCAGAACTGCCCCAAATATCATCAGATACAAAACGCAACACCTTGATTGACGAATCAGCCATGGACAAAACGCTGCGCAACTTTTCAGCGCAACCAGGCAGGGATTTGATCTCAGCAAACATACTTTCCCTCTGAGCAGAAGTAGCAGGGCAATCAAACATCAAGTGTGACACAGACTAAACTTCTGCACCACAACAAGGACATCCTGAAGTGGAGTTAGCTCTGCGCCCGCCAAACTGACTAGTGCGCTCATGTACACACAGACAACCCATGCGAACACGCAAAAGCAATTCAATACCACGTGGAATTGCCACTGAACGCAAGTACGGCCTAGGCCTCCTGAAACCCATAGCATCAACATGAGTGGGATGCACATGAGTCACATACCGACTCAAAGTGGAGTGCTCCAACGTTTCACATGCAATCCTTTCAGCATGTAGTGTCCTGACCTGCTTGTTGACATGGCTCTTGCACGCACTGGCTCTGCCTTCCGCGGTCACAACATTCACACCATACTTGCACAGCAGGCTCTGCACATACTTGTGCCACGGTGTCACCGCCACAGCACCACTAGGACGCCTCCATTCAGCTGTAAACACTCGATTTGGCAGCCGAACGCCCTGCATACGCTGAATCCTGTAGTAGTACTCCAAAGCCCTCTGATGAAGCCACATATGCAACGGTTTCACACCCCATTCTGCCAAGAGAGCTGATGAGCATGGGCGCTCCTTGCCACAGCGCATTGCGCATTTGATGATGTCTGTCTGCATTTTTTCAATCAGCTGCAGTTGCCTGGCTGTGGACGGAAACCAAACCGCACTGCCATATTCAACAATGGGACGGACACACGTCAGCAACAGTATGCGTTTAACCTCCACAGTGATGCTGCGGCTCTTCCAAATTGGCATGAGCGCACCCTTCACACGTTGCACCTTGGCCAGCATCTTCTCATCATGTGTGGTCCATGTACAGGTATTGTTGAACCACAGGCCAAGGTAGCAGTACTCCGATACAACAGGCACATGGACATTGTTCCAAACAATGCCGGAGTCCACCAGCTGGCTGGTCTGTCTTGCTGGCAGCACATGCATGACGGCAGACTTCAAGCTGTGGAGCTTAAAGCGCCACTGGCAACTGTAATTGTAAACAGTTGCAGCCACAGCCTGAACTTCAGACAGAGACCCGCAGACAGCAACAAAGTCATCAGCCTGCATGGCTGCCACAACTTGGCCTGCAGGTTCGTCACGAGGGCCCATGAGGGTAACGCCAGGGTGCTTTGCATGCACGTCACGCAGCAAGTCGCAGAAAGTGTATGTGACAATCAACTCTGTGTGATCAGGCCGCATGCGCGCCACAAACTTGCTGCGGCGGTTCATTGCCCAATTGCCATGCTCATTTGCGGTTGTGCCAACGCGCGTCAAGCGATGAGCATGAGGCAGATATGTGAACAACGTGTCAAGGCGCTGAATGCATATGGCTAACTGGTCTGCTGCTCTGACATTGGGCTTGAACCTAGCCTGCCATGCTTCCAACTCATGAGCTAGCTTTGCCACACAGACAGTCTGGTACTGTTCGGTGGTCATGGCAGCAGGCTTAGGAGCACAGTCTGTGCCGCGCTTTAGTGTTGCAAGCAGCGAAGGGCGCATCCATGAGCACCCATACGTCAAGTGCTTGCCGATCCTGTGGTACATATGCCACAGATCATCACCTACATCTAACTTGCCTGCCACACCTTGCAGTGCACCCTGGCAGCTGCTAAACACATCTTCATGCACCTGCACTAGCATGCCCTTGTCGCCGATAGGAGAGTCAGTAGCAACAAACTGTGTTGCAACTGCCGCATCTCCACCAGCTGCCTGCAGCTCAAATACATGACGCACTAGTACCTTCTTCTCTTCGTTTGTCTTGTTTGGCATGAACCGGAACGCCACGCAATTTGAGTCACACTGCTGTGCACTGTATGTAGAGCATATGGAGCGCTCTTGAAGGAGTACCCACAAGCAGATGCATTCGCTACTTTCACACTGCATTTCAGCGCAACTTTGAGTGTCTCATCAATGCTGATGCCATAGCACAAGTAGCGGCTGGCAAAAAGTACGCCAGCCTCCCAGTGCGGCTTCAAAAATGCGACAAAGTATGCAGCTATCACGCTAAACACTTTCCTGTGGTTAGTCAGCAGTTTGTGCCCGTAGTGCTCTTCCCACCAAGGCACACAGCTCACCTGCGCAGGTAAATGCCGCACCACAATCAACCAAATCGTCGATATCATACAGCAGCGTTGGAGGGGCGTGTATGCACAGCATGTACACAACTATGTGCTACACCATCAGCATGCTGCTGCTGATGGTGTAGCACATAGTTGCGTACATGCTGTGCATACACGCCCCTCCAACGCTGCTGAATGATATTGAAAATTTGGTTGATTGTGGTGCGGCATTTAAATTGTGTAACAATGTCCCATAAAAGCTCTGCTGTCATGTAAGTTTGGCCGTGTTTGACAAGCAACGGCTCTGGCTGCACTTCATTCCACGTGCACCCATTCTCTGAGATGTAAGCTACCGCACAAAACGCAGCATCTGTCACTGAAAACACCCTGCTATGTGTCTTATACCTGTAGCGATGCTGCTGCAGGGGGTTCACACCTTCAACACCTAACACCACCCCACATGGCTTCCATCCATCAGTGCTCACATCACAATCATCGCCATGCCCACACAATTGAGGTGCAAGCATATCATCCTCCTGCTCACCAGCTTGCACTAGCTTCAACCACACCGTGGGGTACGCAAACTTCTGCACAGGATGAACACCTTCTGCTGCCATTGGTGCTCACGCAAGCACACGTAGCGCGTCAAGAAGTTGCCCCCAGCTCGCGGCTGAGTGGCTGTGTGTCATCCTGCAGCAAAACACAGCAAACATGCAGAAAGACGGCGAGCCTGAGAATGTAGCACTGATGCACTTAACACAAAAGTTATGTTGTGTAGCCTGCACTGCTGTGTGTGCAATCTGGCTTGTGGCAAGCTGGTGTATGGCTGCGAAGTACTCAGCGCAACATGTGACATTTTCCACTTTGAACAGCAGTATTGAACCTAATCTCACCTGGCTTGCGCCGCCGCCCGCCGCCGCCGCAGCTGCCAGCATGTCGAGGCCAGCGTGCTCCGCCTGTGCGCATGCAGACGATGCGCAGTCAACAAAGTTACGCATCACACAGACAATGACGCAAACAATGCACGCAACACGTTGCAGGAGCTCATACGCAGACAACGTGCACAACAGTATGCAGACTAACTCGCAGCAACAGATAATTGCTGCCAGCTCAAATCACCTGATCACCACGCACAATGTCGGCAGCCATGTCCATAACGCCACGCGCATCACTTTCTGCCTGCCAGCCAACCCCAGCGTTGCCAACAATGGGCAGGTTGTCTGCTGAGTTTATCAGCGCCTCTGCAACCTGCAGTGTCGCTGTCTGCGCTGCTGCACGTGGTGACATGGGTGGCGAGCTGGATGGCGTGTCCTGCAGGAAATAACGCAAGCAGGTGATAACACAAGCAGCAGCAACAGCAAACAGCGGCATCATGATGCTTTGTTCACTGTCAGTCCCTGCATTGAGCTTTGGTACACTCTAGTACACAGCAGCTGCACTGCATCGCAAGCACTGCAGCCAGCAAATGCAAGTGCTGATTTTGCACTCACCAGCTCTAAGCATGCATGCAGCCTGTTCCACAGCTCCGGAGGCATCTTGCTTTTGCGAATGCACACAAGGCTCTTGCGAATTTTGCGCATTGCTGGCGGGCTGCCAGCCTCTAACAGCGTCACACGCTGCTGCTTGCTGTAGTAGCCCAGGTCAGGGTTTCTCTTGAACACCTCAGCCACCTACAAGTGCAGTGTGAATGTGCAAGGCGGCAGCAAACAATTAGCTGCATTTTGACAGCACCTGCACGTTTTGTCTAAGTATGAGTGCAACTACTGAACTGTTGTTTTGAAAGCAGCTGCATGCAAGCACGTTTTGTTGCAGTATGAGTGCAACTACTTAACTGTTGTACATAAACAGTGCAGCAAGACAGCTATCCCATCTACAACAGTCATCATCACATCTCTAAAAGCAGTTGCACGTAAGCACGTTTTGCTGAGGTATGAGTGCAACTTGTGAGCTGTTGTACATAAACAGTGCAGCAAGACAGTTATCACATCTACAGCAGCCATCAGCACATCTCTGAAAGCAGCTGCATGTAAGCCCGTTTTGCTGAAGTATGAGTGCAACTACTGAGTTGTTGTACATAAACAGTGCAGCAAGACAGTTGTCACATCTACAGAAGCCATCACCACATCTCTCACCTCGCTCTCTTTCACTGGCGGCTGCATCCCAGTGCCGCACGTGTAGGCTGCGCTCAGATCAGCTAAGCTGAAGCCAAAGAAGGGCACGTTGTCAATGTCCAGCATGCGGCAGCCCAGAGGGATCAGCTGCGATGCCTCCCACTGCTCCTCAGCATCCAGCATCACCTTCCTGCTTGCGACTGCGTGCAGCATGCTGATGTTAAACGTGTACGCGGAGCAGGCAGACACAGCGCAAAAGGGTCAGGCAACCACCTCACTCTGTTGACTCTGTCAAGACAAATTGCACGCATGCACGCGCTAGTTCAGTATAGCTGCCGACAAATGCCGAATGCAGTTCGTGTTTGCAGCGTAAGATACAATATGCTATGTCCCATCACCTGAACAGCTGCGCAACGCCAGCTTCCGGGGTGAGGCAGTCCTGCAGCTGCTCAATCCAGTCCAGCAGCGCCCATGTGCGCAGCTCAGCAGCTTCAGCATCACCCAAGATGTCCTGCACAAGCAGCTCACCAGCCAGCAGCACAGCAGCAGTGTCGCGCGGCCGCGCGTGATCCAGAGCGTGCTGTGCAACCTTACAAACCAGCCGCGCTCTGGCATCACGAAGGAGGCAACCCTGACGCGCATTGTGTGTATCACACTGCCCCAGCCTGCAGCACCAACAGAAGCTTGGGAGGAGCTGCGCAAGACTGTCATCACGCACTCCCCGCGGGGAGTTCTGCGCAGTCCTGCTGTGTTCTCACGAGTTGCTGTGTACGCACGAGTTCATCAACGCGCTAGGTAAACAACACAGCAGGACTGCGCAGAACTCCCCGCGGGGAGTGCGTGATGACAGTCTTGCGCAGCTCCTCCCAAGCTTCTGTTGGTGCTGCAGGCTGGGGCAGTGTGATACACACAATGCGCGTCAGGGTTGCCTCCTTCGTGATGCCAGCGCGCGGCTGGTTTGTAAGGATGCACAGCACGCTCTGGATCACGCGCGGCCGCGCGACACTGTGCCTGCGCATATGAAGACATTTGCATGTTGACAGAATTGCAGCTGCAAACGAAGCAGTCAATATCGCTGCATCAGCAACACTAGCACCTGCAGCAGCAGCGGCAGCAGCAGCACCAGCAACTAAGCGCAGCATGTATGTAGCGGCAGCAGCAGAAGAGTTCACGTGCAATGACACGTCACCTGCAAACTCTGGGTAAAGCTGAAGAGCCAGCCGCCTGGTGACTGCTGCAAGTGCTGCTGCTGCTGCGCTGCTGCAATTCATGGCAGGCTGCATTATGCCAACAGCAAAGGAAAAGCAGCAATAGCATGTCAGCTCCACACTTTAAGCAGTCATGCTTTTGCTGAATATGCGCTGTCGTGCTCACCTGTTGGCAGCCCGTCGTGTGCGCAGTGGATCAGCTGGTTGCCTTCTGCTGTATCCAGGTTCTGCTGTGAATCATCTAGCAGGGTCACTGAGTCTCTGCTGTGCAGCGCAGTGTCCATGACAGCACTCATTGTCTGGCCTGCATGGCACACATGAGAACATGTGCACTTGTGAGTGACAGCACACAGCACTGGCCGCGACTTGCCAGCCGCCTTGGTTGCATTAGCATATGTTGCATTTCATGATGTACTACTGCACTTTATCATGAGAGCACACGCGCGTCGCTACATCGGTCAACACATGCGAGGAAGGCCTGCATTGCGTGAAGAGTGCAGCGTGTTTCAAGGCTTCGCTATAAGTGAACGCACCGCCAAGGATGCTTTGCAGCGGCTTGCAGCACCCCAGGCTGATTGACCTGCCAGCCATGCTCTTGCCGCTGCCTGCAGGCCCATGCACCACAACCACGGGCTTGTTGGTCATGCTGTGGCGAGGTGCTGCTGACAGCTTGCGCACCAGGAATGACAGTGACGGCACTGCATACACCATGTACGCAGCAAACCTGTCCTTGCCCTTGTACACGCCAGCTACGCTCTGCAGCAGCTTGCGCGCAGCCCCCTTGCCGTCTGCTGGCGTGACGCCGTTGCGGAATGTGCTGGCATCTCCATAGCACAGCTGGCGTGTGTCTGGGAAGCGCGTGCGGGGGAACAGCTGCTGCAGCATATGCGCGGTGGCCATGATCAGCCAGTCTGTTTCCAGCTCTGCCCCCTCGCCATCATACACCAGTCCAGGCCGGACAAAGTACATGTACCTGTGCAAACAGTTAAATACAGATGGCTTCTTCACTGCTGCAGGTGTATGACGTACCTGTGATTATGGGAGATCCACATGCTGTGGAGCTGTCAAGCTGCATGGTAGTGCCTGTCCCTCCTCATGGTAGCCAAAATTCCAAGGGCAGCAGCAACAAGGTTGCACCTGGCCGAAGCTCTACAGGGAGCTTCGGCCAGGTGCAACCTTGTTGCTGCTGCCCTTGGAAGTTTGGCTACCATGAGGAGGGACAGGCACTACCATGCAGCTTGACAGCTCCACAGCATGTGGATCTCCCATAATCACAGGTACGTCATACACCTGCAGCAGTGAAGAAGCCATCTGTATTTAACTGTTTGCACAGGTACATGTACTTTGTCCGGCCTGGACTGGTGTATGATGGCGAGGGGGCAGAGCTGGAAACAGACCGGCTGATCATGGCCACCGCGCATATGCTGCAGCAGCTGTTCCCCCGCACGCGCTTCCCAGACACACGCCAGCTGTGCTATGGAGATGCCAGCACATTCCGCAACGGCGTCACGCCAGCAGACGGCAAGGGGGCTGCGCGCAAGCTGCTGCAGAGCGTAGCTGGCGTGTACAAGGGCAAGGACAGGTTTGCTGCTTACATGGTGTATGCAGTGCCGTCACTGTCATTCCTGGTGCGCAAGCTGTCAGCAGCACCTCGCCACAGCATGACCAACAAGCCCGTGGTTGTGGTGCATGGGCCTGCAGGCAGCGGCAAGAGCATGGCTGGCAGGTCAATCAGCCTGGGGTGCTGCAAGCCGCTGCAAAGCATCCTTGGCGGTGCGTTCACTTATAACGAAGCCTTGAAACACGCTGCACTCTTCACGCAATGCAGGCCTTCCTCGCATGTGTTGACCGATGTAGCGACGCGCGTGTGCTCTCATGATAAAGTGCAGTAGTACATCATGAAATGCAACATATGCTAATGCAACCAAGGCGGCTGGCACTACCATGCAGCTTGACAGCTCCACAGCATGTGGATCTGCCATAATCACAGGTACGTCATACACCTGCAGCAGTGATGATGATGATGACACCTGCAGCAGTGAAAAAGCATGCAATGAAGCAGTCAAGTGCATGTCGATGTAGGGAATTTTGGAACGTATCATGCAACATGCTAATGGCAGCAGTAACAGCAAACCACTGCACCTTTTCACAAAGCACTTACCCTGAACAGAGTGACGCCATGCCGAGCAGCATCAGCTATCATAGCATCTGACCATGGCCTGCCATCTACTTCTGGCGTCACCACGCGCCGCACCAGTGCAAGACGACCCGCACTGGGTGGCATGACGCTAACACAGCAGGCAAGTTATCAAGCGTAGCGCAGAGCGCAGCAAAGAGTGCAGCAGCTTACACCACACAATGTAATCAGTTGGCTTAGCACCTCGTTCTCAGCAGCACACACATCCTAATAGCATTTTTTCATGCTCTACATAACAGCATGATTGCAAACTTACGTTCGTTTGGCCAACCTTCCTCACCTTAGCTCGCCAAGGTGCATGCCAAGAATGTTTTCTTCGCCAAGGTGCATGCCAAGAATGTTTCCTTGGCTCAATCAAACCTTACCTTGGAACGGTCAAACCTTACCGTAATCAACAGATAGATCTTGATTCTTGGCGAAGCTGATTCTTGGCATAGCCTGAAACGAACATAATCTTGAATCAGCATCATCAACCGCGATTTTTAACTGCTATAAAAGACCAGCTGCAATCACCACACAATCACAAGCCAGCTCTACAATGCACACACTGCCTTGCGCCTGGCACACTCACCACCGTTTCCTACGCTGCATGAGCAGGAGTAAATAACCAAACCCTCTACATATCAGCAAACTACTACGAGCAGTGTGGTGGACAAACATGTCCACTAACAACAGGCTGTTCGGCATTGCACCTGTCACATGGTGCTTCGGCATTGGTGAGTTCAGCGCAGCAGCTGTCATCAATGTATCCAAACAATATGTGTCAATGGCAGTCAAATGCTGCATCATGCAGCGCACAGCAACTGCGCCTCTCCACTGCTGCAGCTGCTTACGAGCAACATGTGTACAACTGCTTGTGTGCTGCAAATGATGAAGCTCAGGTCTCCGGCAGTGAGTCCCGTGGTGGAACGCCAGAAACAACAGATGATTATGAGAACGACGGCTTCATTGATGACGACGGCCCTCCCTGATCGCATATAACAACCCCCCATGTCATATCTGTCTAGTGTCCACCCCCCCCCTCCTGAACACGCCCATACACCTCCACCGTGTAGCCACATCCGCCGTTAATAATGGTGCATTTCATCTCCCAAAAATAACTTGCAAGGCACCTTGGTCTCTGGGTTAAAACCCTTGAGCTTGCTTCACAGGCCCACCACTGCACTGGACTCCACTTGCATATACGCATATATGCACTGGACTCCAATTTGGCAGGCTTTCAGGCAGCTTGCTGAAAAGCAACGGCAGGTACTGATATATGGTTGCACAAACGATTTGAATGTCACGCAGGATCATCAACTGACTGGTGTCTTGTAGCATGGTCCGCATTTACTGCATCCATGTGTTTCAGCCCAGCAGGTGTGTCCGCCTGCAGCATGCACATCTCAGCTTTGCATGAGGGAGGCGGGGTGACTCTGCTTCGCTTTCCTGCTGGGTCAGAGTGCTGGCTGATCCTCAAATCTGGTGTCAGGCCACACTCCTTGACACGGGGTGACGGCGGTTTCAAATGGCACGCATCTCACAAAATTAGCTATTCAGTCACCAACCTCAAGTTGGCAGCTTGCGGACCAAAGTCCCACTTAAACAAGAGCAAGTCACCAACCAAATTTTGCTTCTGCTGTTCAAACTCGCGCATGAGGCGCAGGCGTACCACACCAGAGCTGTTGCTGTTCACTGCAGCACCAACAACCACCTAGAGTCATTCAACAAACACGCCCGCAAAACGTCAAACTTTGTATACACAGGCATCAATATGCCTCTTCAACACCTGGGCTGCCGCCCATCATTGTCAACAGCAGCACCATACCCTACCTGTACTGCAGCAGCACATTATGCTGTTGCTTGCTGCTGCTGCTTGCTGCTGCAGCCGCCACCACAGCAACCACTGCTGCTGCTGGCCTCGCTACTGCTGCTGCTATTTGGGGTGCCTGCTGCTGCAAAGTCCCTGCTGGTGTCATTGCCGCTGGGGTAGTTGAGGAATGCGGGACGATTGCGCAGCCCCAGCAGCTCAAACATCTGCTCATCCTCATTCCTGTGGCAGCAGCAGCAGTGACCAGCAGACAAGATGTTGGGACCATATTCTTGCACCATTCAACCGCCCTGCTCAACGCACGAGCGCAGGTCCAGCTGCTCATATATTTGCTGCTTGTTGTTTGTGATATAGGCACAAGGCAGCAGGAGCAAGAACAGACCAGGTGCACAGGTTTGCTGTGCATGCTGGCTGACCAAAGGAAGCGATGGCACTCTTGCTGGGATGCCTGGACTAGAGAAGCGTGCATGGTGACAGCAATCCCCACACTGATGCCACCTCGGCAGCCCGGTTTCAACTCTTTGCAGCATTAGCAGCTGGGCACACACACCTGTCGTTGTTGGGCGTTGTCAGCAGCTTGTCGCCGTCAAAGATGCTGTTGGCGCCCGCCATGAACGCAAGCGCCTGCTCAGCACTGCTCAGGTCCAGTCGGCCTGCTGACAGCCGCACCACGGTGCGCGGCATGACGATGCGAGCCGTGGCGATGCAGCGCACCAGGTCCAGCCCTGACGGGGGCGCCTGGCTCTGCCGCCAGCAAGAGGGTGTGCAGCGCAGCAAGGGAGCAAGGCTGTTGAGGGCCAGCACATTGACTGAGACTCATGTGCATGCCTAGATGACAATGTGCGCGCGTTGCTTGGTTGGAGTTCAGCCGTCCAAAGAGATCCTGCAGCTGCCCCAACACACAACAAGGCATCCTAACATGACTCGGTCAGCCGGTGCACTGCCTGACGCACACCACGCATCGACCATCAGGCTGCTACATCGCAACCGGCCCGCACCTGCAGCGGTGTGCCCTTCACAGCCACCAGCCTGTTGATCGGCACGCTCTCGGGGTGCTCCGGCAGCGTGGCCAGCTGCAGCAGCAGCCCCACCCTGTCCTGCTCCCCCTCGCCAAGGCCAATGATGCCGCCAGCACACACGCTGATGCCGGCATCGCGCACAGCAGCGAGCGTCGACAGGCGGTCCTCATACCTGCACACATGGAGGCACCGCAACAGCAGATGCCAGCGTCACGAGGCAAGCGGCGAGCGAATTGGTCGGTCGGCTTGGACATGCCTAAAGTGGGGTGTGAGCCTGCCTGTCAGCATGCCTCTGGTGCAGGTACGTCAGGCACACACCATCAGGCATAAGGCCAGCTGCTTCACTCAGGCAGCGTTACAGCAGGCTGACAGCAAAAGGTCTGGCATGCTTGCACACTGTGAGTCGCGCCGCCTTTTTCCATGCACACTTCGGCGCCCACGGCCCCAGGCTGTGCTTGCACGCAGGCCAGCAGGCTCGCAGGCAAGCGCATGGCATGTGCATGTGCATGTGCGTGTGCATGTGCCTGGAATGTGCATGTGCAGGAGAGCCACAGCCTTGCAGCGTCACTCACTTGCGCGTGGTGGTGATCTTGCCGTAGAACTCTGGGGAGGTGTCCAGGTTGTGGTTGTAGGCGGTCAGCCCAGCCTCACGCAGCTGCTTCGCCTGCTCCGGGTTGAGCATGCCCAGCGTGGTGCACACCTGCAGTGATCAGGACAGCAGCAGCAAGCAAAACGGTTCATTCTACGGTTGCGTGTTACATGGTTGCATGATGGCTGAATGCTGTGGCTGGTGTAGGAGCACGTATGGCACCCCTTCAGGTGTGAGCATGCCGCGCCATGGTGCACCCCTGAACAGCACAACCAAAGCGGCGATACTAGATGTCAGCATGCTGTTGAGCAAATGGGTGCCAGCTGAACCATTGCCTCTACCAACCCATGTGAAACACGGCTGCAGTGATGCACAGCAACTTGCTGAACTAGTTTGAACACTTGAAGAAGACAGCCAAACAATGTAGCACACGTTTGTCTCAATGCCTGAGCAGGTGGCATGCACCATGTCCAGCGCGAGCTCTCGCCGACACAGCTGAGGGCGCACAACAACAAAAACTCTGATAAAGTTGAACGTACGCAGAGCAGCTGTCGCGTCACGCCCATGCCCAGGCCACGGATGCGCAGCCCATCTGTCACTGACACAGCCGAACATGCCTTCCCGAAAGACCAGCATCATCTCGTTTTCAACACGTCCACAGCAGCTGCCCCCTCACCTCCATGCCCAGGCCGCGGATGCGCCGCACCATCTCCAGCACGCGCTCCCACTGGCGGGGGCCGACCTGGCTGGGGCCGCGCCACGCGGCGCCCATGCAGAAGCGCGTGGAGCCGGCCTCCCGCGCCCGCAGCGCAGCCTGCAGGAGCGGCGCACGGCAGGCGGGCCCGGTCACACTGGCGCTGCGATTGTGACAACGTTGGTTTCCGCTAGCAGCCGTACAGGAGCCGGAAGGAGCCAGCCTGCAGGCTGTCAGTAGCAAAGCGCATGTCCCAGCAAGCTGCAACGTAGCATGTCACGACCTGATTGGCTGCCGCAGTGCCGAGCTGCAAGCCGGATCGGATCGGCTGGCCAAGCCTTGCTGGCACAAGGCCCACCAATCAGCACAAAGGTGCGACAATCTGTTGTATCTTTTCTCTGTCGCGCTTTGACACCGTGCTCATTTGGGGTGGCTCATACCATCTGAGATGGTCACGGGGCCCACATGTAACTACTCTCTCTCTGAAAAGGTGAGACACCTGCAGAATGAACACGTCGCCGCCCCACATCGCCATGAGCTCCAACCACCGCCTACGGGGTGACAGCTGAGGCAGCAGCGCACACCTCGTACACTGGCTCCAGGTCCATCAGCTTCTCCGCCTTGAGCCCCGTGTCGGCAGACCAGTGGCTGCTCTGGCTGCAGTAGCTGCAGTTCTCGGGGCAGCCGCCGGTCTTGATGCTCAGCAGCGTGCAGCGCTGGACCTGCGGCAGCGGCAGCAGCAGCAGCAGCAGCAGCGGCAGCAGCAGCAGCAGCAGCGGCAGCGGGTGAAGCGGGAGACAGGAGAGCCTACGAGACGACCGGCAAGGGCTGGACTGAGGTGGCTGCAATGCCCGGCACCAAAGCTGGGCACTTTGGCGCGCCAGACTAGCAAGGCAGCACATGCTGATGCTTGTGTTATGAGGGAGTGTGCTGCACAGCACATACACATATGGACGACAGAGTGCAGCATGCTATAGTGTGCTTGCTGCGGGGTTGCATGTATTGGAGTATGCTTGCACACAGGCACGGCTGCAGTTTTCCTAGCCATGCCAGCAGGCGCTATCGCTGGGATGTGCAGAGCTGAACCGTGTGATGCAATGCAGAAGCTGCAGATCTGTGGGTAGACCTGCAGCTCGCTGTTGCTGCGGCTGGCCGTACATGCTGTCAAGCCCCGTTGAGAAGGTCAATGTGACCCTGCTTCAGACTGCTGTTGTGTCATCACCTTCATGCTGAATGCCGCTGTATGAGCAGTACTGAAACCATGCATATTTTTGGGGGTCGCAGCACTTTACATGCCCATGTGTGTCTTGCTGCGGGGAGGAGCAAAGAGGTACAACGGCACGCTGTTGCTGCTGGCAGAGTTGCTGCTGCTGGCTTACCATGGAGGGGTCATTATACATGCGGTGTACACTTGCTGCCTTGAAGACAAGGTCCAGCAGGGGCTGATTGTATACATCTGTAACCTCCTCCCGTCTGCAGGCATGGTGCAGCAGCTGAGTGTGTCAGCAAGGGTTGTTGTTACATAGCTGTCCTGCCTAGATGCGCTCTAGCTATAGCAGCTCGTTATCACCGATACTTACGTCCAGTCCGTCCGAACGGCACCCAGTTCGTGGCTCCACCTAGGCTCTGCAGGTGCTTCGTCCTCGGCTGCCAAAGGCTGAGCTGCAGCTGCTTGACTGTTGCTGGAGCTGGCAATGGCCCGAACCGTACGAGCGCTGACAAGGGCCGAAGCAGCAAATGCTGAGCGTGCCAGCACGCTGGCTTGCAGCAGAAGAGCCATGTTGGGTGTTAGCGCAGGCGAAACCGGCAACACCAACAAGCCTGCAGCAGACAGAACTTTGATCGAGGTCAATGGGACCAGCTAGGCGGTGTTTCGTGGGTAGCTCTGCACATAACGCTCTTCGCGTGTTTCGTTATTTTGAAGGACTTGGTGGGCTCAGACACCCAACGCATTCAGCATTCCCACGTGACTTTTGAAACACTGATCAACACCAAGTTCAGCTTTTCAGCACAGTTCCTGCAGTTCGACCGGCACGTAGCCCTAATCTTGTCAGCCCTAGTCCCCCTCAAATCCACACGTACCCACGTACGCTGAGTTCAAATTGAAACATTTCCCTTTGTCTGTCAGCTGTTGTTCGACTTTGAGCGAAGCACGCGTCCTGCACACGCAGTGTTGCAGCAGCACCGGCAGCTGGTGGCAGCAGCAGTAGCATGGCCCCAGACGAGGGACTTGACTACTCAGGCAGATAGCTTCATTAAACGACTTTTAACAACTGGTACACTCCACTCTGGCACAGCTGTAGCAGTCACACCCGCCAAGAAGCCACTTGCGGCTCTCCCAACCACACACAAGCTGTAGGAGTACTGCTAGCAAGTTCCTCCTCCCTTGCGCCAGCCCTTGCCCCTGCGGTGATTACTGTGGCCTTCGTGTAGCAACAAGCTCAGCGCAGCAGATGGCCAGCATCAGCAGCCTGCTGCAGCTGCTGCAGCTGCAGCCGCTGTGGGGAGGTGGCTTTCTGGTGGCTCTGTGTCAGCTGTCTCTGTTCTACTACGTGCTCGGGGCAGTGCTTCACTGGGGGGTACCACTCCTGGGCCCAGTGCAAGGCATCCAGGAGGCTCCACGCAAGCCGGGGGAAGTGGCCAGAGATGCACTCAGCAGCATAGGTGAGCAGCAGGTTCGCCGCACAACCTTTGACGCATGATGCTTCCCTGCAAACGCAAGCATGCAGCACATACAATGTGCTTGTGCCGTGCCCTGCTGGCTGCGTCTGGCCGCGCCACAGCAGTTGCCTGAGCTGATTGCCAGCAAAGCAAGAAGAAGTAGTCATCCTTTGTACAAACTAGTTTCCTTGCACGACATGCTCGTGGTGCGCTTCAGACTCGCAACATGCCGCCCCTTGCATTAAACTGCAGCTGTGTGCGTCCTTGCAGGGCCCATTGTGGTCAAGGCGGGCATCTGGTATATTGTGGAGCAGCTGCATGCCAGGGGCATCAGCAAGCTGTATGCAGGGCCTGTCAGCAGCCTGTATGAGGTGCGGCCGAGGCAGCTGTTCACTACTACCAGCTAGCCTTTCTGCCAGCAGGCCCAATGCCAGGCCTGCTTTGGCGGCCCTCCTGTGTTCTGTTGCTCCTGCTTGCGGCACGCAATGGTGTTGGCACGCGCACACCTATGCTTGTGGCTCGCAGCTGCTGTACAGAGGCCAACTTGGGAACAGCAAGTGCAGCTAGCGTGGTGCAGCCAGGATCTAGTGCATGCTTTCAGACGGCACCGCTGTTCCCCGCACAGCACGTCTGTGCAGATGTCGCTGTGCCTGATCTGGGCTCGTGCACAAGCACTGCGCCCTTGGCAGTTCTGCGCCATCGTTTTTCACCTCTATGTTTCACCGAATTACCAGCTTGTGTCCCGCCCTCTCCACGTGACGCTGCAGGTGGCGTACCTGCTGCTGTGCATCGTGCTGCTGGACTACCTGCATGATGCCTGGTTCTACTGGACACACCGGGCCCTGCACTGGCGGCCGCTGTACAGATGGGTGCACTGGGAGCACCACAGGTGGGCTCAAAGCAAATGCAGGTGGCGTGTGGTTGGTGGAGTTCGCAGCTGGCACTTGGGAACTTGCATACTGCGGCAGCGTCACCTGCAGTGCTGTGCGCAAGCGCCGCAAATCTGTTTCAGTGGGACTGTAGGGCTGTGCACACCGCGGAGAAAGAGGCTTGGATTGCTTTGCCGGCCTGCTGCATTTGCTGCGCTCTCCACAGACGACGGCGCTGCCATGACACTAACGCGCCTGCCGTGCTCGCAATGCTTTGTTCTTCTACAGGTCAACCGCTCCCTCCGCATTCACGGGCTATGCCTTCCATGTAGTGGAGGCGCTGATTGTCTTTGCCAACGAGGTGCTGGTCTGCTTCCTGTTCCCCCTGCACATGGGCTTGCACCGCATCTACCACATCGCCACCACGGTGATCCACGAAGGTGCGCGCGGGCTGAGCAGCATGCCGGCGGCGGCAGCAGCAGCAGCAGCAGCAGCAGCGGCGGCTGTCTCGCAAGCAGCTGGCAGTGGGTATTGGTGCTGCCTGGGGTTGTGTGTAGCTGGCGGTGTTGGTCGCACTGCACCTGGGTGATGCCCGCGTTCTGCAGCAAGTGATGCGCGTGCATGTGTGCTGGGCGCTGCGTTCACCTTATGCATGCAGAGGGCATGGCAAGTGCATCAGTCCCCACATCTTGGTGCGTGCACGTACGCTTTTCACTTCCTGTCCTCTGCACAGATGTGTTCCGTGTGCTTTGCTCTGCAACATGCTGTGTGTTTGCAGCTGGCCACGTGGGCTATGAGCTGTCTCCCTTCATCCCGACCATAGAGGGCATCGCTGCGCTGCTGGGCTGTGGGCTGAAGGGCTCCCCGGGACTGAACACGGTGCAGCACCACGACATGCACCACAGGTGGGGGGTGTGCCGTCACGTTGGCGCGCAACCCTTTACGCATAGCTTGGTGTGTCGATCGCCGTGTGCTGCGTTGAAGCGCCCACCTGAACTGGGTGTGGCATAGCCTCACGTCATGACAAGCAACACCAGATGCAAACGGGGCGTCAGCAGTGACAACTTCATGGATTTATTTGGCTCCAGTTATGCTGCAACATGCGTTCAGTGTACCGCGCTGTTGGGTGCGGGCTTTCCCTGCAAGCTACTGCTGCAATGACGCCCATGCTGCAGTTTACGCCTCTGCTGTGCTGTGTGTTGTTTTGTGAGGATCCTGTCCGAAGCAGCTCTTCCTGTGCATCTCGCACAGCAATACCAGTTTAGGATGAAAAGGCACCAAGTTGCTGTGGTGTGCTGCTCTGTGGTTTGCGGGCTCATCTTGCTGTGCCTTGCTACCCCATCAAGCACTCCACTGCACACCAACACTGCCAGCATTGTTGCTGCAATAATGTGCTGAGCTGCACTAGGGGTTGTGTGTTTTGTGCCCCGCAGGTACCCCACCAAGCACTTCTCGCTGTACTTCACGCACTGGGACCGCTGGATGGGCACGCTGCACCCCAAGTATGAGGCGATGCTGTTTAGGTATTTCAGCTAGCCAGCAGAGTGGTCGTAGCTGGTATCAAGCGCATAGCGTTGGTGGAAAGGCAGCTCCTGCTGGTTGGATGGCAGCAGCAGCAGCAGTAGCAGAAAACCTGATGGTCACTGTGGTCAGCAGCTTGCTGCTGGAACAGCAGTTCCTGCGGTTAATATGCCAGTGCAATGGTTGCCGCGCAAGCAGTGTGAGAGAGCAGCTGTACCGTAGCGTCCACCTTGCATACTGACGCAGCATAAGAGTGGTGTGTGCACAGTGCATGCAAAGTCATTTGACAAAGCAGGGGTGCGCGCTGTGAGGCGCTTTCTGCTTACGACATGCCCAAGTGCAGCACTGCTGGTTATGGGTTATTGCCCAAGTTTTGTGTGCAATGTGCACATTTCCGTCTTTGTGCAGTTCTGTCATCTCATGTGTTCTGTAACATGCACCGTGTTATTAGCGTGGTAGTATTGACTTTTTCTAAAAGGTATGGTTGCTTATATCCTGCACCCAGGATATGTATGTGGCAGTCGACATTACTCAGCTCACATGAGGTGCGCTGTGGGGCACTCCTTTGCATGCATGCAGTGATGTGTCTTTTCACAAGCATGGTGTCAAGCAGGCTGTAAAACCTTGAAGGACGCCTGCAGTTGGTAGTGGTTGTGTTTAAGTATGATTCATGCTAGCTAGCCGCCTGCAATCCGGTCGGTGCATGTGTCGCGGTCATGCTGTGTTTGCTCCGTGATGCACTGCAGTTGCCAAGATTCCAACTTATTGTGACAAGAACACATACTTGGGCTTGCGGTTGACAGCCTGCAATCAACAAGGTGATCCATCATCATCATCATCACCATCATCATCCATCATCTGACCCATTCCAGCCACAGGTATCACACCTAGCTTGATGCTATAGCATCAACGCCAATGCTCCCCGCCCCAAAGGAGCGGAAGGAAGAGGGAGCACAACTCCTGCTCCTGCCGGTAGCAGTACACTGCTGCTTTCAAACCAAGTGTGCAGTACAATGGCGCACAATATTGTGTGCATTAAAACACCACACTGTCGGCTTCCAACAGGAGTAGAAGCAGAGCTCCTTAAGTTCAAGACAGCCATGGTGGCGGGGGCCCCACTTTAGCATATGAGTGCCGCATCTGCTGCATTGAAATGTGTAACATGTCTTCTTGCAATCCTTATCAACAATTGCTGCTTCTGCTGCTGTGCGTAGTGCTTGACTGATGTGAGCTGCCAAGTCAAGGGGGTCCAACTATGAGCACGCTGCAACCTGAACCAATCTGCTCGCAAGCTGAGCACCTGAGTCATCACCGTGTAGTGCATCTGCTGTACAGCTGCGCAGCATAAGCATACACTCCACAGCCAAAATCCAACGGCAATTGCAATCTCGGTTGGATGTGGAGCCCACATCAAGTGGTAGTTCATACTCATTCACGCACCTGATCTGCCACGTCAGGCCATTTCAAGCTGAGCAAATGCATCTGATTAACATATGCTAAGTGCAGCAACCGATCTTCAGAAAACTATGCAGAGTCAGGGTTGTTTGCGCTGCAGCATGACCCAGTGTTGTCTGAATAGCAAATCTAACGCATGCTTTTAACGATCCAGTTTACGCTGAGATGCGTTGCAGCAGCAGCAGCAGCAAGCAACCCCTGCCCTGCTTTTCAGCAGCAACCGCCGCTGTGCAACCAGCAGTGCTGGTGCTGAGCTGGTGGCACCAGCAGCAGTAGCAGCCTTGTGCACATCAGGGTAGGTTTGTAACTCTCGCTTGTTGAATGTGTTCCGTTGTGTAGCCTGGTGGAGCGACTCGTCGTCACAGTTGCAGTTACAACGGGACCCCGCGCGCCGGCGCGCCAGTGGAGCCAATCATTGATCCGAGACAAGGCATTTTTTTAAAACATGTATTATGCCACTATGATTATACTCGTCTAGGAACCACTTAGATCTGGCACTGCTCACTTCAAAGGGTAACTCGCAGTAACGATGCCTGAGGTTGTCTTCAGGGTTGTCGTTGTTCGAGAACATACTTCTGGGTTCCTTCACACAGCATGCCTTCGGTATATTCTTCTGCTCGACTAGCAGCCCATTCCAGCGGCTGGCAGCCGCTTCATGCAGTTTCCGCGAAACGGATCCGTCGAAGTGACTACACAGCAATGCAGCTGTGGACCGTGTGAAACTTAATAGACATGTGAACGGTGCTAATGTGAGAAGTGCATGCAGACAAACTCAGTGATGGCGATGGCACGATACCTCAGGGCCTACCTCAGAAGCTCTGCTGGCCAGCAGACCATGGTTGCGTGAAGTTCACGTTTTCACATTTCACATTTCGGAACTCACATGGGTGACTTGGGTCGTTTGGAAAGCCACTGACAGGCTCGTTGGGCAAAGAGCAAACCAAAGCAAGCCAGAAAAGAAAAAAGGACAAAGCCATCCCTACCAACTGTCATGCTGAAAACCATCCACAGTTTCACAGTTTGGATGTTACACGATGGGAACATCGCCAGTTTTTTTGAGCCAATATCTTCAATGTCTTAGCGGGGAATCCAGTTCAAACGTGCTGGACACCCAGGCCTGGGTGTCCCTAGATACCGGTAGGAGCTGGAACAGACGGTGCACACGCATGGCCTCAACTCCCAAATGTTTGGGGGAGTATCTGGAACGGGGAGTTGAGCCCTCAGTTACAATAACCTTCTGTGGTACCATGCGCTTTGCTGCTGCTCACAACTGATGTCACCGTGGTCCACCCGGTGGCAGGCCAGAGCAAGCAAGAGCCTCACGCACGGCTTTGTTTCAAGCCAGCACTGTGAACACCAAGATTGTGTTGGGCACAAACGTGCACAGGTTTGATGCAGCAGTGCAAGACCTATCACCCACACAGCTCCAGCTGACAACAGGTATGTTTGATGTTGATGCCTTGCTGCTGGAGTGCGTGCCTGCATGGCAGCTCATTGTAAAGGGTTGCAGGAATACATGTAGTGCACAGCACAATGCAGCAAATGCGGCACTCACATGCTAAGATGGGGGCCCCGCCACCATGGCTGTCTTGAACCACAGATCTCTGCTCTTCTTATTCTCTTCCTTGCTAGTTTCTCCAGTATTACCTGCAGCTCATTTGGAGCACCATGGCGCCAGGAGGACTTGGGCGGGGTCTCTTGGTGACATTGTCCAGCATTGCTTGAGATACACAGCTGTACGGTTATGGCAGCCCAGGTTTTTTAGAGTGTTATATAACACATATATGTTACAACATACTGCACACACAGTGCACAATCACAGCACCACAGCATCCTTTGAATGTCGTGTAGCATCCAAACTGTGAACCACTATGGCAGCGCGCGCATTCAGCATACACCAAGCTCAAGCAGTGCCGCAGCCCAGGCCATGGACACATGCGATGCTGGCAAGCAAGCTAGTTGTGCACAGTCCAATACCTGCTGTCCCTCGTGTTTTTGTACATCCTGCTGCTGCTGCTGCAGCAGCGAAGCTTGGACCACTTTGAGCTGCAGCAACGCAGCCCCCAACGGCTGCCGCGGCTCGCTGCTGCTGTACCACTCTGGCCAGCACAGCAGCAACACAACAGCCTGCTGTTGTGTGCCTGCACTTGCAGCTCCTTCGGCTGAGACACCTCGCATGTCTTCAGCATCTGGAAGCTGCTGAAGCTGCAGCAAGCTTAGTCGCTGCCCCAGCATCTGATGCCAGTCTGCTGGCCAGTTGACAAGTGACTCAGCTTGGCGGCTGCTCTGCACCGCTGCTACATGTGCCAGCTGCTGCTGCTGCTGTTGCTGCTGAGGCTGGTCATCTGTTTGGTGCGCTAACCGGTAGTGTTTGTGGTTGCTCTGCAGCACCCATGCTCCAAGCATCTGCCGCACAGCTGCAGCATCCTGCTGCTGTGCTCTCTCTTCTGCACTGTCTCCATCTGTATTGGGCAACAGCACAGGCTGCAGCATACAGCGCTCTTCTGCTACAGCTGCATGACCATCCAGCCAACCTGCCAGCGCATGCTGAGCCTCCCACAGCTCATTGCTGCAACCCAATGGCTTGGATGGATGCCACCTGCTGCTGCTGCTGCTGCTGCTTCTGCTGTGGAGGAAGCTGCTGTGGTCTGCTGGCAGTTCAACGGTGTTGCTGCTGCACCACTTCCTCCATGCTGACTCAGCCCTGTCCAGCAGCTGAGCTGGCAGCACCTCGGTTGCCATGTCAGACCCATCCTGGCCCAGCAGCAGCTGCAGCACTCACCAAGCAGCCAGACCAAGCAGGCAGCAACCAGACACAATCAGTAAGGCAGCAGCCAACAGCCACATCCTGCACTCAACCGCCACCACCAGCAGCACTGTTACTGACAGCATATGCCAATTACTCATCGATGGCGATGCGCGTGATGGTTGCGCATCTGCAGCCGCACCCACAAGACCAAACCCCATTGGTCGGCCACTTGCGCCTGCTGGACCACAGCCTGCCGCTGCTCCAGTTCATCACGCTGCGTTTTGCCAGCCAGCAGCAAGTACCACAAACTGCTTACCCAGCCCGGCAGTGTGCGGGACCAACCTAAGCCCTGCCTTTTACATCACCAAGGCTGCTGTGCCGTGAATGTGCCTGCGTCATTGCCAGTGGTCGCTGTTGCTGCGGAACCTGCCGGCCTGCCAACAGCAACCCAACCAGCAGCCCCTTGGCCTAGCAGTGCGCAACGTTTACAGCAATGCAGGACCGCAAACAAACAAGAGGCAAATTCTATATTCTCACCTGTGCTTGTTTGATCACCAGCAACTGCTCCTGCTCAAGCCGCTGCCAGCCCGCCCCGGCCAGAGCCACCAGCAGCCAGCCCAGCCTGGCAATGTCAAGAGCGTCCAGCACCGCCAGTGACCACAGCAGGCGCACGATCTCAGGTGCCCTCAGCTGCTGCTGCTTCCGCTGCGGCTGCACACGGGTGCCTGCTGCTAAAAGCTCATCCCCGCCGGTGCTGCCGAGAGCTGCCAGCACAGCTGCATCTGCTGCGGATTCGAGGTGTGCCTGCGGAGGTGCTGCCGCTAGCTGCGCGCTGCTGAAGAGCAGGCTCACGAGCTGGCTGCTGTTGAGAGTGCTGTGGGGGGTGCCGGGCCAGGCAGCCGCCATCAACGCTGACAGCACCTGGAACCTCAGCAGGCAGCAGCACCGATGCACCAGTCAGACAGGCAGGTGTTATGCAATTCTCATACGCCACAAAGTCATCAGCTGATGCGCAGTTGCTGTGGAGTTGCTGCTGCTGCGGGACAGCCCCTACCATCGTCGGTGCATACTGCATAACGTGTCAGCTGATGGTGCGCCTCAAAGTATTGTTGTTCCTGCACGCCGCGAGGCCCAGATCTGAGTTGACCTCACCCGCTTCCCTGGGTGGTATCCCCAAGTCGCCAGCGCTTCCAGCACCTCCAGCGCGTGCTGCTGCTGCTGCTGCTGCTGCTGCTGCTGCTGCTGTCCATGGCCTTCTGACCCCAGGTGCAGCATCAATGCAGGCATCAGGCCCATCAGCATGAGGCCGGGCGGCCTGAATCCCAGCCGCAGGTGGCTGGCCAGCAGGCCGGCTGCGTGCTGCAGCTGCCACTGGCAGTAGTGGGCGGAGGTGCGGTAGGCTTCCGGGTTGCTCGCATGCAGCTCAATGGCTGAGGCGGCTGCCTTGCAGGCCTGCGCAGCAATAGGCGCATCACAGCAGCAGGCATGGCGGCGTCCTCACTGGTGGTGTGGTGAGTACTGTGATTGCTGGTAGGGACTGCGCATACGCTGACCAGCCGCTGATGCAGCCGCCTGCAGCAGGTGTGCACGGGCACAGTGAAACGGTCTTGAGCTGCACTCCACCATTCCGGCACACTCAAATAAAATACAAGCTCCAACGCGGTCTTTGCAGCGCCACAATACATAACCGTGCATACTGCACAAGTGCAAGAAAGCCTCCACCCCCACCAAATCTGGTAGCTTTAATGCTATATGATGGGAACGCACCGGTACGTTCACACAAGGCACAGCCCTGCAAAGCGGGACGTAGAGCTGCACCGCACGCCGCAGCCCTGCGCACCCACCTGAGCATTCAACGCGTTCAGCAGCTCCGGCACTGCCACGCTACGGTGCTGCAGCCGCGCGTACACGGCAGCCACTGCTGCGAGCTGCTGTGGGCTGCTGGGTGCCTGCATGTGCCTCGCCCTCACGCGCTTGACCAGCCAGCCGGCCACTGCGTCAAACATGCGCGGGCTGGGGCCTGACCCGCCGGGGGGGGGGGGGGGATGCAAAAGCCAGGCAGCAGATGGTGAGATGAAGCCGTAGTCAACCAATCAGTTGGATGCTGTGACTTGCATGCAGAGTGTCACCAGCTTGGCATTGCACACTGAGTTACCAGCATGCCTCAAGCACAGGCACGCTCAGAAGCAACCTTGGATATATCGCAGGAGAGTGACGACCACAGCAACGCTTGTAAAGCTCGCCCTATATGGTTGTTCAAGCCTTTCAACATGCTTGTTTGAAAGCACTGTGTCTGTACAAAGCAGCACGAGCTACACCAAAGACGAGGCCACGAATCACATTCACTCCACACATTGACACACCATCCGTGTGCTGCGTCAGCATGTTCACAAAGCTCCTTCCAACATGAGATGCAGCTCCCAGTGGCGCAGGCACATGCTGCGTGCTGCACCGCGCAGACCACGGCATACATCAGCGCACAACAAACAGTACACCAGCCACCAATCACCCCACAACACAACATTCACCGAGCCTTGCGCCGAAGATCAGTGTGAGAGCTCAGCAGGCCTGCAGAGCCGTGCCGTCTGGGACGCGCAGCCAGGTGGCTGGGAGCAGTGCACACACTGTGGCTGCTGCAACAATAACGCTGCTGGGCCACTGCTTCCACCCTGCAAGGCTGGCACACTGCGCCAGTGACTGCGCGACAGCACCACCACTGCTTCCACCCTGCAAGGCTGGCACACTGCGTCAGAGACTGCGCAACAGCACCATCACCACCACACACGCCGCCAGTGGACAACTCACAACAGCTCACCATCTTTGTACTGCAGGTCGGCGTAACTGCTCAGCAGGCTCACTGCCCCCTCCACAGTGAAGCTCCCAGCAGCACTGTGCCTGTTGCTGAGCTGCCTGTACACCTCATGGGCCGTTGCATCCAGCAGCTGTGCGGCAGCCTGTGACTTGATGCCTGCGGCTGCTAAACCTGCTGCTGCGTCTGTCAAGTCTTCAGGGTGCCAAGGGTCCAACAGCTGCGCCTTAGCATTGGGGTTTTGAGGTTTGAAGTCTGCTGGGATGTCTGCTGTGTTGTTGGAGTACTGTATGAGGTTGCTGACGTGCATGCACAGCTGAGACAGGAATGGCAGGCGCGGCTGGCTGCTGCTGTTGCTGGCGCTGAAACTGCCGCTGCTGATACTGGCAGTGCTGCTGCCACTGTTACTGCCATTGTCGCTGTTGGTGTTGCTGCCTGTGCTTCTGCCTCCGCTGCTGCTGCTTGGCACCGTGCTAGCCAGCTGCTGCTGCTGCTGCAGCTGTGTCAGCTGCCCACAAGCCCACAGCAGTGACACAGCATCCTGCCAGGCACAGCACACAGCAGCACCCCAGAAAGGAGCACAACACACGTCAGGAAGCATACCACACAGCAGGGCCCCTCCAACACGGTGTGGCGCTCCAGTTCTCGTGTGGGGTGATGCTGCAGCAGGCCTACCTGGCATGCGCTGCAGGGCTAGCAGATCGGCGAGCAGTCCGATGCAGGCGAAGCTCCAACGAAACAACTTGCAGCTGCTGCAAGTAAAGCAGTGCGACTGGCAATGCCACTGCTTCATCCCAAGCTCCTCTCACGCCAACACAGCCGCATGTCAACTGTGTGCAGCATCAGGAGACTCACCCCTCTGGCGATGCTACTGCAGTCCCAGGTGTTGCTGCAGCTGGCGACAGCATCCACCAGGGAGACACAGCCAATTGAAAGGTACCAAGCCCTGCTGCTGCTGTTGCTGCCGTTGCCGTCACCATTGTGACTGTCTGTGCTGCCATCGAAAGCAGCAGCAGCAGCAGTCTCACAGTCGACTGCATGCACAGCCATGGCAAACAGCATGTCTGCCAGCTGCCCCAGCAGCACATACTGTTGCTGCTGCTGCTGCTGCTGCTGCTGCTGCTGCTGCTGCTGCTGCTGCTGCTGCTGCTGCTGCTGGCCGTGACTGCTGGTGCTAGTGCTGCCACCTGTGGCCCCTGCTGGGTGGTGCTGCAACAGTGCCGCTGCTGCACCCTCCATCAGTTGTGGCAGGCTGCTGTGCAGGCGCGCCTGCTGCTCTGGAAAGTGCTGCAGCTCCATCTCATGCAGCAGCACAAACAACCTGGCCACAGGAATGTCAGAGACAGATGACACAGACAGGCACGCAACTGAGAGTTGCGCCGAGCACATGCGATTTAGTGTGTGCAGTGCTGCTGCAGCAGCCAACTGCCAATGATTTGTCGGCAGCCGTGCACACTGTGAGACGAGGTACTGCACCCATGGCAACGGTGTAAGGCAACCAGGATGTGAGCTGCAGCACTCAAGCACTTGCATCACATTGTGCAGCATTATCTGGTGCTGCTGGTGCTGCTGCTCTGAAAGGTACCAAAATCAGGCAGAGCAACGAGCTGCAGCTGGCCTGTTCCTTGCCTGAACAACAGCTGCAGTTAATGTAGCAGCTGCTTCCAGCTCCACAGCGAAACGAACCACGGGCGGAGAACAGCTGCAGCGGACGTGCACTCGCCTGAACAAGAGCCGCAGCTGGTGCGGGAGCTGCATGTGTTGCTGATGCTGAGCTGCCAGCTCAACCAAATCCCAGGGCGTCTCCGCGGCGTTCAACTCCGCCAGCAGCTGCTGCGGAGACACTTGGGTTGCAGTGCCAGCTGTGTCTGTGGCTGGTGTGGCTGCGCCTTTCAGCACGCTAATGCAGCTGCTGCTGCTGGTGCTGGGCGTCGCTTCTCGCTGATCGTGCGAGCCCCAGTAGAAGCTGTACTCATGTGACTGCATCAGCGGCAGCAGCGGCGGTGGCAGGGGCAGCAGCAAGCATGCTTCAGCAAGGGTTACTCTAATTACATCAGCTTCAGCAACGGTTACTCTAATTACATCAGACCTGTTCACCGCATATATTTGGGATGTATCAGCACCATATCTGAGCCAACGGGTGACATTGCTCCCTAGCAGCACTTGCAGTGGCAGCAGCAGACTAGGGTTGTTGCTGCAGCTGCCTGACTGGCAGGCAAGACCCGTGGTCACACCGCAAGTAATATTATAGGCCTCACCTTGATCACTTTCATGTACCTGCTGCTGCCAGCAGCAGCCCGCACCACGCAGCACGTTCTGAGCTGCGCCGTGCGACAGGCAGCATCGGCCGTGATCCTTCTTATGTACATCCAGAACCATGCAGCGTACCTACCAGCACGACCTTTTCTGCGTCACATGTGTGGCTGCAGCACGGCGAGTACTGCTGCACTGCACAACAATCCACTCGCGGCAAGGGTCACGGCATCAATCTATCCCTTCTTTACTTCAACACATGGCTGCGTCGGGCTGTGTATAATGTGACGTTCAGCCGCCTGATGCCATACTAACTTTAAATCAGTTGTTACGCACATGCCACACATGCTTGCATGCAGGGAGCAGCGAAGCTGGGAAGGTTAAGACTGTCTACTGTGCTTGCCGTGCCTGAAGCGCGTAGGATTGTTATCTGTTGGACTTTTGGTACAACCCTGTGCTTCTACAACACACTCGGTTGCAGTGCACATACATCACCGTGTTGAACACGTGACAAGCACGTGCCCCAAGCTGTCAATAGTGTGTACAATCACATGTTCACTGTCAGTAACGACTGTGCTACAGCCATCAACGCACACGACTTAGCTGTTGCAGTGTACTGCTGTGAAACTTCCAGCAAGCGGCCCAGGCTAGCCAGCGCTGATCTCAGCCAGCTGCAGATGTGTGGCATACGTGCCAGAGCCCCCCCCCCCCAAGCAAAGCAAGCTGGAGCCGGGAGCGAATGCACGCTCGGCCAGGATAACCACTTGTCACGCCACACCAACGCCGACAATACACGAGCACAATCAATTAGGCCCCCAGCTGACATGCGAACACAGCTCCACTGGAGATTGTTGAACAATCACGCTCAACACATCCCAACCTGCAGGGCATGGTGCAGCACTGCACAGTGCAATTTGCGGCACTGCAGGTGACCAAACAACCCTGTCTGCAGCAGCAGTAAGCTACAATGCCAGCTGCACGCACCTGCACAATAACCAATCACACTTAACTCTGAAATAGCACAGAGTCTGTGCGAACCCTGTGCATTGGCGATGACACACCCACCAGGCAGAGCTAGCGAGCAGGGATTATTGTCCAGCGCAGAAGCAGCCAGGGAGGTAGTCAGGTAGGCAGGTAGGGGGCAAGTGCCCAGCCCTGCCCAGCCCTGCACTGCAGGGCCTGCAGCTGCACCACTGGCACTACATAGTCACGAGCTTATGATGGGTACCCCCACCTGCAGTGGGTGAAGGCGACTTTCAAAGGTCAAATGCTGCAGTCGCTGCTGCTATCGCTAACCCTTTGCTGCTATCGCTGCTGTTTCATTGAAGTACAGCGCAAGGTGGCTGAAGTGGCTACAACGTCACCGAACCCCAGAACTGCCAACAATGCTTCACACATTGTGTGCTGATGCTGTCAACAGCCAGATTGTCCCACTGCTGCCTAGCTAGCTGACCCTGAAAGGACTCTACTGACTCTTGTAAGCATGCAACTGGACCTGTCAGCAAAACCTCCAGCACCAGATCTCAAACCTGCACATCACCATTGTAAGCTCTGCATTCACCCCATGCAGCGTCCACGCTGCTGTGTTGACTGTGAACTGCTGCTGTACGCTGTCATGTGCTGTCCTGTTCAAAGCGGCAATGGCCTTGGAGCGAGGCAGGCATGCCCTGCTCCGAGACATGAACACAGCAGACATTTGTGTGAAGCAGTTGTGTAATCATGCTTGACTTCTGGCTGAGCCACCATTTGCATAAATCCCTGCTGTCATTCAACGCAGTTGTCATCAGCTGTGTGACGCAGCATGTAATGTAACGTAATGTAATGTGACTGGACACAACATACCTGCAAATGCAGCTGTAACAGAATGCACAAGCTACTGCTGGCACCAACTTGTCTCACACAACTGCAAACTCTGCTGCCTCGATAAGTAAGTCTGATGCCTCCACAATTCATGCCTTGACAGGTGCTGCAGGCATGGCCAGCTGCGCATGCACGCCAACCACTGGTGCGGCAGACAGGCCACACAGATCTATGCGCACATTCTCAAACAGTCCTTGCACAATGCGCTTGAGCAGCGGCCGCACAGCAGGCAGCCCAAATAACCGCCGCTGGTACGCAACAGATTGCTGCACAAACAACGCAACATCTGCAGTCACACACCTCCAGTGCAGGTGCTTCTGCAGAAACGCAGCGGTCCGCTTCACAACCAAATGACCAACAGCACATCACGGCACGGCACATGCAATGTCTTGTCTGTCGGCCACCGGAGGACATGACAACCGCACTCTCTGCTCTCCCGCGTCCAAAGTTGAACACCATCAACCCATCAGCTCGGCGCGGGTGCAGTTGCCAACGCCCGCCTGCATATGCCTGCTGCACTTTGCACTGGCACATTTGTCAAAGCGCTGTCACCTGGTCTTCAAGCCCCCTTTTGTGCTGCAGCTTATACGACGCGGCGTTGGTACTGGCAGCCACCCATGACTGGCCACTCTTGCCAGATCAACGTGATGCAACAGGATTGCTTGATGCTTGTGGCCCCCTACATGCTGTATGTAACACACAGCAGCGCTGTAACCTGGCAGGAAAGCAACGCAAGGACTGGCAGAACATGGTGTATGCAGCACACTATCAACCTGCCAATGCAGCCCTAGTACGCAGGGCCCAGCGCGCCATGCCTGTGACAGGGCACAGCACTGCATGCATGCAAAGGAGTGCCCCACAGCCTACCACCCGCCCGCGAGTCTGTGTAGCAAGGATGATGCAGAGTGCATCCATCACAATCCGACCCTGCGGATAGCCCAACTGCCGCAGCTACAACATGCATGTGGATTGTGGCATAGAAATGGTCACACAACTTGCAAGCATGTCACACATGCATTGGTGAACATCGCTCATCAACTGGAGCACACATCGTACACGCCACAATCTGTGCATCTCTGCAACACATGCAGAACGCCCTGAAAGCTCAAGGTCGCTCACTTCTCTTTGGTGTAGAATAAGGTGTCTCCACACAATGGTGCTGCTTGCTGTGCAATATCACTGCCTAAACATCATGCATCTTTGCAGGCTGACCCACTCAAGCAGCATCGCTGCCACACAGATGCACCTGAGAAATGTGGCAAGATGCACTGCATGCATGCAGGCATGCATGCATGCAGTGCATCTGATATGTATGCGTGCAGGCCGTAGCAGCTTGTGGCATGAAGCTGGGATGACTGGCTAGGAAGCACACGTCCAGCCAAGAAGCTTGACCACATGTGAAAGGGCAATGCAAAATACACCGCACAAAAAGAGACAACATAGGAGTTGAGGTGGCAAGCAGCACAGCATGTGCCAACCCCATCAGCAATACGGCAGCAGGTGCGTTGCAGCAATCGCACGACAGCTCAGTATGGCACAGCTGACCTAAACACTCTTGGTTGGAGGCCGTGTGGCCCTTGCACAGCTTCAAACCCTCATCATGACTCCCAGCCCTACACAATAGACACTGACATCAATAATACACAATATGATCAACTGCCTACATGACAGCAAGCTGGTTGTCTCCTGTCACAAGCCAGAGCGAGACAAGGCCATGGCAGTGCCAGGGCGAGAAGCACAGCCGGAGGAGCCGAATGACGGCACAACAGCAGAACAACTGCATGTCCCCAATCAGCAGCAATCAGCAATCAGCAGCCACACACCAGAGCAAATGGATCCGCATCTGACTACTCCATAACAGAGTGTTCAACATGCAAAGCTTGCAGCATCATCAAGTCATATTCACAGCCCGAGCGCAACACCCTTGAGACATGCACCCTGTGCAATCCATGGCATATCCCTTGTATGACCAGCTTGATATCAAAACCCAGTGGGGAGTAGGGGAGCTGCCATGGAATCATGCGCCAAGGGCTCCACATTTTGAGCTCCGCCAAGAGCTGTTGTGTCAACTGCAGGACCAACAATGCAACACCGTGTCAACCAGCCAAACAATTTGTACACGCAGCATATGAGGGTCGCTTGAGGCCGGCTTGTGCAGTGCCCAGGTGGCGTATGTGCTGCTGAGAGCATACTGCAGTTTAGTTGATGATTGAAAGCGCAACAGTGGAAATCAGCAGCTGCTCAGGCATGAACCAGGACAAGCTTGATTTGCCTTGCTTTTAACAGCAGTCACATCCAGCTGCAACATCCAACCGTTGGCAACCCATAGTCCTGCAACTGCATGCTTACGCGAGTGCACTGACCAGAAGACATGCCAGACTGCACAGTACACATACGTCACATGTGCCTGCCACACACATGCTGAGTGCACACGTACAGTGGCTGCATGGAGCTGCTTGTGCCTAAACAAGTATGAAGCGCACGTGAGTGCATGCCAGGCAGCATCCACTGTGTGCGCAACATGTATGAACGCACAGCAACAGCTGCACCATGCACTGCGCCTGGCGAGTCAGACTTTTCAGCAGCGTAAGGCATGCTGCACTTAACACAAACGACGTCAAGGCTGCTGATGTTGCTTCGTCACAACTCAGTGCTTACAGCAAAGCCGGCGGTGTCCGCTGTTCACAAAGCTGCGCTGCAACAGCCTGTGCTGCCTGCACCGCAGCAGTACTATACCGATACATCAGGGCATGGCCACCATGCGTGTCACCATCAACATAGCCATCACCACGCTTGCAAAGAGGCGTTGCCTCAAATGGGAAACAGGCTTGCAAGCAAAAAGAACGGAGCGCAGGGTGCGCAATGCTGCACCGTCCCAACAGCAGAGAACACAATAAGTTCCCAGCAACGCGGGTATAACTTTTGAGTACACAACGTCCGCCGCTGCGCCGTCCCAGCCCATGCAAAGCAACCAACCACGTATATGTCGTGCGTGCAACTCTGATTCTTCTCCAGTCAGTGCACCTGTCGCGCGCAACCAGCATACCTGCTCAACTGCCCGTGCCCTGCGCACTGCAGCGCCTGCCCACCGCCATCAGACAGCCAAGCTGCTCAAGCACTGCGGCCAACCCCAGCCAGAAGCAGCAGCTGCTCCAGCTGCTGCACATGCGAGGCCGCTGCCCCAAGCCTGGCAAGTGCTGCGCAAGCTGCGCCGATCGTTGCGCGCGGGCGCAACGTTCTCAGTGATGATGCACCTCATCTCGCGGGCGGCGTCTGCATGCTGCGCCTTTGTCTCCTCCAGAGCTGCTGCAGCTGCTGCCACAGCCTGCCTTGCCCAGCGCTTGCTGGCCGCCACCTGCTGCACTGTCAGCTGCATCAGCTGCAGCGCCTCTGCTGCAGGCGCTCGCTGCAGCAGCGCCGCAGCCTGCCGCAGCACGTGTGCGTGTGGTGCTAGCACCAGCAAGCCGCCCCTACTGGATGACATTGGTGCGATGCACTGCAGCTGCACAAAGCTGATGTAGGCGAGCCGCTCCGCATCTGACGCCAACGTCACTGCGCCAGCTTCGACATCACCAGCCTCGTCTTCACTGACCTTGCCGTCCTGCTCAGCTGCTTCAGCTGCCCCTCCTGTTGCACCTGCCACCTGCTGCTGCTGCAGACGCCGCAGCACTTGCAGGGAACATTGCGACTGCAGCAGCCACGCCCTGCATGCGCTGGGGGACAACCATGGTGCACCCACTGACGCTGCCACCACGCGCTTGACACACTTCAGTGCAAACATGACGCTGTCCGTGCGGGCGGCCAGCACCAGCATGCACTCCAGCAGTTCCGGCTGGTCGAGCAGTTGCACGTTGCCTGGTGGCCAGTGCAGGGTGCAGCCCGCTGGCAGCGGCACCTCGACTGATATCTCGTCTCTCAAGCCTGCTGCTGCCTCGAGCTGGCCGACAGCTGGCTCCCAAAGAACCCAGACCAGGGTCTGTTTTACCAAGACTGGCACACGCCTGTCAGCCTCCCGCATGCGCTCCACAGCCTTCTGCACTGCTGCCAGCACAAGCCCTGCATGACGGCGAGCGCCTGCCGCAGGTTTGCGCTGTAATGCATTGTGCAGCAGCCGTGAGCCGCAGCACAACCGACAACGGTTAACTGTCGGAGGCGCCCGCTGCTGCCGCCAGCAGTGCTGGCAGCTCCATAGCTGCCTGATCACACAGCAGCACGCGCCCCCACCCATTAGACAACAGGCCTGAGATGAAGTGTGCTGCCCTGCATGCTGTGCGTGCAGCTGCCGTGTCTGCTGGGTCTGCAGCTCCATACTTGACCCAATGCTTGCAGCACTGGCTGCAGCTGTTGTGGCTGCAGGGTGCCTTGCTGAACTGCCTGTGCTACAGCAGCAGCTGCTGCCACTCCTGCTAGGTCAGGCCCCTCACCCATACGGCGGGAGAGACACATTGCCTCCAGCAGCTGCGGCAGCTGCTGCACTAGCTGCTGCAGGACTGCCTGCTGCTCAGCACTCCGCTGATCGCCCTTGGTGATGATGGAGAACATCTGTGCAGTTGCGAACTGCCCACAGTCATCCACTGCCTCACCCTGCTGCAGCACAAGCAGCAGAGGTGCCACTAGCTCAGGCCACACGTGCTGGTTTGCCAGCAGCATCTCCTTCATGCTGCTGTACCCGCTTTCATTTGCACTGCTGCTGGGCCCTGGCGCAGCTCTGTCCCGTGTGCTGGAGCTCAGTGCCTTCACACGCCTCTCCGCTGTTGAAGCGTCTCTGCTGTGTGTGAGCTGCCTCAGCAGGCCGTCCAGAAACTGCCTGCGGTACACACATGAGAATAGAACGCATGATGAGTTATCATCGACGTTCAGGGCCGAGCATTGATGAAGCTGCTGCGCATTGGATCACAGGCCCACCCTGGGCTAGGGTTGTCAACATGTCTGAGCCGATATCCGTCACAACGCGTGCTTGGGGCCGATCTCAGGTGTATTATTGGCATATAAGAAAATGAGGACTTTGCTGAGGCTCCAGATCCGTCGCAAAGCCGTCAACTCGTCGCAATCGGCAGCACTGGCCTACCTGTAGGACATAGGGCCGTCTGCCATTGCCCTGCTGGTCCGTATAACGTTTAAAAGATACTAAACGAAATGTTTAGGCTTTTGAATGAGACCACTTGACTAGCGTCAGCAGCTCGTCGTCAAGGCTGAAATAATGTATGCGTAGCAGGCCGGGCTCAAACCAATATATATCATCAAACCAAGTGCAAAGATTGCTCCTGTGTAGGACTGATGGGCACTTCAAATGTAGCAATGCGAGGCCTTGGCCTGAACTCCCGCCATGACGCTGACCAGCGTTTGACCAGGGCTTGCACACCAGCACCAGACAAACGCAAGTCACCAGCAAGCTGAAACAGCGCAATAACAACGCAAATGGCGCGACTGATGTGCAGCAGTGTTGGTGTCTGCACACTGGGCACTTGCTGACTCACAGCCGCTCAACCCGGCCTCGGGCACACCGAAAGTAAGTGACTCAAATGCATAGCTGTGAGTCACAGCTTGAAGCGTTTTGCTTTCGGTGTGCCCTGGCTGAGGTTGCGTCATGACTCAGTTGGGTCAAGACTCCGCGCGGGAGTTTTTTGGGCCCTCGTCGAGGCGCGTTTTTCGATGCTCCGCATCGTGTGCTTCTGTTTGATAATTGTAGACAAACACGGAATTGAAAGCTAGTGGTAAACGGATACGGGATTGCCAGCGACCCACGCAGCAATTTGACACCTGAACACCTGAACACCTGAATGAGTGACACCTGAACACCTGAATTTCGTCACTGTATTGTTTTGCTGAGTACAGCGTGCGTTGCAACTAACGGTGATAAACTTAAGCGAGCAAACTACCCCTATAAAGAAGATGAGTAAACACGTAACAAGCAAACTGTCATTCGGGCTCGCTCAAGGTCTGCTTCTACTGCAACCGACAGTTCTGCGGTGAAAGCTGCCTGCAGGATCAATCAAGCGGGTTGCTGCAACAGGCTCCCTGTCCAGCCTTCCTGCAGGTGAGTAGATCATATTCACATTTTGCAGTGATCCGCCGGGCAGCAACAGCAGCTGACGCATCTCTTGTCGTAGGAGCAGAGCAACAGCTGTTGCAGCTCATATCACCAGCAGCTGGGCTCTCACCTGCAGCTGGCACAGCTGATGCAGCTTCAGCACCGTCAGGGCACAGTCTCTACACGCTTTGCTGCAGCCAGCCACGGGTACAGCAGCAACGCATCCTGTCATGGCCATCATGTGAGTCATCAGCAGCAACTGCATGCGCTACAGCCGAGATCGTACAGCGGCATGCTGCTTACCCTGGGGTAGTTTTAAGAACAGCCGCCTCGTGGTGCAGGTCTTTTGCTACTACAGCGAGGTGAGTTGGATTTGCCTCACTTACAAGCTACAGCACCCAACCCAGCAGTAGCAGCAGAAGCAGCAGCTGCAGGCAGCACAGCAAACATCCAGCAACACCTGCATGCACAGCAACAGTACAGCCCCAGCTCCCAGCAGCAAACAACCTTGGGCCCCAGCTCCAAGCAGCAATTGGTTCAAGGGCATCATTTACGCACTGCTGCCATGCGCGGTGGTTCAGCGTGCGCAGCAGCACCAACAGCAGCAGTCCAGCTCTGAGGACGGCAGCATCGGCAGCAGCAATGGTGCAAATAGCAACAGCAGCGGTGGTGCAGAAAGCAGCAGCGGCACACACAGCAGCAGACTGGTGTTTGCAGCAAGCCTGAGGACAGCTACATCTATGTTTGGTGTGAGCTCAGCGCAGCAAGCAGTGCTACGACTCCAGAGTAGCGGCAGCTGCAGGCCAGATAGCAAGCAGAATCCATTGCTGGTGTTGTTGCTCACCATGTCAACGTGCTTGCGGCTGCAGGGTGCAGCTGCAGCAGCTGGCTGTCAAGGGACTTGAACCTGGGGCAGCATTGCAGCATCTGAAGCAGCATCAACAGCAGCAGCAGAAGCAGGGCTGCAGCGCTACTGATGCTGCGGGTGCAGAGCTGCAGCGCATGCAGGCCAGCGGCATTATCCCAGATTCTGCGTGTGCTGGGCTGCCTGGTCGTGTCAATGCAGACCGCATTAATCCAAGGCAGTCTGCGAGGCAGTGCAGCATGGCTTTCATGGTGTCAGGTTTGTTGCTGCCAAGCTGTTCATCGCAGCCTGGGTTTTGGCTGGTAGGTGTAGCATTGCTGCTGTTGGCAGCATGCTTACGTACATGATCACCAGGCAGGTTGTGTTCCTGGTGGGTGCAGCAGACAGCTTGCCAGCTGGCCATGTCGACCCTGCAGCTGCCATCACCTTTGCATGGCTGCTGCAGACCAGCGACTTGACAGCAGCAGAACGGGAACAGCGACTAATCAAGCCATTGGCAGCATGGCTGTTTATCAGCCCAAGTGTTTTCAAGGACACGAGCATGCTGAACAAGCTACTAGACGCGTTGCGGCAGCATGGCACCGTGAAGGATCTCCCAGTCTTGACAGCCGCAGGCAAGCCAGCGTAGGGCACCAACACCATGTCAAGGCAGCAGCGCAGCAATCAGGCAGCCAAGCAGCAATAGCAGCAGCAGAAGAACAGCAATAGGAAGGTGCAGCCATCACAGCAGCAGCTGAACAAGAAGAAGGAGCAGCAGCAGCAGCAGGAGAAGCAGAAGCATGAGCAGTCGGACAGCACAAAGCAGCAGCAGCAGCAGCAGCAGCAGCAGCAGCAGCAGCAGCAGCAGCAGCAGCAGCAGCAGCAGCAGCAGCAGCAGCAGCAGAGCGACAGACAGCACACGTGGGATGCATTGTTGGATCAAAGGGTGGAGTTGGATGTTGCAGGCATGTCAACAGTAGCATGTGAGCTGGGTGAGCATGCACATGTCGCGGAGCAAAGGGCAGGCCAAGGGGTATGGGTGCCGCCTGGCTGGCTGCACTGGGTGTACAACATTGATTCATGCTTTAAAATTGCTTATGAGGTTTGCCCTACTACGCATGCCGCAGCATGCTGCCACATGCAGCAGCGCGTGCGCTTCAGCTTTGGTGGTGATGGTGAGCACATGCAGGTGCCGTTGCAGCTTGTTTCGCAGTTCAAGCGCTGGCACAAATGGTGCAGGGGCTGAGCATAGGGTGGTGTTTGTGCTGCAAGTTGTATTTTGCATCCGACTTGGTGTGTGTGAGTTGCTGGCTAACATGACACTTTGATGTGTTTAAGTGGGCACGTCGATTGCAGTTGACACAAACAGGTCGTGTGATATGTACCGGACACCTTGTAACTTGCGGGTCCAGTACACGGTATGCAGTCTGCCATTGTCTGTCTGCAACGCCCCAGGGCATAGCCAAGTGAAAGTTTCAGCAAGGTTGGGATATTTCACCAATGTTCACCAGAGAAAGCCAGAGAGAAAAAAATTCCTTCTTCTGCTGTGTTTTACCGTGCAGAGAAAATTTTCCCTGTTTCACTGGTGAAACCTGGGGAATTGCTGGGAATTGCTGGTGAAACAGGGGGGTCTCACCCATAGTGCAGGCTGTGCCTGTCATGCACCTGCAGTCTGTACAGCCACTGAGGAGGGGTGCCTGCTGCTGCATTCCGTGCTGCAGCTGCTGTATGACTGCATCCTTGAGCAGCCAGGGGCCCTTGGGCCTGCAGCACGCTCAACCACTGCGTTACCCCCCTCCCCTGCAGTCCTGGGCCGGATCGCCCTCCGCCCCCCGGGGGTGGGGCTACGGCGACCGCACATCGTGTCGCGTGCCCCGGCGGGGGGGGGGGGGTGCTATGCATCTGGCACAGACGCCTAGCGTGCCCCCCGGTCCAGAATAACTCGCTGTCTCAGCTTCAAACCAAACCTCGCCCTAGCCTGACACGAGCATATTGTTTTACTTGATCTGATGAGGCTTTCACAAGCCGAAACTAGTCGTCACCTGCGAAATACTTTACTCTCGTTAGGCTACCGGTACCCCAGCACTGCAGTGCAGGCAGCTGCTCCACGACAATGCTGCTTGATCTGGGACACATGCAGCTCAGCGGACCATCGGTAAGCATCGGTAAGCTTGGCTTTCGGCTTGGTACCAGTACATCAACAGCGTAGTGCAACCTGTAAGGCCGCACGCAAGAGCACGCGCTTACAGCACCATCCAGCTGCTGGATTCAAGCACCACCATTAACCATGAGTTGACAGCGGGCCTTCCCCGAAGGCGTTCGCTTAGGAATTGCATACCTCGCTGCCACTGCCCCTGCACCATGCAGAGGAAGCGTTGCCAGCAGAGCTCTAATGTGCGGCACTGTTGTGTAGGTCCTCCGTGAGTCCTGCCCGCTGAGGCCTGCAGCGCCCGTACGGCCTCTGCCTGGGTCTCGGGTAGGTCAGGCGCTTCACTGCAGCCAAGGCGGCAAAGTGCGGCATCAACTGCAGAAGCTGCAGGCGGCACCGCAGCAGCAGCAGCAGCAGCAGCCACCTGGCGGAGGTGGTAATGCTCCCCGCCTGCCCTCTCCTGGGGGCAACGACGGCGGCGGTGCTGAGGACCAGCCACTACAGGACGCCGTGGCCAAGACAAGTCAAGGGTAGCTGCATAATAGACAGTGGCAAAGCACAGGGAAGCACGTCAATAAAATGTGCATGTCTGTTGGAGTCTGTCTGTGTGGACGCTCCGGCAGGGTAAGCAAGAAGTTCATGTTGCATGCCTGTCACATGTGGCTTCAGTGCTTTTGCTCACCTGCCGTATGCATTTGGCATGCAGCACAAGCAATGAGGCACACAGAGAAAGTGAAGACATGCCATATTACCAATCAGCAAATACCAGACCAGCAAATACCAGCGCAGATCAGCAAATACATTAAATTAGCAAATACCAGACCAGCAAATATGCTTGGCATATGGTCTTCGCTGCTGCTGCCGCATGTGTTTTCTTCCCTCCCTTCCTGACGTGCAATCGCAGCATGCAAGGCGGGTTCAGCTGCAAAATGTGCGGTGCATTGCCACACGTCGATCTTGCTGTTGCTTGCAACTCTTGCCTGCAGGCGGTGAAGGGCCTTGCAGATTTCCTGGGACAGGCTGTTGTTGTTTGTGGCGGAGCGGCATTCTTTGCAGGTGGTGTATCATTCTTCGAAGCCAAATGTGGACCTTGCGTTAGCCAAGTTGAACATCTCGCCCTGCTTGTCCATCTGAGCAATGAGAAAATTGCTACTTCTTTCTGGTACTTTGGTGCTCAACTGCAGTTTGCAGTTTTCCTTGGGCCACCAAGCCGCATGCCCCTCAGCCCTACATCGCCCTCGCCCCTGAGCTCCCCTGCTGTCCATCTGGCATGCGTTGCAGCTGTCCTTGCCTTAGCCAGGGACGAGCAGAACCTTCAACTTGAAGGTTGAAGGTTCAACTTGAAGGTTGAAGGAGTCTTCTTGCTCGTCCAACTTGGCTAAGGCAAGGTCCACAGCTGCAACCGCTCATTGCTCAGATGGACAAGCAGGGCGAGATGCTCAGCGGGCTGAGGGGATGTTAGCGGGCTGAGGGCGGACATTTGCGGCATCTTGGTGGCCCAAGGAAAACTGCAAACTGCAGTTGAGCACCAAAGTACCAGAAAGAAGTAGGTGCAGCCCTGCTTGCTGCTGGCATGCCCAGTGCTGGCTAGCCGTATAGTGGATGAGTTTCTGTTTGTAGTCGCTCTAGCTGTTGTGTTGAGCACTGCTCAGCCGCCACTGTTGTGGTGCTCTTGACCAGTCATTTCAATGACCTGGTGATGGGTCAGGGTTTCGGTCATGTGTGATTATGTTGATGCGTGTTATCTGATCTTGTTTGTGTCCATGCGTGTTGTGATGAATGGCGAGCGCGCCATTTGTTTCATCATCATCATCATCATATTACCCATTCAAGCCATGGCAACAGCGCCATCGGCCCTGCGCCCCACCGGGGCGGAAAGAGGAGGGAGCACTGCTCCAGAATGTTTGCATGCATTGCGCACGTCCCAAGACTTGACAAGAAAAGCAGCAATACACGGTGACACCATCCGACATCTTCCAGAACTGCCCCAAATATCATCAGATACAAAACGCAACACCTTGATTGACGAATCAGCCATGGACAAAACGCTGCGCAACTTTCCCAGCGCCATTTGTTTGTATGCACAACTATGTTGAACTCTCTCGTCTGTGTCAAGGCCCCACATTCGTGAGTACAGCTGGTATAGCATTAGCAGCAGACCTTGCATGTGGGTGGGTGTGGGTTGTTAGGCACTCCTTTGCTTAGCATGCGGTGCGGTGCTGTGGGTTGCGAGCAGAGGTCCTTGACGCAAGACAGTCCAGCCATGGGGGGGGGGAGGCATTTCAGCAAAGTGAGTGCTGCATTTCCTTGGCCAATACAATTTCAGCTATGCGTATTTCTCTGCAACCTTTGCAATGCTTTGAGTTTGCGGTGGGTGACTGGTGTGTGTGACTCACTGCTCTGTAAGTTGCAACCCATCACTTGTAAGTGTTAGGTTGCAATCACGGCAGGGGTGTGCCATGTTGAGTTTCAGCTCCTCGTGAAAGTAATTACATGATATCTGAAATGAATTGAAAATTAAAACGCAAATGAAATTGAAACGCGTCACTTGGTGGGCTCAGATCGAGTGAGATTTGCAATGAAATGAAAGAAATTGTAAAGTGAAATTTGTAATGGCACACCCCTGGTTACCACGGCTGCAAGAACCACTGTTCCAACGGAACCCAGTGTAACCTTCTCCTGGAGCTTGTACTACTGCTTGCCTTCTATGCTGCTAAACGTAACATTGGCACTAAGGCCGTATCCTCTCACATCGGCACTGTACTCTTCTGTACTAAACAGAAGTGATACCAGTACTGGCTACCATCACTCGGCATGTGAGTGCGCTGACGCATCCATGATTGCACCAGCAACCACGCAGAGATGGTTGAGCTAGCCCAGCTAAAGCAGCCGAGTTGCCAACCAGCAGTTGCTGCCTAGTAGCTGCTGACGACTGCAGACACTACCCAACAGGTTAGGAGTTGTCTTTCATGTACAGGCGGCACTTGCAGTAGAAGAAGCAGGGCATGTAGCGTGACATAGCTCTGAAAATGGTGCGGCATGCACATCATCATCATCATCATCATCATCATCATCATCATCATCATCATCATCATCATCATCATCATCATCATCATCATCATCATCATCCATCATCATCATCATCATCATCATCATCATCATCATCATCATCATCATCATCATCATCATCATCATCATCATCATCATCATCATCATCATCATCATCATCATCATCATCATCATCATCATCATCATCATCATCATCATCATCATCATCATCCATCATCATCATCATCATCATCATCATCATCATCATCATCATCATCATCATCATCATCATCATCATCCATCATCATCATCATCATCATCCATCATCATCATCTCATCATCATCATCATCATCATCATCATCATCATCATCATCATCATCATCATCATCATCATCATCATCATCATCATCATCATCATCATCATCATCATCATCATCATTACCCATTCAAGCCATAGCATCAGCGCCATCGGCCCTGCGCCCCACCGGGGCGGAAAGAGGAGGGAGCACTGCTCCAGAATGTTTGCATGCATTGCGCACATCCCAAGACTTGACATGCACATTTCACATTTTCACATTTTGGAATTACATGAGTAACTTCGCCCGTTTGGGGAGCCAATGACAGGCTCATTGGGCAAAGAGCAAAACAAAACATGCAAGCAAGGGAGAGGAGGAGCACACTGCTGGAGGCTGCCGCAGTGATAGGCGACAGCAGGATGGTGGCAGTTGGCATCCCTGCAGCAGCACAATCATCTGCACAGCCATCAGCAGAAGCCTCCAGTAAGTCAGCAGCAGCAAATAGGCCAGCGGCAGCTGATATGAGCTGCAAGAAGGTCAGCAAGGCAGCAGTCATAGCCAGCAGCAGCACCAGCAGCAAGGAAGCCCAGCACCCAGCAGCAGCACCACACAGCCAGGCTGGGGCGAGGGTACATACTATGTTCCTGTGTAGTACACAGCGGTAGGTGAGCAAGGTGGCAAGCCCATTGCCTAGGGGTCCAATGCCAGGCAAAATTGAGTAGACGCAGCAGCAGCAGCACCAAAAGCAACAGGCACTGTGACAAGCATGATTGTTGGCTGCGTACACCTTAAAATTAAAGAAAAATCCGGCTTTAGGGCAGCTGCACTGGTGGCGCAGTTGATTGTTGTGCCACAGGATCAAGATGAGAAGTTGTGTAAATATGTTGCAAGTGTTACAGCTGAGTGGAGGCGTCCTAGTGGTGCTGTGGCGGTGACACCATGGCACAAGTATGTGCAGAGCCTGCTGTGCAAGTATGGTGTGATGTTGTGACCGCGGAAGGCAGAGCCAGTGCGTGCAAGAGCCATGTCACAAGCAGGTCAAGACACTACATGCTGAAAGGATTGCATGTGAAACGTTGGAAACTCCACTCTGAGTCGGTATGTGCTCATGTGCATCCCTCTCATGTTGATGCTATGGGTTCAGGAGGCTAGGCCGTACTTGCGTCAGTGGCAATTCCACGTGGTATTGAATTGCTGTTGCGTGTTCGTATGGGTTGTCTGTGGTACATGAGCGTACTAGTCAGTTTGGCGGTCGCAGAGCTAACTCCACTTCAGGATGTCCTTGTTGTGGTGCAGAAGTTGAGTCTTTGTCACACTTCATGTTTGATTGCCCTGCTACTTCTGCTCAGAGGGATGATATGTTTGCTGAGATCAGATCCCTGCCTGGTTGCGCTGAAAAGTTGCGCAGCGTTTTGTCCATGGCTGATTCGTCAATCAAGGTGTTGCGTTTTGTATCTGATGATATTTGGGGCAGTTCTGGAAGATGTCTGATGGTGTCACCGTGTATGCTGCTTTCTTGTCAAGTCTTGGGATGTGCGCAATGCATGCAAACATTCTGGAGCAGTGCTCCTCCTCTTTCCGCCCCGGTGGGCGCGGGCCGATGGGCTGATGCTATGGCTTGAATGGGTAATATGATGATGATGAATATGTTGCAAGAGCATGCAAGTGTACTGTAACTCTTCACCGATTTCCCCTGTTAATATATATAAGAATACCAGGGCCAACAGACGAACAACGGCCTGTACTTGAAGTACCTGTGTGAAGTGACCATCGATGCTGACGTGGGGTGGTCACCACCCGGTGGTGCATCGGGCGTCATGTCATGTCAAAAGAGACAAACGCTATGTCATGTGGCAGGCATTCACACTGTGTCACTCTTCACCGCACTGCAAGCCTGACAGCAGCATGATGTGCAGGCCCAGTCATTCCTTTGGACCAGATGATGCAAATGGTAAAGAGGCAGATGCAACCACCTTCAGCGGCTTGTAAGGGTTATCTGAGGGGCATGCATGCCTTTGCCTTTCTTTAACAATCTACCTGTCAGAATGGAGGCCCTACTAGGACCATGCCCTAAGGGAATGGCTAACACCTGGCTGACTCGCTGTTGTGCAGCTCTTGGGATGCAACCATTGCGTGCATGGTGCCCGTTACAAGCATTGTCACAATGACGGTCATTCTCTGTAATGTGATGTGGCGCGACACGAATTTTTGAAGAGCTCCTCGTTCTGCCACTGGCGGCCAGTGGCTCCCTAGCATATGCTGCCTGGTAGCACTGACTATATAGTTGTAAGCACCTAATGGCTTCACTGTGGCTCAACACACTGCTACCTGCTGCTAGTGACAGCTTAGCTGTGGCTGATCGCTGAGACATCATAAGTAGCAGGTATGGCAATCCATGTTACAAGTTTGCCCGCCCTGCAACTGCCAGCTCTCCTGCAGCTGCAAGCGCAGCAGTTTGCTGATGGAACCAGGCGGCTCCTAGCCGAAGACTTGTGGGATGTACCTGCGTGAACACGAAGCGCACAGTAAGCTAGCTGTCACTCCTGCCCCCCTCAGCGCGCCCTGCCACTGCTCCTTGCTTCTGCAGCTCCTCCGCCATCTCATGGAAGCTGACTGTGGCACTGCCACGCTTCGCTGCCTTGGGCGTGCTGCTGCTGGGGGACCAGCCTGTCATGAACATGACCTGCAGCAGCAGCAGCAGCAGCAGCAGCAGCAGCAGCAGCAGCAGCAGCAGCAGCAGCAGCAGCAGCAGCAGCAGCAGCTCAGAGATGTAACTATGGACCGTTCCACGTCAGCTGCGGACCACACTTCAAAACATCCACTGGGAACGTTTCTGACGAGGCCAGTACTGGCAGGACAGCTGCGCACTATCACAGCACAAAGCATGCAGCAAGCTGCATGTTGCACAGGCCCTTGGGCAGCCTGCAGCAGCTGTGACACATACACATTTGCATGCAGACACCATACCTGCACGTTGCATGAACGCCCCCGCCGCACGCCTGACGGGTGGCTCACCGTAATGCGTGTTGGCTGTCGCAACACCAGCCACAGCCGCATCTGGCGCGACCAAGCTGT
Organism: Scenedesmus sp. NREL 46B-D3; assembly: GCA_014080715.1. Taxonomy (NCBI): domain Eukaryota; kingdom Viridiplantae; phylum Chlorophyta; class Chlorophyceae; order Sphaeropleales; family Scenedesmaceae; genus Scenedesmus; species Scenedesmus sp. NREL 46B-D3. Next base: position 539,764 of record JACERP010000016.1, on the reverse strand, counting down.
CCTGTGTAGCAGCAGATTCAAAGGGTGCAGAGCTGGCTGTCACAGGCCTGCCCGCGTACCTGGTACGTTGCCTGGATGTGGTCTCCCTCCTCATCATCGCAGTACAGGCTCTGGTAGGCGGCAGCAGCAGCAAGCGCAGTGTCACGGTTCAGCCCTGAACCGCGCTTCACCTGCAGCAGCAGCAGCAGCAACAGCAACAGTAGTGTTGTGTCGTTGAGCTGTGCCCGGGTCCAGCTCGACTAGGTGCCCGCCTGCATCCAGCAGGTGCTCGTCTTGTGCCGGGTCCTAAGCCCGGCTGCACAGGCTGGCTGCTGTCTCCAGGCACACAGTACAGCCCAATCGCACGCACAACGGACTCAGCAGGGCATGCAGCAGCGATCGAAGAAGCCAGCAGTGTGGCCCCCTGACCTGCAGGGCGTTGCTCTCTCCCATCAGCCTGAGGTGGCTGACCAGCGACACCGCTGAGCTGTAGCGCATGACAAACGTGTCCACATCAACAGTCGGCAGCGCCAGCTCAGCACGCGTCAGCAGGTTGCCTGCATCACGCACCTGAGGCAGCAGCAGCGACAGCGGCGGCGGCAGCAGCAGCAGCAGTAGGAGTCTTTGTGTGTGTTGATGGTGGTGGGGGGGGCAAAGGGCCAAGGAAGGAGCGACAGCAGCAGCAGGTCATATGAAGGCAAGGTCAGCAGCCGGATGGCATGCACCAGCAGGCTGCCTGCACTGCGCACAGGCAGCAGCAGGCACTCCAAGAGCAGGCTGTGCAGTGGATAGCGTACTGGCTCCCAGACCCCACTCACAGCACGCAGCAGCAACCGCCAGTGCACTATCACGGCAACAGCTCCTGCCCAGAATGCGTGTTGGTCTTGTTCCTCCGTCAGGCTGAATGCTGAGCAGCTGCCTAGTGTGCCAGGCGCTCTGCTGCAGCGCATGCCCTCTCCAAGACAGCAGCAGCATGTGCGTGTGGGGCACACCGGGCCCCGCAGCCCACCCACCTGTGCCAGGGGCGACACAAAGGGCGAGACCCCTCCCTGACGCTCCTGCTGGGCTAGCGAGCAGGAGATGCGCAACTCCTGGCACAAGCAGCGCCAGCGGCAGCAGCACCATCAGGCGGAGTGTCACACGCAACAACACAACGGTGAAGATGTGCCAGGCCACCCAGTTGTTGTTGGCGTCTCAAGCAAGCGCAGCTCATATGACCACACACAAAAGCCCCTGGAGACAAAGGCAGCACCTGTTCACGAATAGCTGCGCTTTCAAATGCAACGCCTGCATGCCCAGCATGCGCCGCCACAGAGGGCACCAGGCATACGCAGCGCAGAAAAGAAAGTGGTAGCAGCAGCAGTAGCAGCAGCAGCAGCAGCAGGAGTGGTGGCGGCCGCAGCAGTGATGTGTCCCCTCACCTGCATGGTCTGCCCTCCCAGCATGGCTCCCAGGAACAGCCCATCTGGCTTCAAGGCTCGCCGGATCTGCGCCAGCGCACCCTGCGCAGCACGCAGAGCAGCGCCAGGCACACGGCAAGCGCAATCAAGCAGTGCAGCGCCGACAGGGACACACACAAAGAGAGGCGGGACGAGCGGCAAGCCTCCAGAAGCCCAGCGTGGTGCACGTGCACAACTGCATCCAGCACTGCATGCATGTGCAACCACGGCACACAGGGACCACGCACACCATCTCAAATCAGCTTGGGCAACTGCATTCTGCATGCAGGCACAAGCGCAGCGCCATCAGGGGCCGCTGAAGGCCCGCAGCACGAATTGTTGTTTGTGCAGTTGTAGCCGAGTGCTGCTGTCTTTCCAGCACACAACTGTTCACCACACAGCCCCGCCAGCTCAGCAAGCACCTGGGGTGCCGCCGCGAGCTGGGGCCTGCCTCGCTGTTCGTGCCCTGTTACAATGTCCAGCCACCACTAAGGCTGGTCACTGGCTTAAGGGACGGGTTGCACGCAATGATGCATGCAGCTGCTAGCTGCGGCTTCATGAACAGTAGCACAGCTTGCAAAGGATGCCAACAGACAAAGTTTCCTCCTCCAGTGCCCCCAGGCGCCACTAGGACAGCTCACTGGCTGCAAATGCCAGTTTCACACAATGTTCTTGCTTTGCTTCACTGCTGAATCAAAATGCTGCTGCTTGCTGCACAGTTGTGCAGCCATACTTCAAGGTGTGTGCCAGCTCAAGCAGGCCGCGTGGCCTCCCACAGGGCGCCAGCCACCATTAGAGTGATTGCTGCTCTTGTGAACGGATTGCCTGCGAAATGAGCTGCTTCAATGCTGTGCTTGACATTTTGCAGCATCAGCATTGAACCTCATGCTGTGTCAAGTGGGTGTGCTGTCAGCTCCCCCTCCCCAAAGATACTCACCGGCACATCATTGACCCAATGCAGCCCAAGGCAGCTGACAACCACTGCAGCGGCAACAACAGCGCAGCACACACACAAGGCGAGGTCAGCAGCACACACGTACCGCTCGGCGGCGCTGATATGCGCTCCAATAATGCTGCTGGCTGCCGCATGTACAATCTTGTGGATGGATTGCCTGCAACAAGAGCCGGCCGGTTGTGGGCTGCTTGAAAAGCTGGCGAGCTGCAAACAATGTTGTGCCAGGGCAATGCGCGGCAACTGTCCTGTTCACCCAGCGGCAGCACTGCCATCCGCTGGCAGTGGGCACCTGTCAGGTGCCAGCTCCTGGCATCTCAGGTTGCGGCTCTGCCACCAGCCCAAACGCCCAATCAACGCCTAGGTCCATGCTGCTGGTCACTCACGGTCAGCGCTGCTGTCTGCCAGAGGCAGGCACTCCTCGTCCGCAAGCACATATGAGGTGACAGGCCAGTGACTTGACGGGTGGCGCTGCCGGTGCTCCGCTGCGCGCTCCTGCACACGTGCAGCAGAAAACAAGGGCTGCCAGGTTGCGTGCTGCACCGGTGCACCTTGAGAGGGGTGCCATCACCAGCACCGGCGGACCAACTGCAGTGCGGAGACCTAGCAGGCGGGAAAGCAGAAGTAAGGCAGATGGTGGCTCAGGGTTAGCTGTTTCTAAGAGGATACTACTTCCAAAGCGTCACCAGCCTAGCCTACATAGTAGACCTGGAGCTGTGCCAGGCAGAACGAGAGTTTCCAGCATCAAGCATGACTGGTGACGTTTGGAAGTAAGTATCCTCTTAGAAACAGCTAACCCCTGAGCCACCATCTGCCCAGCATCCTCCAGGGTAGCAGCAGCTTCTGGTCAGCTGTGGCAGGGGGCCTGATGCTCCTTAGCAGGGCTGCCGATGCACGATGGCGGTTCGAGTCCTGCCTCTTCCTTGCTGCCTTTTGCAGAACCCAACCCTAGCTGCACGCCGCCGCTCCTGTCGCTGCTGAAGTCAGCCGCCAGCTGCAACCAGGGCCTGCTTACCTTGGCCAGCTCAAGCATGTCTGGCGATGCGTCCATGTGTATCAACCGCTCCACGCCGGCGCGCCCATTTGCCAGCCCCTGAGCCACCACCTCCCCGGCACCCCCCAGCACGACGGCGGTGGGGAATTTGCTGAGGCAGTCCTCGAGCCGGTCCAGGAGGCGCTCCGTGATGTGCAGCAGCAGCGGGTCAGGGCGGTGCAGGGTGCGGCGCAGCAGCGCGGCCCTGTCGCGCTGCGCTGCCTTCTGCGACCTGCATGTGGCACGGCGCCAACACACACTGAACTAGGTGGCGCACTGCATGCGGCAGCGGATGCGTCTATTAAGCTGTAGTGGTCTGTGTGGAGGCGATGCACAAGCTGTGAGTGATGTGCGGCAACAGCCGTTTAGGTTGGTGCAGAGTATGGCACAGCCACGCTGCGGTGATGCCTTGCTGCCTTGCTGCCTTCTGGGACATGTGGTGCAGCTGGCGCCAGTTTCAACCTTGGCTGGATGCACGGGTGTTGTCTTGCTGTGAGGCTGCTTTGACAGCTTGGATGCAATACTTGATGCTCGATTGAGCGCCACTGCAACACCTCTGTGGTGGCCGTGCCAGTCGTGCGCATGACAGTCATGATCGGCATCATGCAGGCGTGCAGGTGTGCTTGAGCTCTGCAGGTGATAATGCTGCTGCTGTTGCTGCCCACCAACCTTCGCTGGGCATGTCCTGCTGCAAAAATGCACATCAAGGTGCGACAAAGATTGCCATGGTGGGCAGCAAAGATGGTATGTCGCTCAATGCACATGCACAGCATGACCTGCCACACTTGCACTGCTGTGTTGCAGCTGCCCTGTGTGTTCTAGCTCCAGCTTTGCGTGCTGTAAGCTCTACGGCAGTTGCTGTACAGCTGCAAGAAGGCTCTGCTGCCTGCCCCGCTTGCAATGCAAGCTGCTTGCTGGCTGCTGGTGCTGCTGCAGCAGCAGCAGCAGCAGCAGCAGCAGGCCTACCCTCCCCTGTGGAAGCAACGCTTGCTGCGGCATGACACCAGCTATGATCACCCAATGCATCTCTTACCTACCTGTCAAACAGCTCCATTGGATTCTCCAGCCCAGCCTGAAGCATCTGCTGTGCGCCGCTGGTATGGAGATGATGCTGCTGTTGGCACTGCTGCTGCTGCCATGCCACTCGTAGTGCTGCTGCTGCCACCAGCCCTGACTGCCGCAGGCACGGCACTGTTTGGGCCAGCCAGCAGCTCATGGCTGCTGTTCGAGTGGTGGTCCTGGGCTATTCTTTGCTTGGCCTGGCTTGCTTAGTAGCTTGCAGTAAAATGAAAATTCAACGTGGGGCGTGACTCTGCTGTGAAAATTAGCGGCAAGGCTTCGATGCCGCTGGCAGCCCCTGTGTGCTGTGATCAGGGTGTGGAGAGATCAAGAACTGTTTCCAGCACCTTGTGCTGCTGATGCAGAATATGTTGCTACTGCTTGCAGGAGAGTGCAGTTATGTTGCCTGCAGCAGAGTGCCGTACAATGAAGACTGCTTGAGCTGCTTGGGAGCCACCGTATGACACAAGCTGTCACGAAGCATCTGCAAAGCTCGATCTAAGGGCCAGGTGCTGTGGAGAGCAGGAAGCCACAAACAAGGAGACAGGGGCTGTCATGACACAAATGACAGCCACACCTTTGCATATACTCGCAACGCACACGTGCAAGCTCTTACTGATATACAAACAGTTTGATAGAAGTACACGACACACGGCAACGAACGAACACATTGCAAGCTCGTACAGCCCTACAAACCAGCACAGGCACAATGCAACGCGCTCTGCAGCAGCATTCGTCCGCGGCCCCATTCAGAAGTCATACAACATCAAAACACCAAGCAAGCCATAGAATTGTCGTCCGATGCGCAGCACAGGCAGCAGCAACAGCAGACAAGGCGAAGCTTTTTGAAGAACTTAAGGAGTCGTGCGCTGCTTTCAAAAAGGCACCACCATCAATGGTGAGAAGTCTGTACGAGGTTTGACATTATGGTATTGTCGCTACAGATAGCTGCATCGAGCTGGGAGTTGCTCGCCCACCACCACAAGTGTGGTCACCTGACTGGCAGATTATTCCTGTCAGCCAGGCTAGCACTTTTTCGTTCTGCATCAGAGGTTGAGAGACTGTCATCTGACATAATGATTGACAGGAACCATGGTTGTGCTGGCAACAGCACCGCCACACTGATATCCTTGCACAGCATTCCTGGCGCTGCATCAGCATTTGCGCGCACTGTTGCTCACTCAAGATTACTCTTGTCAGCAGAGGGGTTAATGCAGCTCAACTTAAGTTGCTGCTGATGCTGATATTGCTGCTGCTGTTCCTGCTGCCGCTGCAGAAGCTGGAGTTCAGTGCAGATATTCTGTCAGCGCTCAAAGACCTGCAGGCAGCAGCAGCACTGCCGAAGTGGGGCTGCGAGTCGCCAGAGGCACAAGCAGGTGCGTCATGCAGCTTCACATGCCTAGCATGGTACAACTGCAGCATGAGTTTAGTTGCAGCTGCGCCTGAGTCTGAGCCGCAGCAGTGCTACTTGGGGGTGTTGCACAGGTGGGTGCGTCGCAAGCAAGCGTTGTTCTTGTCATCTCATCTGCCGACAATGTGCCAGGAGACAGCAGCTACGCCAATTAGGATGCCTTACAGCACACGTTCGTCTATCTTGTATGTGCTTGTTCAACGAGTGCTGAGTCGTACAACACCCCCTACGTGAGATGCCTAAAATCCTGCAGGCAAACTAGCGGCAGGCGCTCGCAGCCACACTGCACACAGTGGATGAAGCCATACAGGACGCCATGTCTTGGCACCGTAACAGCTGCTGGTGTGACTGAATGCACGTGTGTCACGTGCCTGCATGTAAAGAACAGCTGCTGGTGTGACTGAATGCACGTGTGTCACGTGCCTGCATGTGAAGAACAGCAGAGCTTCAACAGCCCTACCTCGCGCTGTATGTGCATATGGGGCAAACTGAAGCACATGAGCTCACTTGTGATGATCATGTCGGCTGGCTGGCTGGCTGCCTGGCAGGCGAAGAGCAGCAGAGCTTCAGTGGCCCCACTGCGCGCCGCAACGTGTTCATGGGCGAGCTGAAGCAGATGGGCATTAAGGCGCCGGACCAGATTGCGACACCATCAGTGCGCAACGACAGCGCCTTCCTGTTCACTGTCGTGGGTGAGTGTGGTGCCTCCACACTGCAATGGCTGCAGGTTGAGGTTGTGTGAGCAGCAGGCAGATCGCCTGTGCAGGCTGTGCACCCTGTGCTTTATCATCAGCTGCTAACACAGCACTGCTGCAGTGTCATCAATGCCACGCACAACATGCCGCTAACATCATTGTCAGCACAGTTCCCTTTAGGTGTGATGATCGATGAGCTGCTGAGTATCTGGCGCTGCTGCTGCTGCTGCTGCTGCTGCTGCTGCTGCTGTTGCACTGCAGGTGTGTGCAGCGTTGCAGCTGTCGTGCTGGGTCAGCTGCCGGGTGACTGGGGCTTCTTCACCAGCTACCTCACGGGCGCCATCGTGCTGGTGGTGCTGGCGGTTGGCTCCACAGCACCAGGCCTGCTGCAGGTGAGCCTGCTGCTCACGCGGCCACAACAGCAGGGGTTGGCCACAGACCTTATTCTTGAACACACTCGGGTCTGTAGCAGGGTCTGCAGCCAGGCATGTGTGTTGGATGTGCCGCGGCGGGTGCTCTGCAAACTCACGCCACGGCAGAGGTGTCATTGGAGCTGATTGTTTGACCAGATTTGGCAGTCTGCGCTGACCTCTTGCTGACTTGCACTGCTTGCTGCAGGTGTTTATTGACAAGTTCAGCCAGGTGTTCCCTGACTACAGGGAGCGCGTGGTGGCACATGAGGCAGCACACCTGCTCGTTGGTGAGGCGCCTGTGCTACGTCATCACCCGCCTGCCTGGCTCCCTGGCTTGTGCGGTGGCAGCTGCAGCTGTGCTGCACTGCGCCAGGCAGCATGCCGGGCAGCGCTGTGTCCTGTGCATGAGGAAAGGCATCTTGCGGCGGCATAGTACGTCGCAGTGCGCTTCAAGAGTGGACGGTGCGTCTGCTGCCTGCTGCAGCTTGTGCTGCAGCTTCTGCTGCCTGCCTCTGTGAGCGTCCTGGCATGCTGCATACCACCAGTAAGTTGCACAGCCAGCTCTGTTCGTGCAGTGGTGCCTACATCAGGTTGTCATGGCCTTCTCTTGCACGTGTTCTTTCGCCTGCCGTTTTCTGCCACCATCTACAGGCTACTTGATGGGCGTGCCAGTGACCAGCTACAGCCTGGGCATCGGCCAGGAGCATGTTGAGTTTGCAGAGGCCAAGATCCAGGCGCGCATCATCACCCGCGATCTGAGCGACGCCGAGATTGACGGGCTGGCAGTGGTGGCTGTAGCAGGTGGGACGCTGCGCTGGCCATGGCTGTTGTCAGAGCATGTTGGTGCAGCAGGCACAAGGTATGCTCTGTGCAGTTGTGAGCCACAGCAGCGGCTGGCGTCCAAGAACAGCCTGAACACTGATACCTTTCTGAGCATGCCGCGCTGCTCATGCTATGCAGTCAAGTGGTGTTTGCCCACATGGGTGATGTGCCGCACTGCAGCACCTATGCAGCCTGTGTTTTGCACGGACTAGGCCATGCAATATGAGCAACACGTCGAATACTGAAGCTGCAACGCCCCTACACGCATGTGCTGCTGCAGGCGTTGCCGCCGAAGGCCTCAAGTACGACGAGGTGATGGGGCAGACAGCCGACCTGTTTGACCTGCAACGCATCCTGCTGCGGTCAAAGAGCAAGCTGAGCGCAGTGCAGCAGCAGAACATCACCCGCTGGGCGGTGTGGCGTGCAGCAGCACTGCTGAAGAAGTACAGGTGGGTCGCGGCTCAAGCAGTACGTAAGCAGTACACAAGGTGCCTGATGCGCGGCAGCCTCACGCTGTGTGCTGGCCTCTGTGAAGGTTGAGCTCGAGATGCAGTGGGGCGGCGGGCGCTGTGGCGGCAGCACTTTTGAGTCAGGACGAGTGGTTGGCAGTCAAACGCTGCAGCCGACTTGCAGCACAAGCATGCTCGATAACGCATTGCAGGTGATGACAGCTGAGTGGTGGCAAGCTGTTTAAACGGCACGGCAACAAACAGCTACTTTGCTTCCTTCTGTATGTTTCAGACATGAAGTGATGCGGCGGTTGCCTTATTCATCTTCTTGCTCTGCATACTGTGCTGCTTGCCTGCATGCGTGCCTTGTAGTCTTGCAGTACTGAGCATCAGGTGCTGCACCAGGTGGATCATTGGATGACTGTCTGTCTGTTTGTGCTGTGCTGCTGTCCATGGCTGCCATTGTGTGCCGCAGTGCTGAGCACCAGGCTGTGCAGGAGGCGTTGGTACGGGGTGACAGCGTGGACCAGATCGTGCAGGCCATTGAGGCAGTGCAAACCAAGCAGTAGTGCATGGTGTGAAATCCATGCACTGCTGATGGTGCCGAAGATGCTCACAGCAGTGGGAGTGGGTCGTGGAGGCAAAGATCAAAGTGCCAGCACACTGGCAGCAAACTGCTGCTTGCTGCAGCGCCTTTGCTCTTGGCCCTGCTGCTGCACAACTCAGATGGCAGCGGACCCAGAGTGCGGCATACAGCAGCTTGATCGTCCCCTGCCAGGGACCTGCCGCTGCGCCATTGTCTCCTGGCGTGTGATGGTGGGTGACGTCAGCGTTGCCGGTGCGCTGCCATGATGCTGTGTACACATTTGTTCACGTCTGAGCCAGGCCCTGAGATTGTGCAGGGGCTGCTGTTGTGCGTGCAGCCATGGGGTCTGGTCAAGAATTGATCAAAATTAGCATAATGTGGCTGAGAGCGCTCTCCACTGCTAGCGTACATGCTGCTGGAAGATGCAGCTGTCAGCTGCTATTAAGACCATGTGGCTGCTGGTTGCAAGTTTGGGTGGATACAGCACATGCCAGCAGTGGTGGTCTACCCCACACAACATAGTCTTTGGTGGTGATTCGTCGACTCGCGGGCCGTTCATCCCTTGTGCGAAAGCTAGTCTCACCAAAGGTGACGGCTGGGTGAAGTCCTTCGGGGCGCAGGGGTGTGGCATTACAGAATGCTTTTTAGGGATGTTGCCGTTCTGTTGCTCAAATGATTTCACTTTACAATTTCTGTCATTTCAGTATCATTGCAAATTTCACTCGATCTGAGCCCCATTGCGGAAAGTGAAATGACAGCGAAATGGGCGTTTGGCGAGCGGAAAAGCCAGCGTGACCGGCTAAACCTCTTGGGGGTCCGCGATACGCTAAACTGCTGACGCTAGACTCGCTAAACCCGCTAAACCAATAATTCGTTACCGTTCCCGCTCAAAAACACGCTCTAAACCAACTACATGATTGTTCTAAATGTTGCAGTTGGACAGTATGTGCTCCCGCAGCTCTGTGTCTCTGCTTGGCTTGCTGTAAAGGCTGTACCGCAATGCTTGCACTTAACAGGGCACCGTTTAGCTTTGCTGTCTAAGCTTCCAGTGACTATGAAGTTCTCCCTCACTGGATCTTTGGGCCGGCCGCCCTTGCTGCCATTGCTGTTGCTGTTGCTTGCCTGGCTAGCTAGCTGGGTTAGCAGCAGTCTGCTGCTCTATGATGTCGGCATCAAGGTTCCTTGAGCAATGGCAGCATCTGACATCTTGAACTAAGCAAACGCACTGGCCACGCGATGATCAACGGCCGCTACAGAACTCCAAACTTGCGCATAATGAGTTCGGCGCCTGGTATCTGTCTTTTATGGTGATCTGAGCGTTTTGGCCTGTGGTTCTGCGCTGCAACTTTAAAAAACATTATTAAAAGCTCTACGATGATTAACAGGGCGATCGCAGCTGAATAAAGCAAATGTCGGGTTTACACTGCCAGGGTTCTGGGTTTAGCAGGTGTATAGCGGTCCAGAGGGCCATCGCTAAACGCGACGCTAAACTACGCTAAACGCTAAACTCGCGACAGTTTAGCGTTTAGCCGGTCACCCTGAGGAACGCGTTAGGTTGCGCAAGGCTCTACCAGAACCCTATGAGTAGCATTATTATATCATTTTGAGGGGGTACAGCATGGCAAATGCCCTGGGACCCATGCACAGCAACCTACTGCAGTGAACTGCGCAGTTGCATGCAAGGGGCTGCAGCATGCTGCATCACCTCCCACATGGCAGGAGAGCACTCCTGCCTTACAATAACTGCAGAAATCGCTGCTCAACGCAAGGAAGCACACATCTAATCTATAACAAAACCAAAGCCATGTGGAGGTGCTGCAGTGTTGTGTGCATGCATGCAACCTTGCTCCCTAACGCCAGCTTGCTGGCAGCTTGTGTTGCTCTGCTCTGTGTTGATTTGTGACCATTTTGGACCGGACCTACCATGCATGGGTTCAGCGCGGGTGACCTCCTGGACTGGAGTACAAGACCAGCGGCAAGCATGGGGTGCAGGTGGCGCCGGCCCACCTCACACGGTGCTTGTCTGCTGAACTTCTGCTTGCTTCAGGTAAGTTTTTGGGGATGTTCAAGGGCGTGCGTGCGTAGCCTCTGTACCTTTGCTTCCTGGACGTGGACGGGCTGGCACCCCAGAAGCGACTCCATTGGCCTCGACATGCTTCATGTTCATCAGTTCAACCAGCGGCGCAGTACAGTGGGTGGAGCCAGCTTTGCTTACATGCGCAGCCTCGCAAGCAGAGGTGGGGAGACACTGCTGGCTTGCTTGCTTTTTTGCTGCTGTGTAAAAGTGCTGCTTCTTTCCACAACATAGGAGTTAATGTTATACTCCTTATGAAAGTCATGGCACGTCACGTGTGACGCAGCCTGTCAGCAGCAATGCCCACTTGCAAGTTGGCTGCATGTGGACCAAGTCGTAGTAGCTGAGTTAGTCGATGCAAATTTTTTTTGAACCTTTTGTCGTGTGGAAACGTCGATATGGGCAGTGCCAGAGTCGAACAGCGTTGTATGTTAACCCTGGATGTCATCTGTGACCACTGGCACGGCTTCCAACTGGAAGCTGCTCATGATGACGCGAAGCTCCTGCAAGCTCGGTGGCTGTAGTGATGCATTCTGACGCACTCAGCCGTTTTTGTTCTTTCCGGACACTTAGCCGACTGGTCGCTGCTGTGCCGTTCAACGTAGCCTGATCGATCTGTACTTTCTACAAAGTAGCAACAATGTCTGACCCTGAGCAACCTAATTTCCTTTCAAGCAGAGCGGTGTTTGCCCAGAAACCTCCGCTACCGTACTGGCCTGCATTCTTTGAGGCACAGAGCGACCTGTGGTAAGCTGCTGCTGTCCTCACTGCTGCTGGTGGTGGTGGTGCCATTGCTGCTGTTGTTTTGGCTGCTCGGGAACAGGATGTGTACTTGCTAGCCTCCTGGATCACTTGTATGGTTGTGAGAAAGCTATCTGCCAGCAGCAACAGCATCATAGCGCAGCACAGCGAGTATTGTTTGCGCACTCTCAACCTTGTCCCGTTGCAGCGTGGCTCATTGTCTTCAATGCTGTACTTGCGTTGTTTCTGCTCACCCGCAGGTCACCTGACAACCCCGATGGGCACATTGCGCTGGCAGTTGCGGAAAACAGGCTGACGACAGAGCTGGTGCAGCAGGGCCTGCAGGCGCACAGCAGCTTCCCACCCCACATGCTGTACTACCAGGACATGCGCGGTATACCTGAGCTGAGGCAGGCGATTGCAGCCATGCTGCAGGATTCCTTTATGGAGGTAAGATACTCAGCTGCTGAATCTGCTGTTCCATGGTTGACGGGGTATGGAGCAAGCCTGCGTCAGCAGTTGCCTGGTCGTGGCAGTGCAGCAGCAGTTTCACAGTGCACGGACACAGCAGCAACACTGCCTCTGGCACAGACAAGCCGTTGGGAATTTGCAAGCACCTGCATGCAATGCAACGAGGGTCCGTCAAAGAGCCAGCAGAAGAGCAGCTGGGGTCAAGACTGAGCAGGTGCAGGCGCTGCCCGTATGTGCACTGTCTGCAGCAGCTGTAGAGCTGGATCTGGGCTGCTTCAGTGCTGGCAAGACAACACATGGTACGGAAGACTCCAGTTTCCAATGCAATCGTGTTGTCATGTTCTGTAGGGTGTGCAAGTTGAGCCACGGCACCTGTCTGTTCTGTCTGGAGTGGGGGCCGTGCTGGACCTGCTGTTCCAGTGCATTTCAGAGCCAGGGGATGGTGTGCTGATCCCTGCACCATACTACCCTGCCTTTGACAATGACCTGCGGGTGAGCAATGGTGGTATCTGTCCGGCACTCGGCAGGTGCTGGCAGCCTCAGTATGAGAATAACGCTGGCTGAACAGCGATCAAACCTTGGTTATGCAGGCACAGCACATTCCCGCAAGCCATTCTGGTGCGCAGGCATTCACTCTCGAAGTGTGTGACTTCAACTGTGCAGCATTCCTGTGTTGTACCAGCGCCCTAGAAAACATGAAACGCAACATGCGTCGCCGCCTGCGCTGATTCGTCATGCTTGCAGGTGCGCAATCAGGTGACCACTCTGCCCGTGCATGTAGAACCCCAGCAGCAGGACTTCTCGGCAGCACTAGATGCAGCAGCAGCAACAGCGCGGCTTGCAGGACACCCGGCAGCAGCGCTGATGTTCACGCACCCCACCAACCCCCAGGGCACACTGTTCAGCAGGCAGCAGCTGTGCAGCATGATAGGCTGGTGCCTGCGCAACAAGGTGCACTGCATCAGGTGGGTGCGCTCGTGCGCAGGTTGCTGTGTTATGCATCTTAAAAAGGGAAGGATAGTGAATGTGCTTCTCAGCATTGGGGCATGCACATGATGTAAACTTGCAACTGTAGCATATCGCGTCAGGTGCAAGCACCGCATGCTTCAAACTATTCAGCAGGCCGCAGCCCTGCAGCATGATCCAGGGCTGGCTGCTCGATGAGCTGCACTGCAGCAGGTGGCTGTACATAAATATTGAACAGTCGGATGGTGCTCGACTCTGTATCATGGTTGTGCGCATTCTGCAGCCACAGCGTGCCTGCAGCCTGCCGCGATGATGTCGTCGGCAACTCCCTGCTGTGTATTCGCCATGCCCAGCGCAACCATCCGTCACTCGTCTGAACCGCCTGCAGTGATGAGGTGTACGCCAACTCGCTGTTTGATGAGGCGCAGCAATTTGTGAGCGCGGCGCACCTGCTGCAGCAAGAGGTGCAGGGCATGGAGGGCGGCGAGCTCGCAGGTGCGCCGCGCAGTGCACGGTGCTGTGCGCGGGTCACGTCCTGCTGTCCCAGCCTCGCACTCATGCTTGATGTGCACACCGTGTGCGTGCAGCCGCACACACTCACACACCCACATTGCAAAACAACCAGGCAAGCAGCAGCAGCAGGGTTGCATCACCAGCAGCACAGGCTGCAGCAAGATGCTCTTGGTTTGCTGGCATGGTGCCCAGCATACCATTCTATCAGCAGATGCCCGCCGGCTTGGCCAGACTGTTCAGCTTCGAAATATCTCTGCATCCAACGGGCTCACTGTACTGCTTGCGCGGATGCTGCTGCTGCTGCTGCTGCTGCTGCTGCTGCTGCTGCTGCTGCTGCTGCTCACTTCACTCGCTGTGCAGATGACTTGGTGCACATAGTGTTTGGCTTCTCCAAAGACTTTTGTGCCAGTGGGCTGCGTGTGGGGTGCCTGCACAGCAAGAACGCTGCGCTCAACAAGGCCCTTGACAACATAAGCTACTTCAACAGGTGGGTGTCCTGAAAACAGCCTGATACAACATATGTTTGATTGGCATGCCGGGTTACTTGATGTGCCAGTGGCCTGTAGCAGGCAAGCCCGTTCTGCACCTTGCTCTGCACAGGTCAGTCCGTCAAACACAGCTCTACAATGTGCCTGGACGCACAGCTCAGCCCACTCACCAACATTGTTATGGATGTTCCTGTTTTGGTATGCCCTTCCCCACCATCCTAGCTGCTTACATGCTGCCCTCCGCAATCGTGCACCTGGGTTCCCCTATCGTACCTCTTCAACCCATTAGGTCAGCTCTTGTGATTAAGCTGCCTCGCTAATGCCCCGTTCTTCCGCCTGCTCTGCTCTGCTCTGCCTCCTCCCTTTCTTCCTGCAGCACGCCCTGCCCACTGCAGTGGTCGCTGAGTCAGATGCTGTCTGACAGGCAGTGGCTGCAGCATTACTTGCAGGAAAACAAGCGGCGGCTGAGGCAGGCGTACGCAAGCGTGACAAGTGAGTGGTGTGAGTGTTCGAGTGCAACAAATGCAAAGCGGCTGATGGGTGTGCTTTCAATTGTCAGAAAAGCAGAGGCTGTGGCGCTGCTTGCAAGCGGCGGCTGCAGGAGGGCTTTGCCAGTTCTCTGCCCGACTTGAGCACTAGCACCGTTTTATTGCTTGTGTCCAAGCTATCTATTTCCCTGCTGAGTCTTGACCGCGTCTGTGCGACTGTAGGTGGTCTGGATACAGCCGGCATTCCCTACACACCTGCCCCCGCAGGTATGTTTGTGTGGGTGGACCTGCGCGCTGCCTTTGGCGGCAGGCGGGGCGGCTGGGCTGATGAGGAGGCGCTGTGGCACTGCATGGCACAGCAGCACCGAGTAATACTCACTCCAGGTGCGTGCACTGCTGGTGCTGTACCCGGTCATCATCATCATCATCATCATCATCATCATCATCATCATCATCATCATCATCATCATCATCATCATCGTCATCATCATCATCATCATCATCATCATCATCATCATCATCATCATCATCATCATCATCATCATCATCATCACCACTGTCAGCATACTACCCCACACGTACGGCTGTAAACATTTGTTCATTAGCATCAATGCCATCAGCCCGCGCCCTACTGGAGCGGAGGGGAGAGGAAGCAATGCACACTGGTACTGTAGCTGCAATATGTCAGGGCATGCCGCACGCAACACAGCTTATTGGTGCTAAGGGGGTGGGGTTGGACTGCATGGTGCAGCAGCTCAGGGTGGTGCTCTCGCCACGTAAGTGCAATGCCGCACATGAGGTTGTTGCTTTTGAGGTGTGCGGCAGGGTGCGCATGTCTGGTTGGTTGAAAGCTCTCAATGACCGTGACTGTATGACATGTAGAATTGCGGTGTATGGGTACATCTGATTGTGTGCATTATCTGTTTGTTGCTCTTCAAGGTGTGCGGCGAACAGGCACCCTCAGCTGCACTGCTTTACGCACACCTTGTCACGTGAACTGAGGCACTCTACAACTCCATTGCACAGCAGTCTGCAACCTGACATCAAGTTTGTGCTCACACACATCGCGCAATCAGCTGCACAGCCACTAGTATATAGCTGTCCCTGCCTGGTCGCCACGCCGCAGTGGACTTACAACTTGCAGAGGTCACACAGGTGGGGTGGTTGGCTGCAGTGGAACACAAATTGAACTGGCTGATGCAGGCACAGTGTCTCAAGTCATTCCATTCAAAAGCAACCTGCAAAAAGTGAACTGTTGCTGCTGTGTTGCTGCCATCGCCCCCGCTGCGTCTGCTGCCAGGCTCTGCCTGTCATGCCGCAGAGCCGGGCTGGTTCAGGGTGTGCTATGCATGGACCCAGCCCGACAGCCTGCCTGTTGCAGTGAGCAGGATTGAAGCAGCAGTGGAGCAGATGCAGCAAAAGGAAATGTGATGTGCCGCTCATGAGCTGCTGATCAGCAGTCAGAGCAACACATCAATCAGAGTGGTGCGGCATGTGTGTACATGCAGTCCAGAGGCAGCAGGCCTGCACTGCTGCTCTTACACTGTTCCTGCCGCACCTCAGCAGAGGGTTACTTCGGGCACAAGCCTAGGTTCTCCCCGCCAAGGAACCAGGTGAACGTGTTGAACCACATTTGCAAGGATTTTCAGCAGAGGGCATGCTCCCTTGACTCTTGTGAGAGTGTGGTACTGCTGTAGCACCCGGGGGTGCAGAGGATGCCACTTCTGCACGTGCTGTTAGACCAGATGTATTGCTGTCACTGACATTGCAGTGCATGATCCCATGCTTCCAGGTTTTAGTTGTTGTAGATCTCGTTCAAGCAGCTGAAGCAAGTTACTGTCGACTGCGTAGCATCAAGCACACAGTGCAGGCACAGCATCCGAGAGTTGGTCCGCTCGGGCTACTCTCGTTGACACTGCCGCTGTTTTTCAAATCGGGTTTGCGGTACAGGTGCGTATGAAGATGATGCTTTGATGCTGGCCAGCTTGCCTGCATGGCAGCACATATGGTGCGGGCTGCCGGCATATAGCCTACCATGCCCTGTCCAGGAAATGCTCTGTCACGCTATTGAGGCTCTTTGACCAATGTAGCCTGGTCTTATCATAAAAACGCAGATGATTTGAGAAACGATTCAGAACGGCAACCTGAGGCAGAGTGACGCCTTGATGTATCGGATCAGCTTGAGGCACAGTAACATCTTGACACAAGGCATGCGCGTGCATTGCCAAGCAATCTGTCACTGACATAATGCTGCCGCAGTGTCGTGCATCACGCACGCTTCTGCCTTGGGTCAGCAACTTCAACTTGATGTTCAACTGCTATCAGCAGCCACGCGGACTGCCTCCACTCACACCGCGACCCATGGCAAGACGTGTGTAAGTGACGATGGCTTGGGCTGACAGCTGTCATCTGCAGAAAAGACCCAACCGCCTCAACAGGCACCGTGTAGCATGCCATCAACTGCTGCACTGTGCAATTGACTGCCAAAGCAAGAAACAATGCTGGTGCTTCCATATGGAGGCTATGCAGAAAAATGCACAGGCACTGCAGCACCACTGGCTCACATCCAATCTTGCAATCTTGCAAAATCCTGTGTGTCCTTCCTTAGCTTACGCGGGTGTTAACTAACCCATTGGTATGAAACCACCACGCGCGGCTTATTTACTCATGCAAACTGGCAAAGCCAGGCTGCCGATATGTACAACACTGCTGACACATCGCAAACCTCCCCACGACAGTAGATGCCAGCTTGCATAGTAGCAGTAAGGCTGCTGCTGCACTGCAACACACAACAACCGGCAACAGCATGGAACTTCACCAGAGGCACACCCCCCAGCCTTGCCCATAACCCATCAAACACACCTGCCAGTGCACATCGATGCTGTCAGGTGATTTCAGGACACCTTTTCCACAAATGACCAAGCGGGACACCCTCATCACAAAAAAATGATCAAGCACAAGGCAACGATCAGCTCACAAGAGCTGCCGCATCGCAACTGCTGTTGTAGCTGTAGCTTGCATCACCATGTCCATGCGGCACGTCCTATTGTACAAGGGTGAACTGCAAGCAATCTGCTTGGGACAAGTTTGTGAGGCAGTGCACAAGGCTTGCTGGCAACACCGCCCCAAGGCCAACAAAAAGTGAGTAGTCTAAACTGCAAATTGAGTGATGAAGACAAAAAGCAACTGCAACACAAGCAATAGACTATAGCAGTGCCTGCAAGAGCAGGAGGCTTTGCAGATGTAGCAACGACCTGAGATGTGGCAGTTGCGAGCGGCGCATGCAACACAAGGCACACCAACCGCTGTATGCACCAACAATGGTGGTGCACACCGATCTAAAGGGAGGGCTGTATGCTGGCCCAGCATTTGCCGGGCAAAGGAGTGTGGAGAGAGACATACTCACGGTACCGGCACATTCATCACATTGTAGACGTACCCAAGATGAAGCTTCAAGCTGCAAGCAATTAGCCACATGCTGGCAGCACTTGCTGGCCTCCAGGGGCTGCAAGGCCCTTGTGTCAGCTGGGCTGGTTCTTGGGAAACAATCTGTCAACCATGGGGACACGTGGTGTGGCAAGGCTTGAGTCAAGCTCTAGTGCACTGAGCATACATGGCGTAGTTCAAGCAACATGTACATCATTTCAGGAAAGTACCAGTCCATGGCCAGGCACGCACATACTTGCGCTACAACTCTAGGTTCAGCCTGCAGCTCACTGCAAGCTGGACCCAATGGTGTCCAGATCGTCAGTGAAAAGGAGTGGTGCAGCACCACGGGTGCCAGCCGGCTGCAACATGTCGTTGCCTGTCAACTTGTCGCATGCAGGACGGCGCTTAGGAGGAAGGAGGCTCCCAGCAAAGCAGTAGCAACACGGTCGTCTGCAGGCAGCGTGCGGCTGCAAGCGCTGCGTGCAAAGGCCAAGTTAGAAGCAACCTGCAGCAAACGCGGGTAGCTGATGAGCATGCGCGAAACAGCTGAAAGCTGACTGAGGTGCCTGTGGCAAAGCGTACGTCCACCAGCTGCCCTGCGGCACCGGGTCAGGTGACCTGAACCACCCATGTGGAGAAACTTCCAAACCCAAGACACATGCATACATAGCGTTCTCACACACATTGAGCGGCCACCCTGTCCGGCAAGCAACCTCGAGCAGCAGCAGTATCAGCTACCTCACAAGCAGCGCTGCTCAGTGAGGCCTGCCATCGCCCCCACTCGTCTCAACCGCTGGCAGGTGGCCCAGCAGCAGCAGGGGCGGCAGCGGCAGCAGCGCCGGGCATGTTGATGGCCACCTCGTCGAGGCACATGCCGAAGCCGCTGGACGTGCCCGGCGCCGCCTCCCACAGCAGCTGGTTCATCTGGGCTGGCTCCGGGCAGTCAAAGTCGGCCATGGGGATGGTGAACTGCAGCCAGCCGTCTGCCGTGCGGGACTCGGGGGTGCGGGAGGACAGGTCAAGCTGCGGCGCATTGGGACGGCAGCAGCGATGGCAGCAACAGGGGGTCAGTGTTGATGCGGGCAGCAGGAGCAGGGTGTGTGTGCAAGAAGAGAGGCGTGGAAGCCACAACAGCAATACCACCAGCGCAAGGGATGCCTGAGCGCAGTGTCAATTCAGCACCCCAGGAGTTGTGTTGCCACCAGCTGAAGACACAGGCGCCTCATGCCACAACGCCAAAGCACCAGCTGTTAACCGACTCAGCTGAGGTTGACACCCACAACATTGTTGCAAACATGATAAGTTACCACCAGGAGCAGCCTGAGGCAGAGCAGGACCGATTATGGACATTTGCTCCCAATCATGCACAATGCGTGGTGGTTTTCACGGGCTCCACTGTAACGCAACCTTGCAACAACTCAGTTGCAGTGCGTCTGGTTCCTCTCTGCGCATGCCGTCCTACCTTTGCGTTGCAGTGCTTCTTGATGTCTGGGTTGCCCAGCTGCAGCCGCACGGGTGGCACCTTGCCTGGAGAGCCCTGGTCACGCATCCAGAAGGTCACGCTGTCAGCGCCAGCAAAGGGCTGGAACCCCTCCTTGCTGCCACACTGCCTGCATGGACAACCAGGGAATATGTTTAAAGAACAAGAGTACATGCCTCACAAGCAGCCAACTTCAAAACCTTATGTTGCTGTCAAGATCAGCCAGGGGCCAAAGGCCCTTCCTGCTGCTGCAGTGCCTGCAGGGTGAACAGCAAAAGCAACAAAGGTTGCCTGTTTGTACAAGTTTTCACGGTTGACAACAGTGGGCAGTGCTGGATTTTGCCTCACACTAGTTTGTGCTCTTCAGCAGAGATGCAGGGTGCCAGCGGATCGTTGGAGGCAGACAAAGTATTTGACCTGTGGGCCGCAAAGGCCAAGTCATGTGTGCTGTGACACCTGGACTGCTACACGCAAAGCAGGCTTGGTTGAGGGCATCGCCTTGCTGGAGAGGGAGCAAACAGTTGACAATAACCTGCTCAGCCATGTGCTGCGCGCTCACCTGCAGGCCCATGTCATGCCGCCATCAGCCTGCAGCTCAGCGCACGATGCAGCGCCTCCCTTCAGGCCCTTGCCTGCGTCGACGACCGCGTACTTGTTCATGGGCTGCCAGTTGTAGGCAAACCAGGTCCAGCCCACACCCGGGAAGTCCTGCAGGCAGCAGCAGCGGCAGCAGCAGCAGCAGTACGCCACTCAACAGAGCATGGGGGTCGCGGGGAATTCCATGGATGCAGGTCCAGCCCACACCAGGCAAGTCCGGCAGGTGGCAGTCCCTTTCCAGAGCACGAGTTCGCAGCGCCTATGTGAATGCAGGCACACAAGTGTGCACAACAGCAGCCCTGCAGGCTGAGTGGCAGTACAGTGGGGGAATATACAGCAGAGCTTCCCGGCAGAGGGGACAGCAGAGCTTCCCGGCAGAGGGGACAGCACATTGCACAGTGAGGCCGCAACATTACAGTGAGGCCACAACATCAGAAGCAGCAGCTGCCTCTGCGGCAGGTGCCGACATCCGGCATGCGGGTGCCCACTGATGACAAGGCACGACGTCACAGGAGCCGTTTGCTGCAGGCCTGGTGCAGCAGCATGCACTCACGCCAAATATTGTGTCGCTGATGAAGCCTGGGTCAAACTGGATGGGGCGCTTGCTCTCGCAGTCGACGGGGCGGAAGTCGACCATCATGATGCCGTACTCCGGGTGCGCCAGCTGCTCGAATGCCTGCAGGCGCGAGGGGCATGCAGCAGCCAGCGGCAGTCAGGCGGAGGCAGCGCAGTCAGGCGGAGGCAACGCAAGCCATGCGGGTACCCTGCTGCACCTAGCACCCCCAGCAGAGAAGGGGCCATAAACGTCAGCATGCTTGACAAAGCCTGTGTTGTAAATGGTGGTGGTGCCAAAAGGCGCTACCCTAAGATCATGGTCTGCAACCGCCTGAAACATCATTTACGGCGCTCTGCTCCGAGCAGCGTCTGTAACGAGTGTCTCACCCAGAATGACAGGTCCATGTTGAGCTGCCCTGCCTTGGGGTGCTTCTGCTGCTTGTAGCAGCACCCGTACTGGAAGTAGGGGTCCATGTTCTGCGGCTCGTACCAGCAGGGGCAGATGTCGATGACCTTGACGACCACGCTCTTCTGGTCGCCCCAGCACTTCACGTCGAGCACGGCCTGCTCCTCACCAGCGTTGCCTGCAGGGCAGCAGGGGAGATGCACGTGCACCGCACTTGATGCCATCACTGTGCAGTGCACAGCAGATTTGGGTGCATGGTGAGCAGGTTCACAACCCCCGCTGCATGCATGCAAAGTCAGCTGAGCTTGTAGGACAGCCTGGATGGCACCAGGCAGAGAGTGAAGACTCTTCTGAGCTGAGCTACCCGACACGCTCAGCAGCTCACCATGCAGCAAGCTTGCAGCCTTGAGGCATACTCGGGGCGCCTGCTTAGTCACGCACCCACCCGCAACAGCAGATTGCACACGCAACCCTCGTCTCACATCAACCCACAAACCGCGGCAGCGAGCAGCCCTCCCTGGCCCTGGTACCTGGGAAGCCGCGGCCCCTGTCGTCAGTTACGTTGGCGTACCACCAGAAGGGGAAGTAGGCCTCCCTGAAGTTGACAGGCTTGTCCTCCCAGCCCAGCACCGGTCCCGGGGAGCACTTGACCTCGTAGCAGCGGCCACAGGCGCCTGGAAAGTCTGGGTTGCCGGTCGCATAGGCCGTCACCTGCAGGTGCAGCAGCACACACGCCAGCGCGATGTGAAACTGGGAAGCTGGAGGTGTTGCCGCATGCACCTGATAATTCATGGCTGCCGCTGGCATAGGCAGTCAGCTGCACAGCATTAGGATGCAGGAACAGAGTACACGGTGAATTGTCGCTGCCATTAGCATGTTTGGGCGGAAACACTGCAAGCACCGTCTGCAGATGGATGTGCATTGTTTTGGCAGAGCAGAACACGGGGGGATAAAGGTGGCACGGTGCTGACCAGCGCAGAGCAGCAGCAGTGGCATGGTGTGACCCTTGCACTACTGAAGCATGCTTCAAATAATCTATGCTCATCAGCTTCCTGCAAGCTGCCACTGGCAGGACGCTGCAACGTCCTGTCAGTGGCAGCTTGCAGGAAACTGATCAGCATAGATTATTTGCAATTGCCCCACATCAGGGTCACAGCACACCACCTTGCCGCACGCCCCGCACCTGGTCCTTGGGCCACAGCACGGTGCCGTCCCCGTTGGTGAGGCCGCACCCTCCCCAGGGCAGCACACCAAACGCGCTGCGGCCGCCGCCCCTGTGCTCGATGAAGGGGTCCACCCAGGCGCCCTCGTTGCCGTACCTGTCGGCACACAGGTCGCGGGTTGCGGGTTGCAGGCAGCGCCATGGCTTGCCCAGCGAATGTTGACCATGGCTTGTCCAGCAAACAAATTAAGGTCTACCAAGAGTCTGTGTAGATGGCAGCTGGGGAATACTGTGGCAGGCTGAGATTTAGAATTTCAAATGACAAGTCCAGTGATCAAATTTGTGTCAGCCAACGCAGCAGGAGTGGGCCAGCCACACAGCCCATGAAACAGCAGCCGCTGGCAGACAACATGCATTTACACCACTCAACTGAGTGAACCAGTCATGACACATGACCACCACCTCTAGGTGGCCTAGCTAGCCCTCAGCCAGCGGTCAACAGCACAACGTTGCCACACAACTCAGGAGGTGCACCATACAGCACCGGCACACGTGTCATGCAGCCGCATTACCAAATACCAAATACCAAAGTAGGGCCACAGGCCCACCCACTAAGGAGCCAAACAAGGCTCATGGGGGCCACATGCACAAAATCATCCTCAAACAAGACAACAACAGCTTTCTATTCCTGGAAAGGAAGAATGCCTTGTGCTGCGGCACTACCCAGCAGCACGCATTGATGGAGCAGCAATCAGCGTACCAGTCGCACCACAGCCTGTACGGCACAGCGCAGTAGCAAGGCAGACACACAGCAGTAGCACAGCAGCATATCATGGCACCAACAGGGGCATGGCGTTGCATTCACATTGACAAAATATGCTTCGCACACTCACCAAGATGCCCTGCCCCTCAGCCAATAATCATCAACATACTTCAGGGGTGCGGCAAGGACGGCAGGCGCCAGCAGCAGCAGGCCCAGGAGGGCCAGCAGGGAGGGGCACGGCATGCTGGCAGGTCAAACTACAGCAGACAGGCAGAGCATAAAGGCAATGCAAAATTGTGGCAATCTTTGCATGTTTTGCAGGCAAGTGGTGGGCAAGCAACTGCATAGGCAGTGCAGATGCTGCTGCTGCATGGTACTGGCCAGCCTGCACTGTTGCTGTGCTGCAGCGCTGCTTGCACAAGCAGCAATGCCAAGCAATACTGCTGATGCAGCTCGGCATGGTGAGGGCTACTGAACTTGGAACTACGCTTCGTTGTGTTCGGGGCTTACCAGACGTGGGCAAATCGAGCAGTTGGAGCTATCACAACTGTAGGTGTGGTGTCTCGGCTCACAAAGCACTTATCGACCTGCGACTCTCTTGATGCAAACGTTGGCTCTTCGTGGATGCCGCTCGTACTTATGTGTTCGGTGCACGGCCTTTGCGCGGATGACGCGAGGAGCTGAGTAGGATCATCCAAGGTTGTTTATCCGCACCGGTTTGGTCTCGGGCGGGAACCCTGTTCGCCGCTAAACAGCCACGGCACACGAGCAGCAATCCATGTGACGTGATTTTAATTTTGTGCACCAAGTAAATCCATCCAACATGCAGCAGACTCCATGCAACTGCTGCAGCAGCAGTTACCAACAGCAACTTGCTCACAGCGGCCCGCATACAGGTGCGAGCAGTTCATGTTGCTGAGCTCAGCTGTATGATGCAGCTGCATGCGGCACGCCGACCACATTGTGGAGAGTGGGAATCCTGCAGTGCAGCCATCGGTGGGTCGTCTGGCTGCATGCAGCCTGTCTGGTCGTCGTTACACGGTCATGCCAGGCAGCATCTGCATATGTCAGGCAATGCATTGCAAGTCAGGCAAGCACATTACGACTAACCAAGCTGGCACACACCAGGTCACATACTACACACCTTGAGTTATCAGATACATACAAGCAGCCTTGTAATGACATTTCACAGTTTCATATTGGAAGTTACATGGGTAACTTTGCCCATTTGGGGAATGACAGGCTCATTGGGCCAGTCAATCAGTCAATCAAAGTGATGTACAGTGACCTCAACACATCAGCCACTCTTAAATAGCAGCATGCTTGAGGTTGACGTACACGCTACCGCATGTATGCAATGCGTGTCACGACAAGTTAACAGCTGTGCTCTGTCAAGGACTGCACTGCTAGTCCCGCTGCAGCCATGCGACCTGACACTCAACAGGCACGGCTCATCAGCACAAAGGCCAATGACTCAACACACTAAAGGCCAGCCACAGCTGCTGCAGCAGCAGATAACCCTGTTACGCTCAGATGGCTACAAGTAGCCTAACCAGCAGCAGCAGCAGCAGCAGCTGCTGCTGTGGAGCTGCTGGTGATACCACATGCATATGTGCTCCATTCCCCAGCACCGCCTCAGCCAGATGAACCACCGCAGCAGCAGTGAACACCACACCTACCAAACCAGCCCCAGCAGGGCGGCGTGCAGCACACTGCCAGCACCGCTGAGAAACAGGCAGCACAATTCCGCCAGTGCCAACTCTACATATCCACCCAACACTGTTGGCAAGGTAGCTGCTATTGGCGCTATTGAAGCAGCCAGCCTGTCGAGCACGCCTGCAGCTGTTGTAGGTGAGTGTCAACGTCACACACAAACGTACAGCCACCCTCACCACTGCTTGCCCAGCGCTAATGCAGCCATTGCACCGGCCATTACAACCTGCAGCAGGCTGCCACAGACCACGACCATTGCGTGCCGAAAGTTATCTCTGGGTATTAACCACAACTGCCTGCCAGCTTGCACAGCAGCTCCCAGCATCACCGACCACCACATGCCAGCTTCGAACGCTGAGACGCTGCCCTCACAAATGCAGCGGCCGCCACGTGCATGCTATGCTCAGGCCAGAGATGTCGGCGCACCACACTAGAAAAGCATGCCACAGCACTATCATCAAATCCCAATTCACCTGTTGCTCTGACTGCTTACCAGCCACTGGCCAGCGCCACTGCCAGCAACTGCAACAGCCCCTTCCAGATGCAGCAGGCTACAGCCCATCACCCAAGCACGCTGCACCTGTTTCCTGACAACCCTCTACTACTTGCATGGTTTCCTGACGAGCGGATTCCCGCGGGTGATACTACGTCAGCAGCATACATATGTATGCCTGCGTGCTGCAGGCTGTGCAGCGTGTGCGCTTGCGCTGCTCTGCACGCCTGGCCACCACATGCTAGTGCCAAACGCAACGCCGGACGCCGCTGCAGCCAGCACACCAGCCACTGCCAGCCTGCAGCAGGCCGCCGGGGCCACACAACTTACAAAACCAAGATGAGCTGGTCGCAGCCCAACGCTGCTTCAAGCTTCTGCAGCGGAGAAACCAGCTCCCTGCAACACTGCAAAGCCTGCACCACATGCATATGCACGTTTGCGCGTTGTAGGCGTCCGCAGCACGCTCGCCTCAGCTGCTGCTGTGCACCTGTCACCGCCGCTTGCCAGCGCCAAAGATGACGCCCAGCGCGACTGCAGCCACGGCGCCTGCCACGCCCAGGCCAAACAGCCCGTCACGCACCACCCGGTCGTCCACCTCCTGCTTGAGCGACTCGGCCTGGCGGAAGTCCGGGTAGGCCTGCAAGACGCACAACAGTAGCAGCAGCAGCAGCGCATTTGAGGCATGACCGGCGCGCTTCAGAGGCCGTCGGCCCACGACCATCGCAAGGCCATGCCATGTGTGCTTGTGGCTGAGCCTCACTTGGACGTCATTGGCTACAGTGCAGCAGGCAGGCAAACGAATGTCACAATGCTTGGTGGCTGCCTGAAAGACAGCTGCTGCGGCATAGCTAGTACTAACGGGGCAGAACAGAAACATGTTGAATGCTCCCGCACTTCTGCAGCAGCCTGTCCATCCTGCTGCTGGGTGCTGGCGAGCCTGGCTGCACCCAGCCCACGCTGGCAAAGCAAGGACGACTCACTAACAGCTGTCGCTGCCGCTGCTCCTGCTGCTGCTGCCGCTGCTCCTGCTGCTGCTGCCGCTGCTCCTGCTGCTGCTGCCGCCGCCCTCACCTGCAGCAGTGTGGTCAGGGTCCTGCGTGCGTCCAGGCACCTGCCCAGCAGGAACATCGCCACTGCAGCAACAGCAAGCAGCAGGACGACCCAGCCCGCGGGTCAGGTGCTGAGTGCGTTACGCACATGACCTCTGGCAGCACAAAGCTGGAGCTAGCAGACCGGCCTGACCATGGTGCTGCTGCTGATTAAAGGCATGCGGGTCTTGCTACACGCTCCACACGGCGTACTAGCAAAAAGGTATGCACTGCACCGTGCTGCTGGGTGGACAGGGCACAGGCTGGAATGCCAACAGTTGCCTCTGCACATGCAAGGTATGTCCGGTTTCAGTTTGCTTCAACACTGCTACCATGCTGATGCTGCCATTCATGCTGCAATAGCGCTGCTGACAGCAGCACGTTGCGGCACACCTGACTGGTAGTAGCGCAGCTCCCTGTCCTGGTCCTGCGAGCGCTGGTCATTGTCCAGGGCTGCCTGCGCAAGCTCCAAGCCGCGTTGCTGGTTGCTGCGTGCTGTGTTGTGCACAAGAGCCCAGATGAGCCTGCCAACATTTCAGTCAGCAGTGTGGTGCATGAGTGCAGGGTGAGGCAGAGCAGGGTGTTGCAGCAAAGAGTGGAGAGACAAATGGCAGGAGGATATGCATGCATGCACAGCTGCGCATGACAAAATGAACACTATCAAATCCTGAGTAGTGTTGACAGGCCGTATGCACTGCCTAGCCTGCCAAATTGTAAGTTCTGCACGTGCAGCAGAAGCCAACCGACCTGCACTTTGCTGCCTCGAGCTCATCCTGCGAGCCACTCTGAAAAGCTGCTTGATATTCAGCTTGAAATTGAGCGACTTGATCGTCTGTGGTGCTTGGTAGCATGCTCATCGTGTTGGTGTTTTCTACAGTCTGTTGCTTCTGTGCTCTTCAGCTCAGCGTTCGATGCAACTTTTTAGCGCACCCAGATCACCACAGACGATGCGCTAAAACGCTTGTCCGGCATGCATGCACCAGTCCGCACATCACAGTTAGACTGACGCATTGACAGTTGCAGCACCCTGAGGGTTCTATCAACTGCTACTGCAGTAACAGAAAGTCGATATACAAGCGGTAACACTGGGTGCGTACTTACGATACACCCCTTTTCATGTGAATCCATGCGCCATGCTAAGGAGGTAGGAGCTCATGCTATACTGATGCGCTAACCTGCAAGGCCGGACTGGCAGTGCGGGGGCATGCGCGTCCATGCAGCAGCTGCTCATGATCAGGTGTTGATCAACAGCCACCAACCGTGATTTCAAACCTAGCAAAGACATGCAGCATTACACCAACCGTCATTACATACCCAGCAAAGACATGCAGCATGACATAATGCTGCATCCAGCGCCGATGGTGTCATGATACAGCCACTACTTGGCCACACTCCAGTAGTATGCCTGTGACAGCGGGCATGACGCCCAGCTGGGCCACACACAAGGGCATGCAGAGTTTGACATACACGAAACATGAGCAATGTGACACAACCATAAGCAAAACAATCCCCAGGAATGCATTTGATGAGGCTGCGCTTATAACAACGTGGCGCAGCGCCTGCCAGGCTTGGCGGCCCACGCCGGGCATTGGCCCACAGTAACTGAACGCAACCATATGCATGCAGACTGCAGCACCACAGCGCATAAGTGACAAACATAGATGCAAAAAATGCGCTCTCAACCAAATGAATCATTGATACAGGGCGTAGTTCTGTGTGCGCCGGCCAACAGCGTTCATGCAATGTCAAACATTTACATAAATATGATGGGGGCAATGCATGATGTGAGCAGTACCTGTGGTCATTAAATTCACAGGTGAAATCAGCCGCCAACCAACGGACATTGGCATGCATCTTCACAGGCGATTGCTGACTCAAGTATGCCATGATGATGAACCAAGCATCCTCATATGCAGCGCCTGCTGCAGCTGCTAGCCTGCCGCGCCTGCATCCCTCCAGCCAAGTGCTGCTTCCTCATCATCACAACCAGCAGCGGTCCCAGCCGCAGTAGCAACAACAGCAGCAGCCGCATTCCTCAGTCCTGCATCGTTTGAGGTTGCTGGCTGCTGCAACTGCTCCTCTACTTTGCTGGCCACCCGCAGCAGCTCCAGGTCAAGCCCTGCTGCTGTGCCTGCTGCTGCTTCGGTAGCCCCTGCCGCCGCCGCCGCTGCTGCTGCTGCCTGCTGTCCTGCCCCGCTTGATGACAAGCACGGCGCATGGAACAGCCGCCCCGGCCAAGCATTGACCGCGGTCAAAGCAATGACGACCAGCCACATGGCCACATGCGCGCACATGGCTATGGCCCCCAAAACCAGCAGCGAGCCGGAGTGTGTAGCGTGGCCGAGGTGTGTGGTGGCGCCTGTGTACACGCCTGGCGCAACAAAGCACGCAACCAGCGGCAGCAAGTGCAAGTTGCATGGTCATACGCAGGTGCGCCTGCAGCTTGCGGAACGCGGTTGCGCAGCATGTCGCAACTGCCATGTGTGACCACAGATCTACATGCAGAGGCCCCATACATACCTCTTTGCAGTAATCGTTACACTTTTGCTCGGACCGGAACCTGCCCGCCAAAGTTGCATCTATTTTGCAAGGCTTCCATGCATGCATCCCGCTGTGCACAAAGGTGTCGACTCCAACCAAACGCTTCCTGCAGCAGCCACCCACCCATGGGGAAGATGGCGCCCCACCAGCCCAGGTTGAAGGGCCCACGCTGACCAGCGCCAGCAGCAGCCACCAGGTCGCAAAGCCCCACAGGAACAGCGCCAGGACGGCAGCAGCAGCGGCAGCCAGGGGCGCGGCCACATCATGAAGCCCTGCAGTGCGCCAATCAGGAGTCTAGACTGTGTAAGCTACACAAGGACTGTCTGCCAATCGTTGTACAGGATATGGAAGCAGATGCAAACCAACGACATGCCCAGAGGTGTGTCAGTCGCCAGGCAGCACAGGCAGCATGAATGTGTGCTTGGCAGATGTTGGCACGGGAAGGTGCTGAGCAGCAGCCCATGGCAGGTGCTGCTGACAGCTTGTTCATGTGTGCAGGCACACAGCTGGGGCTGCTGCAGCAGCAGCAGCAGCAGCAACATCAGCAGCCATGTGCCACAGCCCCTGGCACATGCCCAGACCAGCAGCAGCGGCAGCAGCAGCCTCTGGGGTAGTAGCAACATGACCAGGTGCACTTAAGATAGCAACGGCTGCCTCCATGCTGCTGCACCTGCACCGGCATCTGAATGCAGCTCAGGTGACGCTTGAGTCGTGCGGTTGCTGCTCAAACTCACATTGCACGTCAATGGTTGGGTCGATGTGCTGGCTGTAGTAGGCCTCCAACTGGACGCCCCCTGCCTGGCCCAAGTTGAGGAACGCCCTGCGGCGGCGACACCATCACCACCAGCAGCAGCAGCTTGGCCTGACATTAGGTCCTCTGTCTCAAGATCAACCCCACAGCATGAAGGTTGCTGCCAAGTGCCTGAGAATTGCGATGCAGCAGTTCAGGTGCAACCGTTGTGCGCATGCTGCTGCTGTGGCTCACAGAACGGTCGCCAAGTCACGACACCTTCGTGCCGCTCAACCACCTGTCACGACACCTTCGTGCCGCTCAACCACCAGTCACGACACCTCCGTGCCGCTCAACCACCAGTCACGACACCTCCGTGCGCTCAACCACCAGTCACGACACCTCCGTGCGCTCAACCACCAGTCACGACACCTTCGTGCCGCTCAACCACCAGTCACGACACCTCCGTGCGCTCAACTACCAGTCACGACACCTTCGTGCCGCTCAACCACAAGTCACGACACCTCCGTGCCGCTCAACCACCAGTCACGACACCTCCGTGCCGCTCAAATACCGGTCACGACACCTCCGTGCGCTCAACCACCAGTCACGACACCTTCGTGCGCTCAACCACCAGTCACGACACCTCCGGGCCGCTCCACCACCAGTCACGACACCTCCGGGCCGCTCAACCACCAGTCATGACACCTCCGTGCGCTCAACCACCAGTCACGACACCTCCGTGCCGCTCAACCGCCAGTCACGACACCTCCGTGCCGCTCAACCACCAGTCACGACACCTCCGTGCGCTCAACCACCAGTCACGACACCTTCGTGCCGCTCAGCGCGGCTCACCAGGCCGTCATCGCCATTGGCCCTACCGGCAGGAAGCTGGACAAGATCAGCTCCCTGGCAGGAAGGCTGTGGAAGGTCAGGCGTGAGTAGTAGGTGGTGCAGATCTGTTGGGACAGCAGGGAGCCGATGCCTAGCAGGCAGATGCCTGAGGCGCCAGGAGCAATGAGTGGCAGCACAAGCCTGTTCAGCGGCTGCTGAGGCCAAGTAAGGCACGAGTAACTTTTAAAGTTGGGTGAATGGGACAGCAGCAAATCGATGCTCAGCAAGGAGTTGCCGGCAACAGGGGTGCAGGGCAGCGCAAGTGCCGTGCTCAGTGCCGTGCTGGGGCAGGCAACGAGCGTCATTCTGACATGTAAAACAGAGGCGTGTGTTTGGGTAATTTGCTGCTGATGCTGGCAGTCAAGTGCCTGCATCAGCGGTGGCCAAGGCAGCGGTGGTGGCAGACCCCGCACCAGCAAAACTTGCAGGCGGCAAAACACATAAGCAGCTGGGAGGACAACGCCGCTGGCATAACCCAGCACCTCAGCCATACAGGGTGTTGCTGTTGCCCCAGCCTTTCACTGACCGACATACAGCACTGTGATTGCCTGTGCCGTGTCGACCATCTTGCTTGCCAGCACGCCGGCTGTGTTGGCGGCCACGCAGGCTGGCACCACCGGCAGCAGCCACAACGCAGACATGGTGTGCAGGCCATGCCTGTGGCGCGTGAACATGCAGAACGGAACCTCGGGGGCAGCGCAGCACAGCAGCGTGCCAAATCAGGACAGCACACTGGTGACGCAGCAGCAGGGCAGACAAGACCAGTGTGCAGGCCGCATATGTTAGTCACGCTACATGAAGACAGGCACCTGCAGGAACCAATGTCAGTGTTTGCTGATCAGATCCAAACCCTGTTTTTCCAAACCAAATACCAAATACCAAAGTAGGGCCACAAGCCCACCCACTAAGGAGCCAAACCGATGGCGCTGATGCTATGGCGTAAATGGGTAATATGATGATGATGGTGATGAAGGAGCCAAACAAGGCTCATGGGGTCCCACTTTCTTTGCGGGGGGGGGGGGGGGGCTGTGGCTCGCAGCCATGCACAGCGCAGACATGGCACACCACCTGGAACGCTTTACGCAGCAGGATGCTTGCGTTGCACACAGAAGAGGACGCAGCTCGCTCCACATGGTGTGTGCTGCAGCTGCCACGCTGCTGCCTACCAGTATGATGCACCCCAGCACAGCCGGCAGGTTGGCCCAGAACATGGCGTGAGCGGCGCGGCCAGCAGCAGCACCAAACCTGCAGACGTACCAGTGCACATGCAGCCAGGCAGGCAGGCGGGCGGGTTGGCAGGCCGGCTGCAGTGTGCGGCATCAGGCACAGCGTTTGCACAGCAGCAGCCAACCTTCACACAGCCAGGTGAACAGGCTCCAGTGCGAGGACCTGGGAAGCCATGCGCCCAAAGCCACACATGCAGCAGCTGCGTTGTGTTGTGTCCAGCACAAGCTGCACGCACACTGCAGACATGGCATGGCAGCACAGCCTGCTGCCTGCTGTTGTGTCTAATGTAAGAGCCTGTCCTAGCCTAGGACTCCTAGGCTCCTGACTGGGGTTCTCATGCCTTTGAAAGGTGGAGCAGGCAGGGAACATAATGTAATTAACATGGCATTTGATGTAACTGTTTTGATATTCATCAACATAGGAACCGTTCAAGCCATAGCATCGACGCCATCGGCCCCGCGCCCCACCTGGACGCGTTTTGATTTTGGTGTATTACTACTTTCTACACATTCGCAAAACAGCTGGACTCACCAGCAGTTCTATGCATGCTATCTGTAAGGCAATGAAAATATGCATCTAGCGTAGCACGCTCAAGCACGAGTGTTGGAAGCGATCGGAGGCTGGAGCGGATGCAAACATGCAAGGTAAAGACTATTAATGTGCTATGACGGACCCTAATCGCCGGGGGGCTGCCACACAAGTTGGGAGCCAGCCCCCGGGCGAGCAAGATCGAGCACGGCACTGCTCCGGCCTCTGGTCGCCACCAACCGCCCACAAGGGTGTCACAACATTTCGATCGATTGTCGATCCATACAGAATGGTCCAGTGAGGGGCCTGAAGCTCAGCAATGGGGAAGTAGCCGTTCACCGGTCCTGCCACCCGCCTTGCTGCATACTGCTGGTGGCATGATCCACCTTCATCACCTACTCCGAATGGAGACTGGGAGTAAGAGCAACCTTACACAGGTGCTTGGCCACCCTGCCAGCACTCAAAGGCGCTCGTACAATGTTGGTGCTCAGCCACAAGCAGTCACCTGCCTGCCTACAGCAGACATGCCACACTCCCAACGACAAATGGCTGCTAAGCCGCACACTCTCACTACACAAGTGACTTAATGCGCTGCCGCCCTCCTGCCCTGCTTTTGGGCTCCGCCTGGGACCCAACTGCACCTTCTCTGCTGTCCTGCAACAGTATTCTGTGCACTAGCAGCACGCCACCAGGCACCCACAGGCTTGGGGCACAGGCACCTGGGCTTAGTACACCCAGTAGTACCTCGAGTTGGGCTGTTCCAGCCAACACTACAGCAACGACAGGCAGCTGAACAGAGCAGCGCTCGCGCAGCAGCGCTGGTGCCAGCTGGGCAGCAAGCTTATGATCCGGCGCTGTTGCAGCTCGATGATCACATCAGTGGTCTTGAAATCCAGTATGCTGCCGTCTGCATAAACTACCTTGGCAGCTGGGTACTTGTCAGTGGAGACTGAGCTGCTGATCCACTGAGCACATGCAGCTGCTGCCTGCTCTGCTTGCTGCGGGTCGAGCTCAGGCAGCCGCTGCAATCCTGCAACCACGATCTTGTTGATGGTCGTAGTGCCGCTTATGATCCCGCGCTGCTGCAGCTTGCCAAAAGCCTCCTGGATGGGGAGCCTGCACACATGCAGATCAACGGGCGCTGCTGCGCTGATCCGGCGCTGCTGCGCCCGTTGATCTGCATGTGTGCAGGCTCCCCATCCAGGAGGCTTTTGGCAAGCTGCAGCAGCGCGGGATCATAAACGGCACTACGACCATCAACAAGATCGTGGTTGCAGGATTGCAGCGGCTGCCTGAGCTCGACCCGCAGCAAGCAGAGCAGGCAGCAGCTGCATGTGCTCAGTGGATCAGCAGCTCAGTCTCCACTGACAAGTACCCAGCTGCCAAGGTAGTTTATGCAGACGGCAGCATACTGGATTTCAGGACCACTGATGTGATCATCACGTCAGCAGACAGCAGCGTCACCACCCCGGAGGACCTGGCTTGCATCGTCGCTAGCCTTGCGCTCTCCCCAGGCGGCCTGCCCTGCCTGGATGTAGAGGCCAGCTTGAAAGCAAAGGCAGCAGTGTTGTGCCAGCTTTTCCCACCGTAAAAGCCAGCGCGGGCAAGTTCCCGCATGTCAGCCGCATACAGCTGTTCATACAGTTGCACCAATGCAAAACTGCAGTCGCTGATGCTGAACGCCCCGCACCTGGGTGTGGCAGGCTACATCGCTGACTGGGTCAAGGCCACTTGGTCCAAGACAAAGTTGGCAGCAATCACAGCAAAGGTGAGCAGTGCTGAAACGCCTCGAGGGTGTGCAGAACAAGGTGGTCAGCAACCTTACTAAGGCGTGGCGGGAACAGCAACAGCAGCTGACAAGCATTTTGCAGCGCATAAATGACACTGGCCATAATGCACACATGCACCGCTGGACTACCTGCAACATATGGCATAAGCAGCAATGCATCAGCTGCAGCGGCCCAGCACAGTCACAACACAGCTGTCAGGAGGGCCAAAAACAACACATTGTCACCAACAGCACACATAGCATTGTAACCTACTATGCCATGTACAGTAACCGCCCAACAGCAGAAACTGGCTGATCATTCTGCTCCCGACATTCAAAATCTTCACACTTTTCCAGTCATAGTCTGTCTCACGACACGCTGCTCTCCCACCCGCGCTGTGCAGGGCGGCGGACATCTGAGCTCAGAGGAGGTGGACTACAACAGCCCCGACATAGACCTAGTGCGCAGCCTGGAGTTCAGCGCTGTCAGTCGCGCTGGCAAGATGGAGGTGGCTTGCTCCTTCAGGCACGCTGAGTTTTTAGCACACCTCAAAGAGGTGAGAGGCGGGTCGAAACTAAGCCGGCGCACTGCACAGCAGTGCAGACGACGGGAAGGGCACCCTTGGCAGTCCCATGCAGTGGTATGCTTCAATGGGCAACGCAGTGTAGTCGCACAGCCAAGCCAGCAAGCTACTCCACATGCCCATGCATCACCGCTCATCAATATTATTGCTGCCGCTTATTTCCCTGACACTACACCGCCCCTCACTCAGATCCTCGGGATCGAGCTGATGCACCTGGACAATGGTGTGCTGCGCTTGGTCTACCCCAAGACCGAGCTGAAGCGCAACCTGCTCAAGCTGGGGCCGAAGTGCAAGTCGAGGCGCTGCTGGAGCCGGGCGTAGCAGATGCCCTCATCGCCGACCTCACCAGCAACGGCAAGAGCTGGCACGACACGTACGTGGGTGCACTGCCAAAGTGTAAGCAGGCTGCAGCCCGCGAGGACAGCGCCCGCGCAGATGCGGAGGCAGCAGCAACCGCCATGAACAGATCACCTGCTGGTAAGCGCGCCACAGTCGACGCTGCTGTAGCTGCCGCTGCCAACCCGTGTAAGCCCAACCTTTGCTTCAGCGGCCTGTACAATGCTGACGGCATCTCCATCGCAGCCATCAGCAGGGAGCGCCTGGCACGCGTCTCTGAGGTGTATGTTGGCTGCTGCGACGCTGCAACATACACCTGCGCCTATGGGGGCGCTACCATGGGCATGCATGCCTCGGTGCTATCCATCCAGCCGCATCCCGGCGGGCTCATTCGCTACGCAGAGCCAATCCTGGCCAGGATCTGGCTCTGCGTAGCGAATGAGCCCGCCGGGATGCGGCTGGATGGATAGCACCGAGGCATGCATGCCCATGGTAGCGCCCCCATAGGCGCAGGTGAGGATCAGATCCTGGCCAGGATTGGCTCTGCGTAGCGAATGAGCCCGCCGGGATGCGGCTGGATGGATAGCACCGAGGCATGCATGCCCATGGTAGCGCCCCCATAGGCGCAGGTGTATGTTGCAGCGTCGCAGCAGCCAACATACACCTCAGAGACGCGTGCCAGGCGCTCCCTGCTGATGGCTGCGATGGAGATGCCGTCAGCATTGTACAGGCCGCTGAAGGGATGCGGCTGGATGGATATCACCGAGGCATGCATGCCCATGGCAGCGCCCCATAGGCGCAGATGATCATTCGCTACGCAGAGCCAATCCTGTCCACACCCATTCTGCTGGCCAAGGTGAGAGGGATCGGGTGCCTAGATTGGGTCTGTCTGGAGATCCTGCGACATGGCTCCAACCCGATCGAACGCAACAAGGGAAAATTGCAGCAGTGCAAAGATGCATCAGCCGCACACCTGTCATGCACTCTGCTGTTACTCAGACGCACACATGTGCTGCACGGCACGTCCAGGAGGTCACTATTCACGTCACTACTACTCAATCAATGTGCAAGGCACCAAGTGGCACCTGGTACACCCATGCCACAGCCGATTTGCTCGTCTACACATACATCATTCGCCCGCACACCAGCAGTCTGCCGGCGGAACCCGCACTCATGCGCGCCCCGCCCGCCCGCTCCTCCCGTACCGCGGTCGCACTACGCAGATGTCCAAGGCCACAGTCCAGCAGAGCTACTTTGCAATAAGCAAGCGCATCCTCATCACCAGCAGCGCACTGCTGGCAGACCCCACAGGCAAGAGCTGCTGCAGGCTGGCAGAACTGACAGGGGACACCGCACTGGACAAGCGCTGCTGCGTGGCGCGGACAGCTTATGCAAACCGCCTGCGCCAGCTGAGTCGCAGCAGACGAGCGCAGCATATGAGCCCGAGGACAGCCTCAACCCTGCACTGGCCATGGACAGCATGTTTGCAAACATCGACCAGATCACAGCAGCAGAGGCAGCAGCAAAAGCGCGCGCAGCGACCACGACGCCGGCAACAACAGCCCCTGCAGAACCGCCTGGCACGAGCGCAACTACTGGCACATACCTAGCGCCCGCCGACAGCAAGCCGCCATTTAATGCCGGCCGGGGCAGCAGCAGCGCAATGCGCGGCAGAGGCAGTGCACGTGGTGGCATCCACAGCAACAGACAGGCACCTGCAGCGGAGGCAGCCTCAGGAGCCGGCAAGGGCAACAAGCAGCATGGAGGACGTGCTAGCAGCAGCAGCAGGCAGCCGGCAGCAGCTGCTGCCACCCCTGCTGCTGCCAACCAGGACAGCGAAGCAACGGCAGGGGAGGCCGCTGTGCACCAGCACCGTGGCCGCGCCCGCAGCAGGTCCGAGCGCGAAGCAGAAGCAGCAGCGCAGAACGAACGCGGCAGCGGCATGATGGTCGATGACAAGGTCTGTTCGACTCAAATGACGCTAGCCTGCAGCTTGTTTTTGCCGCGACCATCTCATGCCAGCCCTCGCCTTGCGCACCATCAACCCTTAAGCATCGCTGACCCCAGTGCACATGCTCACGGAGCTGACTGCCCTCACACATGTGTCATTTCGCCAGGATGGATGCTACTCCAGCACGCATGCAACCGGCAGACGTTGTCAGCGCAGCAGCAACAGGATGGCACTTGTCACGCAACAGCACTGCCATACATACTGGACTACAACCCGCAACATGAATGTGCATTCTGCCTCACTCCTTGTCGCCGCGCCGCTCCTGCCGCGCAATCACCCTACCCAACTCTGCCTTGTACACGCTACAGGCACCCACCGACGGCAACGGCGCTGTCGGCGGTGAGGAGTAATCAGCACGACGTCCCACCCCAGCTGACAACCAGCGTGACACGCTTGTGTGGTGACAGCAATCGTAGAGCAGCTGAGGGTGGCGTATTACATCCGAGTAGACTGTATGGCAGTTGTGTAGCAAGAGTGGCTGAGCATGCAGCAGTTGTTTTGGCTGGCATATCTGCGCTATCACAGCAGCTGCAGCAACAGCATGCCACAATGAGTCTATGCTCCCCAGCACTGTCGCACGCAGGGCATGTGGGTAGAACAGGATGTGCATCATTCTATTACGCCGAACATCACGCACCATTGGTGTATGTGGTTGATAGCTCGGATGGGTCGCTGCAAGCAGCACCACAGTGTGGCCCAGTCAAGCAACATCCGTGTGTGGCACCAGTCCCACTCATGTTGATGCTATGGGTTTCAGGAGGCCTAGGCCGTACTTGCGTTCAGTGGCAATTCCACGTGGTATTGAATTGCTGTTGCGTGTTCGTATGGGTTGTCTGTGTGTACATGAGCGTACTAGTCAGTTTGGCGGTCGCAGAGCTAACTCCACTTCAGGATGTCCTTGTTGTGGTGCAGAAGTTAAGTCTTTGTCACACTTCATGTTTCATTGCCCTGCTACTTCTGCTCAGAGGGATGATATGTTTGCTGAGATCAGATCCCTACCTGGTTGCGCTGAAAAGTTGCGCAGCGTTTTGTCCATGGCTGATTCGTCGATCAAGGTGTTGCGTTTTGTATCTGATGATATTTGGGGCAGTTCTGGAAGATGTCTGATGGTGTCACCGTGTATTGCTGCTTTTCTTGTCAAGTCTTGGGATGTGCGCAATGCATGCAAACATTCTGGAGCAGTGCTCCCTCCTCTTTCCGCCCCGGTGGGGCGCGGGGCCGATGGCGCTGATGCTATGGCTTGAATGGGTAATATGATGATGATGATGATGAGTGTGGCACAGCATGGCAGACTATTATGCATGCCAGGGGCGGAGCGGTGGTAACTGTCAAACCTCTATGCAGCGTACTGGTGACATTGTGTTACAGCACTCACTGCATAAGACATGCACGGATGTTGCTTGACTGGGTAATATGATGATGATGATGCACGGATGTTGCCAACAGGTATTCAGATGTGCAGCAATGAGCCCCCCGGTAAGCCTCCCCACACTAGCAACCTGGGCCCGTGGCCATTAGGACTGACAGCACCTGGCAGAAAACATCCAACCTCGGGCACCTCGTGTTTATTCAAAGAACACAAATTTAGGAAATATGCTACGCTCTGCTCGAGCGAACAGCAATCGCTGGGCACTGCCAAACGTACGGACCTTCTTGCTGTAATATTGACTGCCCTGTGCTGCAACACAGCACTAGTACCAGCTGTATGGCGGCCGCCAAGGTGATGAGTTACAAAGCTGCCTGTTCTACCATACTATCGAACCCACGCTACCTGCGTTTGTCTCAAGTTGCAGTGGCTCACGAACAGCAGCAGCAGCACCATCAGCAGCAGCGGCTGCAGCAGGCAACAGGTATGCTCTGACACTTCTGGCAACAACCTAGCAGCAAGCGCGCACCCTTGGTACGTACAAAATCTCCTTACCTTGGTGTTGATTGCCTCATGACCTTTCTTTTGCGAGAAAGGCTTGACAGCAGGCCCCAGCTGCGAGTCCGTTGCGGAGGAGCGGTGCTGCAGACGTCTCCATGGCCCATGCGGCCGACTTCAGTGGCTGTGAGTGTATTCATAAGACCTTATGCTGCGAACCAGCAGTAGCATGCATCCTATGAGCTGGTCTTTCCGATGTAAAATTTTTCAAATCACGCTGAAGGGGTTAGTACAGCTTCCCTGTTGCACAAATCAGAAACCATTCCGGCGTTGATTTGCGATCAACGTCCGCCACTTGAAATGGCATAGAAGGTGGGAACCAAGCAGTACAAACCCTAGCACTACTGTAGTGCTAGGGTTTGTGCTGCTAGTGACACGGCTAGTTGGCACCTGGATCAGCGCCCGATGCACCGCTGCACGCCTCGGATGGGAAAGTGGCCAACTTCTGCACCCGTAAGAAAGGTATTTCAAGCAGGGCCGACGTCAAAACTGCCCATCAGGATGCAGGGACCAGCAATTGCATTACTGACTATACCTGTTAAACCTCAGGCTGCTGTCAGTTTCAACAATTCTGTAGCAGCCATGCCACAGCTGGCACTTAATGTGGATTTCATGTTCTCCCTGCTGCGAAGATGTGCCATCTACATAAAAACGTATGATGTTGCACAGTAAAGGCACACCTGCCACTGGCACACCACAAGCCAGAAAGCGCAGCTGCGAGCCAGCCATAACAGCAGAAGCAGTCACCTGTGCACGTGCAGGTGATGAGCGCTGGATCGCCAGGAAGTCTGCATGTATCAACTGCAGCTGCTGTGCCTGCCCACCAGCAGCAGCGCGTTCTCTCCAGTCACCGACTGGTCAATGTATGCCACCCGCCTCACACCGAACGCAGCATCATCTGCCGGGCCCATCACTCTTTCCTCTAGCTGCTGCTGCTGCTGCTGAATTGCTGGCAGCAGCATGCACTGCATCCAGCCACACCTGCCCATGTCCAGCAGCTGCTTGCACTTCAACCCAAACTGGATGCGCTGCTGCCTTGACAGCAGGTCAGTCGGGTGGTAGTCAAGCTCCTGACCAGGCTCAACAGCAGCAGCGACAGCTGCTGCTGCAGCCGCCACAGTGCCTGCAAGGGATGAGCCACTGCTACTGCTACTGTCGGCAGCCGCAGCAGGACCGCCAGCATGGGGAGTCCTGTCACGTTCCTGCTGCCCCTGCTGCCCCATGTCCCGCTGGTCTTCCAACGACCCCTCTTGTTCCGCCTGGCCTGCTCCTGGGGGTGCCTCATGCCCACACACCGCCCAGCCTAGCAGCAGCAGCAGCAGCAGCAGCAGCAGCAGCAGCAGGTGGCCGTTCAGTAGGTGTCTTGACCATCACGCATGTCACGGCCGCAGTACACCTTTATCACACCCGTCATCGCACAGCCCTCCCGTGCGTTTCACGTAATGCTGCTGTCCCTTGTAAGCCATCACCACACCACGGCAGCTGCCATGTCTTGACACAACGCAGGGGCACAGTCGACAAGCGGTTGCCATGTTTGGGGCTCACTTGTGCACCATGCAATGGTCTCAAACTCCTCCCTGCCTAGGCCGTGCTGTGCCAGCTGCTCCTTGCCAACGTAGGCGGCCCAGCCACACCTGTGGTGGCAGCAGGTAGCAATGGCCAGGCCCTGCAGGGGGTACCGCGCCGCAGCAGCAAAACAGCTGCTGCTGCTGCTGCTGCTGCTGCTGCCACTGACAGCTGGCTCTACTGCACTACAAGACCCGTTTGAAACAGGCCTAGCCGCATTGAGGGCTGCTGCTGCTGCTGCCGCTGCCTGCTGACCTTGTGTTGCGCTGGTGCTGCTGCCGCCATTGTCAGGGCCTGGCCGCAGTGTGATTGCATTGTAGCATGCCCTCAATGCAAAGTCGGTTGCAGCACCACACAAGTGCTTGCCAGTCGCTACCCAAGGCACCTGCTGCTGCTGCTGCAGACGAGAGGCTGACACGTCCCGCTGCTGTGCTGCTGCTGCTGCTGCTGCTGCTGCTGCTGCTGCGTGCGGGTGGTTACGCCAGCTGATCATGCCGCCAAAGCTGCAGTTGGTCTTCTTCCACTTGGGCTGCTGCTGCTGCTGCTGCTGCTGCTCAGAGCTGCCAGGTGCCACATCAGCAGCAGGTTCCTCGGTCGCAGCAACCGCAGGTGCTGCTGCGTCTGCAGTGCCAGCTGCTGCCGGGCTGCTGCCTGGCGGGGCCGCCCCAGGGGTGCACCCGCTGACATGCAGCTGCAGCAGAGGCAGCAGCGCTGCATCTTTGAGGTCCACCGCCACGCGCGTCAGCCGAATGTGACGCAGGCGCCGATCAGCCTGGAACAGCGTGACAGCAGCAGCAGCAGCAGCAAGAAACCAAAGTCAGGGATGACAGCATCAAAACTTGTGAATGTGCAAACACTCTGACAGGCGCCAGCCACAGGTCATCCACTCCAACCAGCCACACCTGCTGAAGCCGTACCTGCTAAACCGCCGGTGCACGTGCTGAGCAGCAGCCCCTGCACAGCTGCGCCTCACCTTCTTTGCAAAGTTGCCCAGCCTGTCCAGCAGGATGATGTCCTCTGCCCCGCACACCTGGTGCAGCCAGGCGCTCAGGAAGCCCTTGCCAGCGCCCAGCTCCAGGAAGACAGACGACGGCTGCAGCAGCCCCGCTGCGCCCATGTTGCCTGTCGCGAGTCAGCAGAAAGAGCATGGAAGAGCAGCGGCACGCTCGTGCAGCAGCTGCCAGCAGGGCAGGACAGACAAGTGGAAGCTGAGAGTGCCGCTGCGGCAGCCCTGCTGCTCTGATGGTGCCTGCAATATTATAGGCAGCAGCCCACTGTTTGCTCAGCATGTGCTGTACAGCGTACTAGTGGGCTGCTGGCTTTCGACTTATACGAAGGCGTGCAGAATCACAGTGCGCTGCTGGCACCCGCAGCACCCGGGACACAGGTCACGGCTGCGGCACCCCTGCTGGTGGTGGGCAGCTTCCATCGACAGCTGTGCAACCTCCTGGACGCAGCCTGCGCACATGTGTACATGGGTGGTGCATGCTCATCCACCTCTGTGGCAGCCCCAGAGAGAAAAAGAGAGAGAGAGAGAGAGAGAGAGAGAGAGAGAGAGAGAGAGAGAGAGAGAGAGAGAGAGAGAAGAGAGACTACGCAGAGCTGCGTGCTGCGTGGGCAGCGCCAGCAGCCGCCCACCAATGCAGCCCGCCCTGCAGCCT
The DNA here is from genome assembly GCA_014080715.1 of Scenedesmus sp. NREL 46B-D3. NCBI lineage: Eukaryota > Viridiplantae > Chlorophyta > Chlorophyceae > Sphaeropleales > Scenedesmaceae > Scenedesmus > Scenedesmus sp. NREL 46B-D3. The sequence goes on along the minus strand of JACERP010000016.1, from coordinate 497,729 downwards.
CACCCACGAGCGACGCGTGCTGGGCGGCGTGCTTGGCGTCGAACGGCATCAGCGGGTCCAGCCGCCGGCTGAAGTCGAACAGCCGCCGCACGTCGCCGTCCGCGCCGCCGAGCACACGCTGGGCTGAGGGCCAGGCGGCAGCCAGCGCCACATGCGCGGCCTCCACCTGGCAGCGATTTGTTTCCAAAAAAGGGGTTGACGGGTGGGATGGCAACACAGCATGTGTGGGCTCAACCATCTGTTAGATTAGATAAACGGCGCAGCCTGGTGTCGGATGCGGATGCGCCATGCCGCGGTGGGGAACCCACAGGTCAGAGACCGGTGCCAGTACGCTGCAGCCTGCACTATCGCGGCTGCGTGCAGAGCCGTGCGGCTCTCGTTGTGTGAGGACTGCCTGCCGCATGTGATGCCAGTCGTCAGGGTGCAGCAGGCAAATCGCGCTTGATGGTTGCATTAAGCTGCCGCCGCTGCTGCTGCTGCTGCAGTTGCTGCTGTAGCGCAGACCTGCAACGAACACAGCCCTGTCGCATCCTGGAGGCTGAGGCGCAACCCAGACTTAGTGACCATGACCTCCTTACCTTGGCTGCAAACTCGGCAAACCAGTGCGGCCCTTGCTGTATGGCAGCCGCCTGCCGCCGGTCTGCGTTGCCACCCAGGAAGGATGCGGCGGCGTCAGCAGCCACCCTGGCATCCTCCGCACTGGGCAGCTCGAAGCACAGAGGACCCTTGCTCCGGCTGCTGCTGCTGCTGTTGCCTGTGTGCTTGCCGCTGCTGTCAACAGACCGCTGGCGTTGCTGGCGCTGCTGCTGCTGCTGCTGCTGCTGCTGCTGCTGTAGGGCGAGTTGGCGCCGCAGCAGCTTCGCCAGTGCCTGTTGAGGGTCCACTGCACCACTGTTGAGGTTCTCGCAAAAGTACGGCTGCGCCTGCAGTGCGGCACAGCACGTGGGTGGAAGCAGGCAGCGGTAGGTACAAAAAAAATTTCTGCCGATGCACGTGTACAGGGGCAGGCACTTGCTGCTGGACTTATAGTTGCAGCAACAAGAGCATGCTGCTGCACCTCATAACTGCACTGTTGGGATTCAGCCCCATCCTGCGCAGCTTGAAGTGTGCCGCAGCTGTTGCTGCACGTGTGTCAGTGCTGCTGAACCAGTCCATTGGATGAGCCAGGTCATCCCTGCCGCATGCTCGACTGCGCAGCTGTTGATTAGCAGTACCCCTCTGGCGTCTGGTGCTCCGCCTGCTGCACTGGCGGCTGACCAAAGCAGCTCCAGCAGTGCGCACCCCTGCCGCTGCTTGCTGTACTGCTGCTGGGCACATCAGCTGCAGTACCTGCTGCTGTAGGTGCTTGTCTGAGCTGTCTGTATGTGCTGCTTACCCTGGCAGCTGCTGCCTGGATGGCGGCCGGGCACTTCCTGATGTGCTGCTGCAGCAGGCTTGCAGGAACATCACTGAAGAGAGCAGCCGCAGCAGCAGCAGCAGCAGGGTACCAAATACCACATGCTGTCAAGCGATAGGGCAGTAGGTGCAGATGAGTCACAGCTGCTGCTGTGGGTGTACGTGCAAGCAGCCAGCTCCTGCAGCTAGCTGGTTTGAGTCAGCATACCTGCGTGCAGCACATGCACCAAACATGCAATGGTCGCCGCGCCGCACACCCCATTGCATGAGTGACCGTGTAAGTACTGTGCACAATTGGACAGCCGCAGCTAGCCAGCTGGTCTGCTGCTCACTGGTTGGGGTTAGCCGGGCACGGCACGCGTGGCTCGCCCCCCTGTGGCACAGTACAGGTGGTTGCCGCAGTAGCGCTGCCCAGGCTTGCAGGGCCAGTTGCACAGCCGCTTCTTGCCTGACATGAAGAACTGGCAGCCTTCTGCTGGTGCTTTTGCGGCTGCTGAGGGTGCTGCTGCCTCTGGTGCTTGCATGCTGTCCAGGGCAACGTCATGGTTGCTGCCTGACATGATGGCAGCAAGCTCTGCTCGACAGGTGGCAGTGCCTCCTGAAATTTCAGGGTAGTAGCTTAGTTGATGCAGCTAGTGCCGGTGTCGTTGGAGTGCGTGGTGTGCCAGGGCTGCTGCTGCCAATGTTGCTGCTGCTGTGACTGCTGCTGCTTGCCTGCTCTGCAGCCCACCACTTTTGGCACACGGATGATGCTACGTAAAGTACTAAACACAAGTTAATTTGAACGTTCACTATTATTAGCTTTGCGGCTGTGTTTGAAACGAGTTGACAACACTTAACTCGTCAAACGGTGGCCGAGCTGTTGCAGTTAGTCATGCTTTCGCCACGCGGTGTCGTACATAAGACAATACACTGTGGTAACGCATCAACAAGTTGACAAGTTGACTTTCGTGCAGGGGCATGTGGCGGTCATACTGCCGGCACTGCCGGGCAGTAGTCCGTCTTTGTCATTATGCCTGCAGCTCTTCCCGCAGCACTGGCGCTCATGAAGCAAGCATGACGCCTCTCATTGCAACGGCCCGCGCACATCGGTGAACCACGTGACCTAGAATTAGCTGCCCCTGTGATTCAAACACAAACTCTGATCCTCTTCTTGTTGAGCTGCCTGCTTTGCGCTGCTACCTGCACCACACACCTTCACGTGTGCACCACCCACAGCAGGTGCACCTGCAGCTTTACCTCAGGCCTGCTGTAATGACCTCAACAGACGTAGGCATAGACCATGGCACTCTGTATCACCTGGTGCAGCAGGACATTTGGCAGCAGTGCAAGGATAGTGCGCACGCATACTTCCCGCCCACATACGAGGTGAGCATGCTGCCGTGCAGCGGCACCCCCACCTCTGCCGGCCGTGTTGTTCCTGTGCGTACGCAACATGCACAGACCTGGCGGAACTGGGCCAGCTGCAGCAACTTGCACGGCGTGCCCACCCAGCGTAGACGTGCCCAGCCTGCCATGCCGGACCATCAGCCGACTTGGCACTTTGACGCATGGCAGCAGCGGCCTACCTGTGGGCGTGCAGCACAGCTGGCACAGGCATATACAAGACCGCCGACAACAAACCCGGCTTGATGGCAGTGCACACAGAACGGCGTGTGGTTGCTGCAGGCTGACGGCCCCAACAACCCCTGACACCCTCAGCTGCTGTTTGACCCAGCTCCCCATCATCAGCATGCTGCATACTGTTGCTTCACAGTCAACCCCTGTCCTGCTGTGCTGTTCTGCAGGCTGACGGCTTCATCCACCTGACCAAGGAGGCGCAGCTGCTGCTGGGAGTTGCCAACCACTTCTACACGCAAGTGCCGGGCACATTCCTAGTGCTGGCCATTGACTCAGCCAAGCTCAGCAGCAAGGTGTTTGTGTGTAGTATTTTTAAACCCTTGTTCACCTTGGCGCCGCTGCTGCTGGGAGTGGCCAGCCGCGTCTGCACTGAAGTGCACCTGCATGCCAGGTTCCTTGTGCTGGCCGCAGGCTTGACCCAGCTCAGCAGCCGCACATGTTGGGCTGCTGTTCATTTTTTGGGAATGAACAGTAGCCAAACATAGCCAGGTCTCAGTATGCGCTTTATCACATGGTACTGCTGTTCCGGGTGTCGCTGGCTCGTCCCAGTCAGCTTGCACAAGCAGGCGCCAGGCACATGACCACAGGTGGCAGTAGACTTGCTCACACTGCTGAGCACGACCACTGCAGGTGCTGAGCATGTGTACATGCTGTAGTGTTGTACTGTGCAATGTTGGCAGTTAGCGTCACAGCCGATGAGCACCGCGTTCACGCATGGAGCAAAGCAACCAGGCATGCTGCGGCAGCGACACACATGTCTGCCTGTCTGCCACGCCTGTGTCTTTGTGTTTGCGCTGTGCGGGAGCAGGTGGTGTTTGAGGCTGCGGCGCCTGTGGGGGATCAGAGGCCGCTGGAAGGGCAGCAGCTCTTCCCACACTTGGTGAGGGGTGTTTGTCCTGGAAGAGGACAAGCTCATGCAAGGTGCTGTGGAGAGTATACAAGCTGTACATGAGATGCTGCATTGGTTGAAATGCGCCATCAGCACTGCATGCTATCAGCAGGAGCAGCAACGCAACAGCTTTGTGTGCATCTGATCAACGTTTCCAGCTGCATTCGGTATGCGCTCCCACAATGCAGCAGTGCCTGAGCAGAAAGTAGATGTCACCCACACAATTTACTGAATTGCCACCCAAAACTAACTCTGCCTTGCACTGCGACATTGTTGACTTCTTAGCTTTGCATGCCTTGATTGATACTTATGCATTTACTGTGGTGGAGCTCACGGTTGCATGTGAACCAGAAGTCGCCGCTGACTCTACTCATGCAGTGTGCTTTGCCGGTGCTGCCGCCACTGCTGCAGTTTGGCACCATAGACTTTGCAGCTGTCTGTGCGGAGCTGCCAGTGGAGAGGGCCGCTGACGGCACCTTCCTGGCTATTCCAGGACTGCCAGCACAATAGTAGTCCTGGAGTTGACCATCCACCTTGTGAGCAGCCGGTTTGGTTTAAACCTGACTTTGACATCAGCGTGAGGTCGTGGCCACGACCCATGGGTCACAGCTGCGGTGGTGGTGGTTTTTGTGTGTGCTTAGCGCCATGAGCGTTCCTGCTGTGGCACTCATTAAGTGAAATTCATTCTTGATACTATCAAACACTGCACTGCTTTTTGTTGATTGGTGCCAGGCCGCCTGCTGTTGTCTGGTTGATAACTCATGATCATATGACACGCTGGCTCAGCCGGCATGCCACCAAGCCCTCCTGTAACTATCTTCAAGCCTGCATGGGAACTACGTTCGAAATGTCAAAGGAAGCTGTACAAAGCACCCATTTGGGAGCCAATTACAGGCTCACTGAACACACCACAGCAAATTAAGACAACAAGAGAAGGAAACGTCAACACCAACACATCTCAACTGTTGAGGTTGGTGATCACCACAAAGCGGGTTGCAAAGTGGTGTCGCATGCCATGCAGTGCATGTCAGTCAGGTGAAGCGGCTGTGCAACAACAGCTTAGTATCAGTACTTTTGATTGTACCTTTTGTTAAACTCACAGCAAGTGAATGACAGACGAGTCGTCAACTTTGTTAAGAGTATACATTGCATATGTTGTGTAATACTATTTGCAGTGCATGTCTCCTTGCGACCCTGTTCAATGCATGCATGTGCTTGTCACATATGTCAGATACGTCACCATGACGTGTGTTCTGTGACAGAACACGACAGCAACAACGGCCCCATCCCACCCCTGCCAGGCCAGGCGTGCCCGGCAGCCTGCAAGGCGAAGTGCAATGATGGCGCAGGTCACTTGCCTGCGCCACACATAACTGGAAGAGAACAAGCGGTAAACGGCTCCTGGGCTCCAGGGTAATGTACAGCTGCGTACTACGCAATGCTGGACCAAGAGATCCCCGCCCAAGTTGTGTTGATAACCCCCTGGACAACTGCCGCTGTTGCCTCTAGCTGTGCGGCTGCCAAGTGCAGGCCTTGGTTGCCTGCTACCACTAGCAGATGCTACTCCACCTGAGTCTGGTGCTGCAGTAATCCAGCTGCTGCTGCTGCTGCTGCTATCGCCAAGCAAAGAAAGCAACAACATATAGCTGCATCTGCTGACAACGCCACTGCTGCCGCGCCAGCTGCCCCAGCATGTAAGACAGCGGTACAGAGGAAGTGCAGCGACCAAGCAAGTATGTTGATCAAGCAGCAGCAGCACTGCCCATGGCATGGGCCAGCTATGCCAGGTGGACTGTTGGCCACGATAAATGCTGCAGCTGAAGCGGGCTGCAAAGTGGCTTCCTTCTGGTAGCATTGGCAGTGGCGCCCATGGGGCACAGCAGTAGTCATATGGCGCGCTACGCCATGCTGCCTGGTCAGCTGCGCTGCTGTTGCGGCTGCTGCTGCTGCGCTGCTGCTTCTGTTACTGTGGCGTCCAGGTAGTTGTCCAAGTAGTTCTGCACTTTCACAGCACACTGGTAGTATGGTGTGCTCTGTGCATTGTAGTACCTGCAGAGGCAGCGCGGCGCGCTGCTACTTGAGGCGGTCATGCTTTGCAGGCATCAGCTGTGCTAGTGCACACCACAGACATGTGTTCATCGCTGGATGTGAGTGTTTCTGTGTTGTGCTTGCGCCACATGAACTTAGCGAGCGTGAGGCCAGGACTTAGATGCATGCGTGTGGTGGGAGACTGCAAGGCGGTGGGCATGCACGTGCCCGGTTGAGCAGCAGCCAAGTGCAGCTCTGCACTTGCAGCACCGCATGGGCCCTGCGGTGCAGGCACCTGTGCAGCGCATCTGCTGCACATGTGCTCAGCATCCATGACACACCAAGTGTGCACACAGTGGCAACGATAAGTGATTGTCGCCAACACAGGATTGAACAGGCAGCCATCCTCAAAGGTGTGGGCGCTCACTTGCAGTTGTCGCACATCTTGCGCACGTCAGCCACAAACATCTCCAGGCTGGCGTAGTAGGCCCTGCTCGCCAGGCGCCCGGCGATCAGCAGCATGTCGACCGGGTCATGGATGATGTCGTAGTAGTCCAGCGCCTGGGGAGGTGCCGGGGCAGCGCAAGCAGAGCGGCAGCAACCGCGGGGGCTTGTAAGGGTACTGCCACTTTGTGTCACATCACGGCAGAGCAATGCGGCACATGATGGCCATGAAGCCTTCTACTGAAGACAGGGCGATCACAGCAGCGACACCAACACTGTGCTTGCCTGTCCCATTGTTCGTGGCATGAAGGGCAGTACGTGCACGTACGCTCGGTGCAGGAAGTGCTGAGGCGGTGCCAACACCTGCTGATGACAGCGGTGCTCGGCAGCAGGTGCCTCGCCGCATGTGACGGCTGCGCAGGCAGCAGCCCTGCCACAGGTTGTGACGCACACAGCAACCAGGCACCCTTGAGCAACACCTGCCTGCTGCCTGGCGTACCTCTGCTGGGTCCACGGGCGCCCTGAAGGGCCAGGAGTCATCCAAGGCCTCCAGCGCAGCCAGCAGCTCTGCACACACCACACGACACGACACGACACGCGCAGTAAGCACAGCAGCATGGCTGTTGGCTGGCGTGGCGCAGGTGTGCCGCGCACGCCAGAGCTTGCGTTACGCAACATGCGCTGGTGCATGACAGAGCTTGAAGGTGCATGAGCGGCTGCGGAAGGCTGTGGCAGCAGCGTTGCCAGGCATGCACATCTGATGAGGCTGCAGCCATTCATGTGTTCAGTTGTGCAGGGCTGCAGCCTGTAGTGTGCACACTGTCGTCAGTGCATCCGCATGCAAGCTTGGAGGGGCTACACCAGGAGAGTCACAGCCACAGCTGCGCAGATGGGCTTGATTACGCAATGTCTGCGCTGAGCACTACTTTGCTCATGCTACCCAAGCATGTGCACATCTTGCGCCATGTTCTGCCGCTCACCCTCCAGGTATGTGTGCAAGTTGGAGGGTGTGGCATCAACGACGCTGTTGTCACGCAGCATGAACTTGTAGCTACAGCAGCAGCAGCATCAGCATCAGCATCAGCATCAGCAGCAGCAGCAGCAACAATTACCATGTGCCTGTGCACAATTTTAAGCAGAAGCAGGGTATCAACACAGCGTGCACATGCCAATGCTTTACTATTCAGCCGATGCAGCAGCTGTTGTGCCGACCAATACTAATGGGTTGACGCATCAGCAGGTAGATAAACAGAACCGATGCTGAACCAGTCAGCAGATCTCCAGGTTGAATGGGCACAGGAAAGTCAATGAACCACCGCCCGAAAGGTGTAGGCATGGCCTGGCCACTGCCATGCGGGCAGCATGCCCTGCAGGCAACATGCCCTGCACCAACCGGGGCCGCTGCGCACGCACTTCAGCTTTAGAACCCATCGCACAACGCGCACCACCCAGTCAACTAGGCCAGCAGGCTTCCCTTTGGTGTGCGGACGGGCTGCAGCCTGACTCCTTCACGCAGGACCTGCTGCCGCCCTGGAGCACCAAACACATGCAAGCGCTCCCTGTACCCACTTTTCACACGAACGCAGACAACCTTGTGCGCTCGCCGTGCGATGAGCAACTCCACACGACGGACGCACCCACTCGCCACGAGCATGCAGCGCCACTCACCCTGGCTTGCCAGACGCGCTCCAGCCTGCCTCCTTCACCCCCGGCACGTCGCCAGGCTGCATGGGCACGGGCAGGTCCTGCACGCGCAAGTGGCTGGGGCCTGGCATGGGCAGGCGCTGCCTGGGCATGCCGGGGTGCACGACGTGGCTGTTGGACAGCTGGCGGATCTGGCTGTCCAGGTACTCCTTCTGCACCTGCGTGCTCGGCAGCGCGGCAGGCCATGCAGCGGCGAGCGGTGGCTGTGTGAGAGGCGCAAATTGCTTGTTGCGCACCGGGGTGCGCAGTATGGCTGCTGGAGGCCTGGCATCTAAGCTGTCAGGGCACTGCTTCGCATGGAGGCGTGTGCGTCAGCGTGTTGATGGGAATGGAGGTGTGGCGCGCGGTGGCTTGCTGTGGGCAGCGGCGAGCAGCCAGCTGGGAGGTGCGCACGCACACCTGCCACTGCCCAGGGTTTAGGGTTTAGGGTTGAGTAGCCACCCACACCTGCCGCTGGCGCCATGTGAGTAGCCAGGGTGCGCGCCAGCCACATGTGATTTACATCAGCAGAGTACGCAGCAGCCAACTGGGCTCCGCGTAAGTGCCTGCAAGCTATGTTGCGGCCCCGCCCTGCCATGCAGTCTTCGGCTCACAGGCCTGCCAGCTGCTGCCCCTCGTCTGGCACCCTGCAGGGTTGACCGCAAACCCCAACCCACGCTGCTGCCCACACCAACTGGATGTGGCTTGGTCGAGACTGCCCAAATTCTGGGCGACTGTCAGGCTCACTGAGCACACCAGTGCGCTCACCCGGAACATGCTGACAAGGTCCGTGTACGGCAGCTTGGGGTGAATCGCGCACTCCATGAGGGTGCCGCCGTCGTAGTCCTTTATGAAGCCCACCCACCGGTCACGCGGCAGCGTTATCTCACGGGTGAAGCCCTGCAGCAGGGATGAGTTGAGCAGGCGACCCGCTTAGTGAGGCTGTGCAACGTCCAAAACACCACTGACCGTCCAGCCGTGCCGTGGGCTGAAAACCACCCCACTCACAGACTGCGCCAGTCGCAGTTTTCATGTGCTGTAATGCGATCAAGTGTCGCTGGCTTTTGCTGCTGGCAACGCAGCCAAGTGCTGTTGGGTCTGGGATGCAGGTTGAGCTTCAGGCATGCAGCTGCGGTGTTGCCTGCAAGCCGGCGTCGCCCATGAGCCCAAGCTGGCGCAGCACGCAAAACCAAGCTCGGACCATGTCCACGTGAGTGTGTGGCGCACACGCACACACGCACACATACACCCATGCCATGTGACGCTGCACCTGCTTCTTGAAGTAGCCGACCGCGTTGTTGTCTGCGTAGGTGAGGAAGTAGCTGATGTGGTCCCTGTCGCGCGCCATGGCCTTGGTGTGGTTCATCAGGCGGGTGCCAAAGCCGCGCACCTGTGTGCGGCACACGCACGCACATCGCGTAAGGAAGCTGAATTTTGTATTTAATTTATTAATAAACAATCTCCTGTGCCCACAGCCGGGATTACACAGCGCACATGTGCGGCACAACCACGCACATGCAAGGAGTTGGCAACCACACGGCTGCCAAGCGGGCTGGGCGTGTTCTATCAGAGACGATATCAGCAGGCTGGCACAACAACACTGCCATGCGCGGCGCACACGTACATGCTTGACACAGCGGCAGATGCGCGTTTGTGACGATTGCTGTCGTGCAGTGCACCGTGAGCTGTCAGATGCACACACATGCAGGCTGGCGCATGCCTGCCTTTGCAGGAAGCCAGCAAAGCGCGCAAGTCCTTGTGTCAGGGCACTTCCGGCGCGCCTGCTGTGCAGCTGCACCGCAGCGATGAGCGGCCGTGCCCCAGCTCACCTGCTGTGATGCTGACACCGCGCAGAAGGCGATCTCGCCAAGGCCCTGCAGCAGGCACGCACAGCAGCGTGATATAGTGCGGTTTGTTGGCACCTGGCAGTAACAGTGTCTCATGTGACAGGCTGCCCGTACATGACGAGCTGCCCCGCACGCCTAGGGCTCTGCAGCAGGCAGCTGCACACACACAGCTGACGGCGGTGTGCGGCCGGCACAGTGGGGACGGGTGTGCCAGGGGCCACGCGCCTCGCAGCAGTCCCTGTGCAGCAGTGTGCAGCAGACGCGGTGCACCATCAAGATGCACAGCATGGCGGCAGGTGGTGTGCATCCCCGCGCGTTGCCCCCCTGCAGCTCCGCCCGGCAAGGGTGTTCGCCTGCCCGGCCCTGCCCATTGCCCATGACACCAGCGGGCTCTCAATCACACCGCGCCCGTCAACCTTCCCTCGAGACTCCTTGGCTTCTTCCTGGCGGGCCAGTGGTCCTGCTTGACTTTGGGGTGCAGCTTCACACGAACACAGCAGCTGAACACCTGTTGCTGCGCCACCCCCCTGCACACATGGTGCACCCAAGCACCTGCGCATTGCCTGCAGCACCAGCTCACTGACAGCCCCGCCCCGCCCCACCCCCCTGCATGCATTGCCCACCTGCTGCGGGAACACCCTGTAGGTGACGCCTCCCAGCACCTGCCCGTTGCGGGCCACCAGCGCGCAGCTGCGGTGCCGCCTGTCCAGCAGCAGCCTGCAGATGTACTCGCGGGGCATGTTGGGCAGCTGCTTGCTGAAGATGACCTTCAGCCCCATGAGCCTGCGACAGACAGGCCACGCATGCAGGTTGCAGCAGCAGCAGCAGCAGCAGTAGCAGCAGCAGTAGCAGCAGCAGCAGCAGCAGCAGCAGCAGCAGCAGCAGCAGCAGGGTAACAGTGTCAGCAGTGGCACGAGGTGGAGGGCAGTGTTGCGCACAGGGGCAGGTGTTTGCTGAACATGACCTTCAGCTGCCTGAGTCTGCAAATCGAACATACAAAATCATAAGAGAAGCAGCAGCAGCAGCAGCAGCAGCAGCAGCAGCAGCAGCAGCAGCAGCAGCAGCAGCAGCAGCAGCAGCAGCAGCACAAAGGCAACACACTGCCAGAGCCTGCGGACGACAGCAGCTGCTGCAGAGGCATGCCCGCAAGAGCCTTGAAGTCACATGAATTGCGGGCCCAGCAGCAGCAGCGTCTGTACAGGCATCACAAACACTGCAAGCCACCCACATAGCCAGTGCCGTCATTGGTGCAGGGGCAGGCAGGTGCAGCTGCTGCCTTGCTCCCCGCTGTCCCTGCCTAGAGCATGACGCTGTGAGGTTCCACACCATCCACAGTGTGCCGCAGCTGCAACCAGCCGCACTGGCCTGGTTGGTCGCAGCCAGCGTCCACGTACCCGATGACACTTGCTGCTGCTGCTCGACAGCACACCTGATTAAGTTGATTGGCTGGCCGTCATTCAGCACGTACGCAAACTCAATCTCCCCTGAAGCCTCCTGCCGCATGAGGTGTTCCTCCCTCTGCGTGTAGGCACCCACAGGGGCGGGCACGGGCTGCCGCGCGGGCGGTCCCTGTGCAGGGTTGGCGGCGTTGTGCTCCTGTTGGAGAGTTGAGCCGGGGTCGTCCTGCCGCTGGCTTGGCTGCTGCTGCTGCTGCTGCTGCTCCGGTGCTGCGGAGCCCTGTGGTGCCTGAGGCACACCATCTGCAGCTGCTGCATGCATTGCTTCACATGTTTGCTGCTGCTGCTGCTGCTGCTGCTGCTGCTGCTGTGCTGCTGCACAAGTAGGACCAGCAGCAGTGCCATGCTGCCCCCTGCTGCTGCTTTCAGGCGCTGCTTCAGCAAGTGCATCTACTGCTGCAGGACTGTCTGCACCACCTGCTGCACTTGCAGGGTCCTGCAGTCATTGCAATCCCAAACAAAAATATCCTGTCTTGGGTTGCATGTCGCTTTAACTGCAGGCTGATTGCTGCTGCTTACGCATGGGTGCTGTGTGGTGGGGCCCGGCTGTGCGAGCAACGCATGTGGACCCCAAGTGCTCCAAGCAGTGCAGCCGTGCCTTCAGCTCCCCAGCAGACCAGCACACCTGCTGCGCATGTAGTCCTTTGTGATCAAGCTTTCGTCGTTTGCATGTAAAGAGCTCTGTTGCCTCCATGAGCACAGCTCAAGAATTCAAACAGCAGCAGGGCACGCTGTGCTGCGCAGGTTCAAGGCACAGAAGCCCAGCTTCACAAGAGTGTTCAGTTTAGCCTTCCACCGCCCAACACAAGTTCAGCATATTTCTGAAGACAGTAATTCACGCAGTGAGATGCGAGTAGCAGGGCCACAGGTGAAGGCAGCAGCAGGTGTTGTTGACAGTGCTCAGCCAGCGACTAGCCCGGTTCATCCCGGCTGTTCAACACGAAGTTAAATCACGTGTCCGCTATAGAGGGTGCCAAGTTCGCCGCTACCTGGAGGGCCAGAAGCATGAAAAACTTTCAACACTAACAGCTAACAGTGTCCCACATTTAGCACGGCAGCAGCCTCTTATCAACGACAGCACCGCAGATCGCTCACATTGGTCTTTCTGAAACTATCAGTGCGCTTCTGTTGCCTGGTCGTGGCACAGAGCTACGCACACACCAGCTCGTGTGATGCTGAGCGGTGTAGCTGGCTTGTCGGTGCAGATCAGACCCACATTCTAGATCAGGCAGCGGCGTAGTGGTGTCTGCTCTCATTCAGTGAGCCAGGTATGTCTGTGCTGTGCACTGGGCGGTTGTTGCCAGTGCTGCGTGTGCTGAAACTACATCGCCCGTGCTGGCTTGATCTGACCTTTATAGCTTGTTGTGATGCGATTTATAAAGCGAATGGCTGCGCTGGCAGCACGTACTGGCTGTTTGGGTCAGTGCATTAGCTGTTGTTGGCCGGAGCATGTATGCCATACGTACTGTGAGTTGTCCTTCACGACGTCTGTGTTTGCGGATGCAGGGGTTTGTGATGGAGGGTGAGGGCCTGCTCAAGGTCATCACCTTCTCTTCGGGCGCCCAGCCCTTCGTGGTGCGTTGTGAGCAGGAGACGCGCGTACAGGACATTGTGCAGGCAATAACAAGCATATGGGGCTTCAAGGACGCTGCACAGCTGTTCACGCTGTGCAGGCCGGCAGCAGACTGCTCCAGCACAGCAGACGTGCTGCAGCTGCTGAGGGGAGCCACTCTGCTGCGGGAAGGCACACTGCTGACCGGCCACGACCGGCCCAGGCCAGATAAAGCCCCGCTGTTGCTTATCCGCAGCATCTTTGGCAACACGCCACCAGAGCTGGAGCAGAACCATGCTGTGCAGGCCCTGACAGCAGTGCAGGTGGCAGCGGATGTAGCAATCGGGCGGTATCCGCCCCAGGCTGATGCCAACTTGCTGCAGCACTTGGTGAAGCAGGGCCAGAACGCAGTGGTGCTGCAGATGGCTTCTTGCTGGCAATCAGGTGCGTGAGGCAGCAGCGCAGCAGCAGTGCATCAGCTGGCAGACCTGCTGCTCTCCTGCAAAGCAGTTGGCCGCACTAGTATGTCGACTTTGTTTTGCGGGTGCATGCTGCCATGGACCCTGTTGTCGCAGCTATTACGCAGGCAGCCACCTGCAGCACGCCTGCTTGGTACACAACATGTCTATCAAAGTACGTGCATGCTGCCTCTTGTGTCGTCAGGCGCCTGCCTGACGCTAGGCCCCGCTCAAGTTTTGTCTGGCGGACAGGAGCTGCAGCTGCCAGCCACCGTCAACATCGGCCTGAACGCACAGGGCCTGCACATCATGGACAGCATGCAGTACAGGTGGGAGAAGCTGTGCTGCTGTTGGGACTTCTGAGGCGCAGGGGCAGTTCTGGTTGCAGATGCCTGTGGAGGCGCTTTGAGCATGCATGCATTGCTGCACGTCTGGCTTGATGACACCCCAACGACGTGCATGAGTTGGCTGCCAGCTGCTGGTACCAGAGTTTTACCAATTGTGAGCAAGCCAACAAGGTGCACTCTTACAAGGGTGTCCTGCAAGCGTCTGTGTCAAAAGACTGGGTCCCTGTCTGTGACTATGTATGTATTAATATCCTGATCTCATTGCACACCATCTTGGCCCTCATGCAGATCGATAACATGGCGACCAAATAGGACACTGTGTTTGCGTCGTCCACTGCCTGCTGTCCTGTAATCAATTTGCAGGGCCTGCCTGCCCATTGAGGCCATTGCCGCTGTGGCAGCAGCAGGAGATGTGCTCAACATCAGCCATGCATCCGGTGTGGACCAGCCTGACCTGCTGCTGCAGCTGACAGGCGCAGAGGCAGTGGCAGATGCGTTCCGAACGCACCAAGCAGCTGTGCAGCAGGTACGGTGACTTGTTTGTGCAAGCAGCAACAGGATTGACAGCAGCTGCAGTCTGCCAGCAAAGCCGCAGCTGCCTGTGAGCTGTATACGCCGCTGCTGCAACGTTGGGATTCAGGGCAACGTGGAGGTTTGCCGAGCGGTGTACATGCGCTGCCAAGCTGCTGTCTGCATTGACAGGCATACCATGTGTCAATCGTCGCCATCCATGTGGCAGCAGTAGGAGGATGCAAGCAGCCGTGCAAGCATCGCAGTGTTCCAGCAGAATTTGCAGACCGTGCCTGCTGTTCCCGCCATGTTGTGGGTGCAATTAAGCTCACACTGCTGGATGGTTGCTGCTTGCCCTTTTTTGCCGTGATCTGCAGCGGCGGGTGGTGACGGCAGCCAGTGCAGCCTGTGGCACTCCTCCAGCACCGGCAACAGCAGCAGTGGAGGCAGCAGTGACAGCAGCAGGAGCCCTACCACTGCCTGCAGCAGCGCAGCCAACGGACGCGCAGCTGCTGTCTGTGCAGATCCAGGTAGCTGAGGATCGGCCGTGCCTGCGTGCCGCACTTGAGGTGGTTGAGGGGCAGCCTCCAGAGCAGCAGTTGCTGGCGGTGCAGCTGCAGGTGCAAGTGGCAGCAGCAGATGGAGCAGAAGATGGGCGGCAGCTAGTCAAGCTGCAGCTGACGCCGTCGCAGGTGCTGCCTGCCGAGCCGTCTGTGCATGTACGGCTGCGTATCTCTGCAGAGCCGGAGCCAACAGCAGGAGAGCTGCAGCAGCAGGGCGAGCAGCCGGTGCGGCTGGTGCTGCATGTGCTTGATGACACAGCGGCGGCAGCAGCAGCAGCAGCAGAGCAGCCCAAACAGCTGCTGCAGCTGCTGGGCCAGCCAGCTGGAGCTGCAGCAAGCCCTGCTGGAGCTGCAGGTGGCAGCAGCCTGCTGCCGCCGGGCAGCCTTGGCGCCTTCCCTGCTGCTGCTGCTGCTGCTGCTGCTGCTGCTGCTTCTGGCGCCGCCGCCGGCGAGCCGCTGCTGCACGCTGCGCGCGGCGGGCAGGCCGTGCACCCCATGATGCCTGCAGACTCGCACGCGCTCAAGGTGACCAGCCCTCAAGGTGTCATGGTGGCATCCAGCCCGCAGCTGCAGATCCGGCAGGGTCTGGCCGGGCTGTCGGAGCTCCAGGGACCACCCAGCACCGGCATGCACGCAAGCTCGCACATGCAGCAGCACATGCAGCAGCACATGCAGCCTGGGTTCTCGCGCAATGGGCCAATGGGCATGCCAGGCCAGCGGCTTGGCATGGGCGCCGCCGCGCAGCCAGCTGCCGGCAGCATGGGCTTTGCAGGCGGCGCAGCGCGGCAGCACGGACCCCGTCCCCGTCCGGTGTTCCCCGGCAGCATGGGCGCGGGCGCGGCGAGGACGCCAGCAGACATGTCGGACATGCACCACCAGCACCAGATGACGATGCAGCAGGGAGCTGGCCAGGTCCTCGTTGGCCAGCACGGCCAGGTCCTGCGCACCAGCGGGGCGCCAGGCGCTAACCATTCCATGATGGGAGCGCCAGGTCAGCAGTACCACATCGCTAGCCAGCCCGCGATCATGCAGCCAGCACGGCCAGGAGTGGTGCAGTATGCTGCGCCGGGCAGCGGCGTGCTACTCCCGCAGCACCAGCAGCTGCGGCAGCAGGCTGTGCAAATGCAGCCGCAGCTGGTGGCACCTGCAGGGTACATGATCGTGCAGCAGCAGCAGCTACAGCAGCAGCAGCAACAGCTACAGCAGCAGCAGCAGCTTAAGTCGGCAGGGCAGCAGGTGGTGATGATGCCGGTGCAGCAGGCATCAATGCAGCAGCCAGCGCCTGCAATGCAGCAGGGGCCTATGGTGCTTGTGACAACAGCAGATGGACGGCAGGTGCTGGTGCCTGAACGGCAGCTGCTGCAGCAACAGCTGCAACAGCAGCAGCTTCAGCAGCAGCAACTACAGCAGCAGCAACTACAGCAGCAGCAAACACAGCAGCAGCGGCTTCAGCAGCAGCAGCTCCAGCAACAGCAACAGCAGGTGCAGCAACAACATATCCAGCAGCAACAACAGATGCAGCAGCAACAGCAGATGCAGCAGCAACTGCAGCAACAGCAGCAGATGGCAAAGCTGCAAGCTGCAATGCAGCCTCAGTTTCAACAGCAGGGCATGATGCAGCAGTTTCAGCAGCAGCCTGCTACCATGCAGCAGCAACAGCAGCAGCAGCAGCAGCAGATGCTGCAACATCAGCAGCAGCAGTTTGCACAGTTGCAGCAGTTTGGGAATGTGCAGCAGCAACAGGCGCTGCAGCAGCCGCAGCAGTTCCAGCAGCATCAGCAGCATCAGCAGGCATCGCACCTCAACCCTGGTGTGTTTGTTATGGGACCCAATGGAGAACTTGTGCCGGCGAGTGGCCAGCAGCAAGCTGCTGGCCAGGGTGCTGCTGCAGGCCAGCAGCGACACATGCAGCCCCAGCAGCAGCAGCAGCAATTCTTCAACCACCAACAGCAGCAACAATCATCTGTGCAGCAGCTGCAACAGCAGCAGCTTGCGCAGCAGCAACAGATGCAACAGCAGCTCCAGCAGCAACAAATGCAGCAGCAGCAGCTTCACCAACAGCAGCAGATACAGTTGCAACAGGCCCAACAACAGCAGCAGCAACGGATGCAACAGCAGCTGCTTCAGCAGCAGCAGCAGCAGCAGCAGTTGTCAGCTGGTGCCTTCAGCCATGTTGGGCAGCAGCAACAGCAGCAGCCCAACTCTGTTGAACAGCTGGCCCATGCAGCTGCTGTGTCACAGGGCCAGCAAGACATGTTGATGCTGCAGCAAGCAGGCGGCATGATGAACCTTGGAATGGGGCAAATCCAGCAGCAGCAGCAGCAGCAGCAGCAGCAGCAGCATCTGCTGGGGATAAGCCAGGGCGTGCCTGTGGGCCAACAGCAGATGCAGATGGGTGGTGGTTTTCAGCAGCAGCAGCAGCAGCAGCCAGGCCTGGGGCAGCTGCATAACCCCAAGCAGCAGCAGCAGCAGCAGCAGATGCAGCAACTGTTGATGCAGGGTGGGTTAGAAGGTGGGTTAGAAGGCATCAACTTGCTGGCACAGCAACAGGGTCGCAGCAGCGGTACCAATGTGGCAGCTGCGACAAACAGCGGGCTGTTCCAACAAGCTCCCGGCTCTGCTCGGCAGTTCAGCAGCGGGCCCCCTTCCACTGGCTCAGCCGGCGGTTTGGGCGGGCTGCAAAACCGCATGGATCCTTCGTTACCAGGCCTTGGAGGGTTGGGGCTTGGCGGCCTCGGCATCGGCGTGATTGGCGAAGCGGCCAGCAGCGGAGCTGGGGCCTTGGGGTTCGGTGGTGTTGGCGGCGTGGGTGGGATCGGCGCGCCGACAGGCGGGTTTGGGGTTGTCGGGCCTGCCAGCGGCAATGCAGGCGTGGGCGGTGCAGCATTCGGCGGGTTCAGGGGCCCTGCAAGCCACGGTTCGCTAGACGGCTTGGGCCTGGGTGCGGCTGCTGCTGCTGCTGCTGCCGACCCACCCGGGTTGAGTTACGGAGGCGGCAATGGAGCCGGGACGTGCGGCTTTGGGGCCGCCACCCCCAAAGCCGGCGGCGGGTTTAATGCTCAGGGCGGCCAGGCTGGGCTGGAGCTCGGCGGCGGCGGCTTGACGGGCATTGCAGAGGGTGCTGGGGGCAGCGGTGCCGGTGGCGGCTTCCAGATGTTCAACCATGGCGGCGCGGCGGGCCTTGGGGGAGGGTTTGGGGCGCAGCAGGGCCCAGGCCAGGGCCCGTTCTTCTGAGGGGGGCAGAGTGGAGGCAGGCCTGCTGGGGATGGCGTAGAGCTGCCAGGTCTGGCGGTGTTGCGACCGCCCAGCGTCTGTGTCGGGCAGCGCTTTGGACCGGCAGGCACGCCCGGCGGCAGGAGCAAGCTGTGATGGGCTGCTGAAGGCATGGAGTGCACTGGCTGGAGGTGTGTTAGCCACGCGTGTGGATGCTTGGTGGGCATTTGCATGGCGGCCGGCGACAGGTATGCCCTGCTGGGCTGGATATGGGTGGACGGATGCAGGTGGTGCTCAGCATGAACGGTCGGCACTTGGGTGGACACATGGGTAGCAAGGGGCTGAGCCAGCTGGTATTGCTAGCAGCTGCCTGGTGTCCTGACAGATGTGCTGTGTTGCAGCTGGGCCATGCTCTTGCTGCAGCTGCGTAGTCGCTGAAGTTCAGTTGTGTGGTCTGGGTCGTCAATGCAGGAGAGCAAGGGCAGGTACGCTTGCATTGTGTGAGTGTAAGCAGCCAGAAGCACCACAGTGGCTGGGGTGTTGGGATGCCATGTGAGACTGGGGGTTGCGCCTTTGTGGAATGAACAAGGCAGGGCGGCTGAATATCGCGCTCTGCCAGCCGGCTTTGTCAACATCAGCTATGCAGCGCATGGACAGTGGTCTCTTGTGCTCATGTTGCACGGCTGCAGGCAGCAGGGTGTGTTCGCTTGCTGTTCGCTTGCTGCCCCCGCTGCTGCTAGGTGTGGGTTATAGACGCATGTTGGCAGGAGTTGCTGCAACATGTGGTCAATCGGTTGATATATGCTGCGGCGGTGTTGGTGGAGTGTAGTTGGGCTGCAGGGTTGGGGACAGCTGGCAGCAGCACAACCAACACTCGACTTAAACTGGTGGGATATGTCAGCACTGCATCCTGTGCTGGTCAGTGCAGATGCACAATAGGTCATGGCTTGACAGCTGTTGGAAACGGTGCAGCACCACATCGCGTTAGCAGATGGCGGCAAGGATACAGTCATGTTGCTGTGCATGGTACAGCTTGCTGCATGGGCTCAAGCTTGTTGAATGGTTGGTGTTTCTCATGCGTGTCTTGTGCATTTGAACTTTCGATGAAGTATGGCATAACTCTGTGCTCTTGCAACTCCATCATGCTTTTCATGCAAGACTTTGCAAGCACCAGGACGCCTGGCGCACACTGCGGCGCGGTGTAACTGCGTTGACAGCACCGCTGCTAGCCATTCCAACCAGCTGCATACTGCAACACCGTCTCTTGTCGGTCTGGGCGCATTGCAGGCATCACCTGGCATCCTTGCATGCGCCGTAAATACAATACAATACAATACAATACAGTAAAGACGAAGCGGTATCCGAGTGCAGATGTGTTGCTGCAGATCTGTGCGGCTGGTGAAGGTGTTGTCTAGCCTGCATGCATGCTGTTGTGCTGGCGTGTGTAGTGCATTTGTTTGCTCACTGCTGGGTGCTGAAATTGATGTCAATGTGCGGTCATGGCGAGCCGACCACTGCAGACAGAGTGGGCAGCATGGGAAGTTGGCACACCAAGGGCCGATTTGTGGCAGCGCCTGCTCGGCCAACATGTAGCAGTACTGCTGATGTGCCAGCTGTTTGCTGCACATGCACGGGGTGAGACAAGGAGCATGGCGACATTGCCAGGCGGGCACGCTGGCCATTGGAGTGGGCTTGTTGACAGTGCGTGTTGGTTGTGTTGTGCATCTGCAGTGCGGCAACTCTTGAGTCCACCACCTGTGCCACTGTTTGCTGGCTGTGTCTTTGCATGACAACTCCTTCACACAGGAATGCGCACAGCAGGGTGCGGCCCCTGCTGTCAGGTGTGCCTGCTGCAACCTCAGCCTCTGCTTCATGGCGGTTAACAGAATTGCTGCCATGCGTGCGCCTGCTGTGCATGGCTCAGTATTTGCCATGTGTCCTTGCAGGTCTTCGGCATCTGCATGATGTTGTAGGCAGTGACAGGTTTTCCATGATGGCACTCGCTCTGCACTCGCGTCACTTGAAAGCAAGCTGTGTATGACTTTATGATGCTGAGTCCTACTTCAAGCAAATGGGTTCCTGATGCAAAGAGTGTCGCGTCCTTCACCTCTGCATTGTTGGGCTAGTTCTCCTAGAACATGCATGTTGTGGGTACTATTGTCGTGTGCGTATTCAACAATGACAGAGTCAACAATGTCACATTTAGGCGCCCAACATGAAAACCATGATTTACAATTTGTGAGGCAGGGTGCGGCGCAGATGGCTGTGGGACACATGTCAACACCAGGTTGAAGCTTGAGCCTGCAACTCGTTGACGGCGCACTGGTTGGAGCAGGGCAGCCTGCATGCGCATTCCTAGTGAGACCGCATCATTGGTGGAGTGTGTGGTGTTGGCGCTGGTGTGCTATATTTTCACTTCTCGGTTCTTGTGAAAAGTGCAGCAGTAGTATTTCAAGGCTCGGGTGTTGGGCTGCACTGTTATGGCTGGCATGTCGTGTTTCATGCTGTTCGGTATTGTATTATGTAGGTGCTGCTGTGCTTGCTTGACACAGGTGGTTGGCGTTGATCAAACTGCTGCCCCTGCTGGATGTATCGCGGTGTGTGCCTGTCATGGGTATGAAGTTCTAGGGGCAAACCTTTCCGCACAGAACTCTGCATCATTGTCATTCGCTCCCCAAACGGGCGAAGTTACCCATGTAACTTCCAAAATGTGCATCGTTGGGATCTGGTCTGGACATTCTGGTGCACTTACATGTGCGCTTTGAAGGTCAAGGTCATCTTAGGGTAATATATAGGCAACACGGTTGGCACATGTACACCATAAGGATACATGCATGCACTGCCCACCAGGGTGACCTCACGTTCAGCACTCTTGTGGCACCATTTTGCAGGAAACTGCTGCTGCTGGCCCATACAGTAGGGCCTAAGAACCAGCTGGAACGCCTGCGCATGTGCTGCAGCTGCTGCACGCTCCAGACCTGCGGGAGTGCGGTCGGCTTAGCCTAGCCTGTCCAGAGGAGCGGCTTCTGAGGAGCCAGCTCAATGCTGGCATGTTAGTCTCCGTAACAGTCTTTGACATTATCACACCTTATACAGGCATGTTGAAGAGACAATGAAGCGCAAACCAGACAGCTTTGGATGGTTGAAAGCCAAAGCAGCAATCATGGCAACCGCCCTGCAACAAAACTAGTGATCATTGATGGCAGCAGCCCTGCATGTTGCTGTTCCTGCGCGTGATTGGTAACTGTTGATCTGGTGCAACCCTGTAGCGGATTTAGACAATGTAACTCACAATTATTAAATGGCAATTTGCACTCGGTCGGCTTGCTGTGCGAGATGCTGCGAAGTTTATGCACGGACCAGCAGCACGACATCCGCACGGAACGACACAGCATGACTGTTTGTGAATCAAACAGCTATGTGGAGCGATGCGCGCTCTGTGCTGGCAAAGCGGCTGCCGCCCGTTTCTGTTGCGTTAGAAATCGCAAACCATACAAGCGTGCAAGGCTGCGTGCATGCTCTGATAGTACTCGTTTGTTAGACCAACCACTTGATAAATAGTGAAACAATATGCTACTTATGCAAAACATATGTGGAGCGCAGCTCGTTTCGCACCGCCCGTTTCTGCTATGATGACAAACCGCCGGCCACTATTGCGTGCATGGCTGCATGCACGCTCCGATAAATTTTTTTATTCTTGGTACATGCGTGATCAAGCAGAGCAGCAGTCTCCTAGGGTGCGCCGCAGGTGTGCCGTGCAGGCGGTTACTGTTTGCCTCCTGCAGTAAGCCGGCCGCAATGCTGTAAATCGCGTGCAAGGGCCTGCCGCGCACAAGTACCAGGTATTGACATGCATTCCGCAGCCAAGGCGTGCCCCTGTGGGTAAATGCCGTTGTGACGCACTCGCCTGCAGGCCGCTTCAGCTGAAGCACGACAAATTTTTAAACTGCCGCAGCTGTTGTTACTACACAGCAACACATATACCGTGCAATGTCATCAAATTAAGTCTTATCTTAGACTTTAGCGTTGCCAGCGATGCAAAGTTGCTCCTGCAGGAACAATGCCAGCACTGGTCTGCTGCTGCTGCTGCTGCTGCTGCTGCTGCTGCTGCTGCCGCCGCTGCTGCCGCCTCTGCTGCTGCCGCTGCTGCTGATATGCTATTACACAAGGAAAGGCCTCATATGCGGCTGAAGCCATCAGGCAAATGCCATATACATGCCATATATGCCATATATGGCAGTGAATGTTGCCGTCGGGAACATGTGCAAGCTGCAGCATAGTACATGGCATTCGCCTGATGGCTTCAGCCGCATAATTCCGGGCTACACATACATCAGTAAGGCCAGGCCTCTTGCGGAGAATGGGTGTGCCAGTGGTGGTGTTGCGGTTGCTGTGCATGCCGCTGTTGCCAATGCTGTGAAAGTGTTTGCTTTTGCTGATCAGCAATACGAGGATGCACTGTGGCTAGTGATGCCAGGGCAGAATGGTGCTCCTAAGCTGTTTATTGGAGTGGTGTATATGCCTGATATGAACAAGCATGCGCCAGTGAGGAGGGCTGCTTACTCAGCGCTGCAGGAGGACCTCGCATACCTGTCGAGCAGAGGCTCTGTGTTGATCATGGGTGACTTCAACGCCAGGGTCGGGCAAGGTGCAAGCCCCACAGATCGCATAAGGCATGCATGCCGCTGAGCCAACAATGCACAGTATCACCGCCCGGCACTGGTGCTCTGCTGCACAAAACACAGAGGGGCCTTCTGATGGTGGGGGCCACTTCGTGCATGCAGTACAGCCAACAGTGACAGCGTGACTTGCACTTGGTGTTCCTGTGCGTGCCTTTGCAGCTTGCCACCCGCCGCTGCTGCAGCAACTGGTAGTCTTGTTTTGCTGCCTGCTCATTATCTTTCAGATTGTCGATGCTGCAAAGTTGATGCGTCATTGCAGATGCTGAGTGTTTAGGCTCTGGTCTAGGTGACATCTCGCAAGACAGGGATCAGGCTCTGGGCACCAGCCTATGGGCTCACTGGCCAGTGACGAGCCCCTTGCCGCTGCCCTTTCTACGTTTGCTTCAGTTCGTTGAGCAGGAAGGTTGCAGATAGAGCAACCCTCTTGCCTTTGCTTCCTGTACGCGGAAGGGCTGGTGCCCCCAAAGCAATTACTTTGGACTTGGATGCTTGCTACGTGTTCATCAGTACAACCAGCGGCGCAGTACAGTCACTGATGCAGGGTGTAAAGAAGAGTCACTGATGCATTAAAATACCCTGTGTTTTTCTGACGTGACGGTGGGTGGAGCCAGCTTTGCTTGAATGTGCAGCCTCCATGCAGGGGTAGGGTGACATTGCTTGCTTGCTTGCCTTTTGCTTCTGCGTTAGAGTGCTTCTTCTTCTTGACCATGAGTGGCATGTTGCTTCTGGTCAGCTTGCTGTGCAAGATGCTGCAAATCCCGGTACAGCATGTTCAGTCAAATCATCTTTTGTTTGCACGGTACATGCGGCATACAAGCTGCAGCCACACATGCACAATGCCTGGCATCCAAGGGTGATGATGAAGTTGTTGATGTACACCCTGTGATACATATATATATAACCCCTCAATCAGTCATAGTCAACCCCAGGAGGCGCCAGGGAAGCTGCGGCCTGCCGATCTCATTCCGGGCTACACATACATCAGTAAGGCCAGGCCTCTTGCGGAGAATGGGTGTGCCAGTGGTGGTGTTGCGGTTGCTGTGCATGCCGCTGTATCAAATGCTGTGAAAGTGTTTGCTTTTGCTGATCAGCATTACAAGGATGCACTGTAGCTAGTGATGCCAGGGCAGAATGGTGCTCCTAAGTTGTTTATTGGAGTGGTGTAAATGCCTGATATGGACAAGCATGCGCCAGTGAGGAGGGCTGCTTACTCAGCGCTGCAGGAGGACCTCGCATACCTGTTGAGCAGAGGCTCTGTGTTGACCATGGGTGACTTCAACGCCAGGGTCGGGCAAGGTGCAAGCCCCACAGATCGCATTGGCATGCATGGCGAAACAACCACAAACAACAATGGCGAACTCCTTCTCTCGCTGCTCAATGCCGTCAATTTCTACTCACTGAATGCCCGCACAGCACCCACCTCTCCCCACCAGCACATCACATGTGACAGGTCCCACAGGGGCACGCCCGGAGGTCCCTCAATGACTACATCATTGCGTCTGCTGACATTGCTATGCCGTGCCAAGCTGCCGCCAGGCCAACAGCGAAGGCTGGGCCATGCACAGTGGGTTCTACTGACCACCTGCCAGTGTCAGCTTGCATTCAAAGGCCTGAGGCACGTCGCCCTGCCAAACAAGTCAAGCTGCGCCTCAATGCACAGCCGAATGATTTCAAAATGCGCAATGGGGAGCAATCGGCCGAACTTGAGGCGTACCAGGAGGCCCTGGCACAGCTGGGCGCTGCTTATACGTCCACTATTACCGTGCTACAACAGCAGGTTTCTGCAGCTCAACTTACGGCCAATGCTGCAGTACAACAAGCACATGCGCAGCTGCTGGGAGCGCTTCGTCAGGCGGTCAGTGCCAGTTTTGGGTTTAAAAGGGTCTGGGTTGGCAAGTTTTTCCCGTGGTGGACACAGGAGCTGACAAATGCTGTGCAGGCCAGGGTGCAGGCCTTTACACAGTACAGGGAGTCCGGCCTTGTTGCAGACTGGGATGCGTTTGATCAGCAGCGCAAGGCTACTGCACAGCTTATCAAAGCAGCTGAGAAGCAGCACAAACAGCGATGCGAGCATGCAATCACTGCAGCGTACAGAGCCCGCTTAAATGACGACAGCACGCTTGGGGAGAAGGATATGTGGCAGCTTGTGCGTCGCATGTGCCCTAAGCATGTCAGCGAGGCCGTGTACAGTGTCATGCAGCACCCCTCAGGACAGACAGCTTCAACCCCTGCAGAAAAAGCAGATGCATTCAAATGCCATTATCAGCGTGTTGGTAGCCATGCAGCGTTTGCCGCCTCAAACCCCCAGTTCGACCCAGCGCACATGACACAGGTTGCTGCCAACGTACAGCAGTACCTTCATGACTCAACCGCACCTCATGCTGCCCCACCCTGCCCGCTGGACTTGCCCATCACTGCCGCCGAGGTTTCTGCATGCTTGCAGCGTCTACGCACAGCAAAAGCTGGCAACCCTGCAGAGGAAGGCATTGTCAACGAGCTTTTGAAGTACGGAGGCAACACAGTTGCAGACATGCTGCTGCAGTACTGCAGCCTCATGTGGCAGCTTGAGCAGGTACATCAGGTGCCGGGGACAGTCGTCAGCATGCCTAAGAAGGGCGATCTGACAGCCCCAGGCAACTACCGCGGCATCACCCTGCTCAGCGTGCTCTATAAGTTCTACACCAGCGTCCTCAATCAGCGCCTTATCAAGTTTGCAGAGGGCAAGCAGCAGGAGCAGCAGCAGCAAACACAAGCACAAGCAGCAGCAGCAGCAGCAGCAAGGCAGCATTCAGCACAACTGCAGCAGCAGCAGTAGCAGCAGCAGCCACGCGCAACTGCTGCTACAGCAGCAGCGGCGCCGCTGCTGCACGAGAGTCAGAACGGATTCCGCCCCAAGCGCAGTTGTGCTGACCATCAAAGCGTGCTCAGCGAGGTCCTTAATGACAGGACAGCTGAGGGAAAGTAGTCATATGTGTTGTTCGTTGACACCTTCAAGGCATTCCCTACGGTCTGGCTTGATGGCTTGTTCCAGAAGCTGTGGGATAAGGGTGTGCGTGGCAAGATGTTCCGTGTCTTGTACAACTTGTATCAGGGCGCGCAGCGTGTGGTGTCTCATGAGGGTTACACCACGGATAGGTTCACCTGCGACCTTGGCCTGCATGAGGGTGATGTTATTTCGCCCACACTGTACCTGTTGTTCATCGACGACTTGCTGCGTGACGTGCATGCAAAGCACCCTGGCGTTACCCTCATGGGCCCTCGTGACGAACCTGCAGGCCAAGTTGCGGCAGCCATGCAGGCTGATGACTTTGTTGCTGTCTGCGGGTCTCTGTCTGAAGTTCAGGCTGTGGCTGCAACTGTTTACAATTACAGTTGCCAGTGGCGCTTCAAGCTCCACAGCTTGAAGTCTGCCGTCATGCATGTGCTGCCAGCAAGACAGACCAGCCAGCTGGTCGACTCCGGCATTGTTTGGAACAATGTCCCTGTGCCTGTTGTATCGGAGTACTGCTATCTTGGCCTGTGGTTCAACAATACCTGTACATGGACCACATATTTTGAGAAGATGCTGGCTAAGGTGCAACGTGTGAAGGGTGCGCTCATGCCAATTTGGAAGAGCCACAGCATCAGTGTGGAGGTTAGACGCATACTGTTGCTGACGTGTGTCCGTCCCATTGTTGAATATGGCAGTGAGGTTTGGTTTCCGTCCACAGCTAGGCAACTGCAGCTGATTGACAAAGTGCAGACAGACATCATCAAATGCGCAATGCGCTGTGGCAAGGAGCGCCCATGCTCTTCAGCTCTCTTGGCAGAAAGGGGTGTGAAACCGTTGCATATGTGGCTTCATCAGAGGGCTTTGGAGTACTACTACAGGATTCAGCGTATGCAGGGCGTTCGGCTGCCGAATCAAGTGTTTACAGCTGAATGGAGGCGTCCTAGTGGTGCTGTGGCGGTGACACCGTGGCACAAGTATGTGCAGAGCCTGCTGTGCAAATATGGTGTGAATGTTGTGACCGCGGAAGGCAGAGCCAGTGCGTGCAAGAGCCATGTTTACAAGCAGGTCAGGACACTACATGCTGAAAGGATTGCATGTGAAACGTTGGAGCACTCCACTCTGAGTCGGTATGTGACTCATGTGCATCCCACTCATGTTGATGCTATGGGTTTCAGGAGGCCTAGGCCGTACTTGCGTTCAATGGCAATTCCACGTGGTATTGAATTGCTTTTGCGTGTTTGTATGGGTTGTCTGTGTGTACATGAGCGCACTAGTCAGTTTGGCGGTCGCAGAGCTAACTCCACTTCAGGATGTCCTTGTTGTGGTGCAGAAGTTGAGTATTTGTCACACTTCATGTTTGATTGCCCTGCTACTTCTGCTCAGAGGGATGATATGTTTGCTGAGATCAGATCCCTGCCTGGTTGCGCTGAAAAGTTGCGCAGCGTTTTGTCCATGGCTGATTTGTCAATCAAGGTGTTGCGTTTTGTATCTGATGATATTTGGGGCAGTTCTGGGAGATGTCGGATAGTGTCACCGTGTATTGCTGCTTTTCTTGTTAAGTCGTGGGATTTGCGCAATGCATGCAAACATTCTGGAGCAGTGCTCCCTCCTCTTTCCGCCCCGGTGGGGCGCGGGGCCGATGGCGCTGATGCTATGGCTTGAATGGGTAATATGATGATGAAACCAAACCAGCAGGAACGTGGTGCTCACCTGCAGTTGTGGCCATCCTCCTTGTCAGTCCCCTTCCCCCCAAGCACACAACACCTCTATCGATTTCGTTTGCATTTTTTAGAGGCCTCCTGCACCCAATATATGTTAGGGCCCCGCCCCAATGTGTTAATGGTTTACTCTCGTTAAGCTCCTCTCATTGTGCTGTCTGGGCAATCACGTGTTTCTATACAACTGCCTAGGCAGTTTTTCTTGGATTGTTTTCTTGGATTCAAGTTGCCAACGCAGTACTAGCACGCGTACACCAGGATGTTGCATTGGGTCTGGGTAGCTGAGGCAAATAAATTGCTGCAAGAGTTAAATTGAAGCTTCAATTGGCTTAAGCCCTGCATAGTGTGCAATCAGCAGATCTCCAAAGGTGTTTGTAACGACTGAGGAACGTAGGGAAGCGTAAAGAGAAAGATTATAGTTGTTTTGTATGTTAAGCCCGTGGGGATCACTCTCAGATAGCGAACACCTCCCCTCCTACATTGCAGGGCCTATAAAGTTCTCCTGGCTCAGGACTCCTCGTCCTGGACGGCACGTTACTTGATTAACGTTGATCCGTCCCCGACATCGTCGGGCCCTCCAAGGACTTGGACAAGCCAAGTCCTTGGCCTAGGTCATAACCGTTTGACCAAGGCTAGCACGGCACGGCTCTCACAGAGACCCTACAGCATATTCTATACTGTGCCGTTACATACCTCCCGCCTTAGGTAGATTGACTGCCCTCAGTCAACACCAGAGGATGTAACGCATGTCTGTATTGATACAAACATATATGGCCAAAACTGCTACAGCTCACAGCTGCACAGTAGGGGTTTCCACCAGAACCACTCCTCAAACTACAATTGGGTTGCAGGGAGTTCAGCGTAGCACCCTTGAGGATAGATTACACAACAGGCCTCGCTCCCCCAATTGCAGTACAGCACCGAAGTGCATGATCCCAGTCAAGAGTGTGAGCAGCATGCTCAGTGACACCAGTCACTACACTCAATGGGTCTGTAGTGTGTGTATAATGCCTCTTTGGGCAGCGCGCGCATAGTAAATAAACAAAGATCACACACCAGCCGCAAAACGTACACGCTTTGATGAGCGTACAGCCTGCAGACCACCATCTGCAGTACGTTTCTGCTTATTTGTGCCGGCTCCTGCTCGAATACGAGCAAAGTACTCATCAATCTTGTCCTGGCAATTTGAACAATTGTGATCAGGCTCCCATGTGTTGTTACTCTCATCATAACCCTTCCACTTGACGAGATACTGCCTCTGCAGAACAGGCGTTTTGGCTCTGTTCCTTTTTCTTCTCAAACGTACATCCCTGTGAGCCAAAACTGACTCAACCTCGTACTCTAGCTCATCTTCAATAATCTCAGGTACAGGCGGGGGTTGCACTCGACCACCTTGCTGATAAGCTTTCAGCAGTGACACGTGAAATACGGGGTGGGTCTTGAGGTTAGAAGGCAGTGTTAACTTATAGGCAACTTCATTCACACAGTGAAGCACCTTAAATGGGCCAATCCATTTTGGCAACAGCTTGTGGGTACCAGCTGTTTTCACTTTGATGTTCTTTGTGCTCAAAAGAACTTCATCACCAACTGCAAACTGCAGCTCCCTCCTATGCATATCAGCATACGCCTTCTGCCGCTGCTGCGCTGCTTGCAAACACAGCTTTGCGCGTGCAACAGCAGTCTGAATACGTTCAGCTAGCGATGTTGCTGAATCACAGGTAGCATTGGCGTGGGCAGCGCCCTCCTCCCCCCTTGGAACCACAAGATCCAAAGGCAGGTTAGGCCTCTTGCCGTACACCAATTCAAACGGCACAGAGTTGACGGATTCCTGATAAGAATTGTTGATGGAGAACTGCACCATCGGCAGCAACGAGTCCCAATTCGTTTGAGTGGGATCAATATAGTGCCGCAACATATCCTCCAGCACACGATTCACACGTTCAGTATTGCCATCACTCTGTGGGTGAAATGCAGTGCTCATGCCATGCTGAACACGCATCTGGGCAACAAAGGCCTTCCAGAACTTGCTTGTAAAGCGAACGTCCCGATCTGTGACAACGGAGCGTGGCACACCATGATTAGCCACCACCTGAGCAACAAAAATATCAGCCAGTTGCTCAGCACTCACATCATCAGCACATGGCGCCAAACGCACCATTTTTGACAGCCTGTCAACAAAAACAACAATGGCTGTGTAACCTGCAGCCGTCCTTGGGAGAGACACAATCAGATCCATGCTGACTGACTCCCAAGTGTCACCAGGGATTGGCAGAGGCCGCAGCATACCAGCAGGTTTCTGGTTACTGCTCTTGTTGCGCTGGCAGGAGTCACACTCCTTGACGTACCGCGCAACATCACGTGCCATGCCTGCCCAGTAAAAGTAACGCTGCACATTTTTCAGTGTGCGTCTGGTCCCAACATGACCAGCATATGGCGCATCGTGGCACTCATGCAGTACCAACTGCCGCAGCTCATTATCAGCTGGCAGCACCAGCGTCCTGCCTCTGTAAAAGAGACCATCCCTTTCTGTCCAATTGCTTGCACCACAGGCAAAAGCAGTATCAGCGGCGTACGCTGCATGCAACCTCGTTACAAAGGTTGAGTTCTGCAGCATTGCGGCTTGGACAGAGGACGCTGTCATGACGCCAACAAATGACACCAATCCAGGGTCTGAATCAACAGCAGGGTGGCGACTAAGTGCGTCAGCCACAACGTTCTGCTTGCCAGGCTTGTAATTCCATTGCAGCCTGTGACCCTGGAGCGCTTCTAGCCACCTAGCAGCCCGCCGTGACTGCATGGTGTTGGTGTCGAAAAAGGTGTTGGGCTTGTGGTCTGTAAAGACTTTGACATCTCTGCCCTCAATGTAACAACGCCACTTTTTGACGCAGTACACCACAGCAAGCATCTCGAGCTCGGTAGGCGAGTAGTTACACTCTGCTGGTGTTAGCTTGCGTGACTCGAACGCAATCGGATGTCCTTTTTGCATTAGAACACCAGACACACCCAAAGATGATGCGTCGCACACCATTTCAAACGGTTCCTGACTGTGCCAATCCGGCAGTGTCAACACAGGTGCTGTTGTTAGCAGGTCCTTGACCTTGTCAAACGCCTCTTGACAAGACGTCGACCAACGAAAAGCGATATTACTTTTAAGCAGGTCAGTCATGGGATGAACAACCTGTGCATATCGCTTGATGAACTTCCTAAAGTAGTTCGTCATGCCGAGGAACGAACGTAGGTGTGACACGTCTGCAGGTGCAGGGAAGTTTTTGACTGCCTTCACTTTGGCGGGGTCAACACGAACTCCCTCTTCACTGACAATATGCCCGAGAAATAACACTTCTTTTTGATTAAAAGAGCACTTCCCGTGAGCAGCTGTCAGATTGTGTTGCTTGAGAATGTCCAGCGCTATTCTCAAATGTCTCTCGTGTTCTGCTTCGCTTTTGCTGTAGACGATGATGTCGTCCAGGTACACCATGACGAACTTGTACAGATGTTTTGCGAAGAGCTTATTCATCAGGCTCTGGAACGCTGAAGGGGCGTTCACCAGACCAAAACTGAGTGTTAGGTATTCATAGTGACCAAAGGGCGTCCTAAACGCCGTTTTTGGCACATCACTATCAAGCAGTTTCGCCTGATGATAAGCTTGACGAAGATCGATCAAGCTGAACACCTTTGCACCTGTCAAGTGGTCTAGCATCTCGTCTATGCGAGGAAGAGGAAAAGCAATCCGCCTTGTTAAGCGATTGATCGCTCGATAGTCTACACACATACGCAGTTCTGTTGAACGTGGCTTTTTCACAAACAGCACTGGAGCACCAAACGGTGACAGTGAAGGCTGTATGTAACCTAGCTCAAGCAACTGCCGTATTTGCTTTTCCATCTCTTCCATTTCAGCTGGAGAATAGCGGAACATAGGCCGTAAAATAGGCGACGCACCTGGCTCAAGAGGAATCACCTCATAGTCCAATTCCAGCTTTGAGCCTCCATGTGGTGGGTGATCCGTGAACACAGTAGGATAGTCCGCCTGTAGTTGGGCCATACGAGCATCCTGCAGCGCAGAGGTTGCAGCTGCACAGAAAGCAGTGTCAGGTACCTGCTTCACCACTATCAGGCAGTACCAGAACTCTTGCTTACTGATTCTCTTAGCTTGTGCATAAGATAGTACAGTAGGCTGAGCAGGGGAAGGCTGCTTGGGAGGCACATCCATGAGTAAAATGACTGGCTTTTTACCCTTGCCTGCCACTGAGCATGTAGCAGATGCAAAATCAAGCTGAGCCTTCATGCGTTTCAACCATGCATCACCCAAAATAACATCAAAAGCTGCTGGCATATCAATGACAGCAAAGTTGAGCTGCGAAGCCAAACCTTGCATGCGCAAAGTAGCAGTGCACTGCTGTGCAGTCTGTGCAGCAGCGCCCGCAATGCCGACAACAGACAGTGGAATTTTATTATCACGCAGTGTAACACCAGTGCGTGCGCAGAAAGCAGCAGATATGTAGTTGTGCTGTTCTGCTCCACTGTCAAACAACACACGTGCCGTAGCACCAGCAACTGTACCAGTCAGCTGCATGACATGTGTTGTCACAGGTCCAACATTGACCTCTTGATTTGCTGGAACATCAGCAGCAGCAGAGGCACAGCACGGTGCCCCATCCTGCTGTGCTGGAACAACTTGTGGCTTGTCAACATACACCACAAAGTCACACTTGGCCTTGACTGTCTGGCCTGATTTATTATCAACAAATAACGGCGTGTTGCGTACATAACGCTTGAGCACCGCCATGCCGCGCAAGACAGGTGAGCTGTACTTAGCTGGAAGCAAAATGCAAGCGCCACGCGCTGGGCACTGCAGCTTATGCAGCCTGTACCTGGTTAAGAACAGCTCACGTTGCTGTCTTGGAGTATGCAACCACAGGAAATCACCTTGCTCATATTTCCTATCAAAGAAGGACTTACTGCCCGCACAGCAGTAGTCTGGCAGCAACGCATTGCCACCATCTTCTGAAGCACATGCATCAACAGTGCATGGCGTAGCAAGTTCATCTTGCAGCGCAGCAAAAATTGCTGGGCTGATTTGCAGCTCATCATCTGCTGCAAAGGGGTTCAGGTGCTGGGCAACAGCAGCAGTAGCACGCTGCTGCGCACCACCAGCTGCATCCTGATCACACTGCTGCTTGGCAGCACCCCAACTCTGCTGCTTAGGCACACCCGCAGCAGAAAAGCTGCACACACCAGCAGCAGCCGCCAGCCGCTGCTGCTTTTCACTGGCCTTGCCACCATCCGCACTTGCCGGAGCATCACTGGCGGAGACACTGGCAATCAGCGCATCCAGCGCCGCCAGGTCTTCACTTCTGCTGCCCACACCAGTAGTGGCAGTGGCGGCAGCAACAGCAGTAACCTTGTTACTCTGTGCACCCACTGCGCCGACAGCAGTAACCATGTTACTCTGTGAACTGGCGGCAGCAACAGCAGTAACTTTGTTACTCTGTGCATCCACTGCGCCGACAGCAGTAACCATGTTACTCTGTGCACTGGCGGCAGTAACAGCAGTAACCTTGTTACTCTGTACATCCACTGTGCCGACAGCAGTAACCATGTTACTCTGTGCACTGATGGAACCCTCCTCGCCAACGTAGGGGTCATAAGAGTTCTGGCCAGGGCCGAAGATTGCATCACGCCACTCAGGAGTGAGATCAGCAATCAGCGCATAGTAGCGCTCTTTCAAATCCTGCCAGCTGTCAGGGCTGGGCTCTGACAGCATGCTTGCATCTGCTGACAGTTCTGCATTACGCACTTCAGCTAACGCTGCAAAGCTGTTTGCATGCACTGGCAGGCTGGCAGCAGGTGTGAACATGGCAGTCTGCGGGAATTCAGCGGGGGCAGCTGCACTGGAAGCCATGTGCAGCAGCGCCTGCTGACCTGCATCACTGCTGAGCAGGAGGAAGTCCTGCTGTACACTGCTGCCAACTGCAGCACATGCAGGCAGCTCTGCATCACTGCTGGCACCGCAAGCAACAGCCGCAGCTGTACCAACCTTCAACTCCTTGGGGCAGTTGCTGCGGATGTGGCCCTTCTCCCCGCAGCCGTAGCACGTTGGCGACCCAGGTGGCTTGGGCCTGAACTTGCCCTTGCCGTGGCCGTTGCCAGGCTTGTTCACGCCGCCCTTGGGCTGGAAGTGCTGGCGCGGGGTGAAGTTGCGCCGCTGGTAGCGCCAGTGGCGGGCGTTGCCATCATCGTTGGCATCAGCAGGCGTGCGGTCGTACTCACGCGCAATCTGGTGGCCAAAGGGACCTGCGTGATTGACCAGGCTTGCGCGGAAGGCAGCGTAAGTAGCCCAAGGCTGTCTGTCTGTGCAGCCTATGCTGTCCTTAGCCTTGCTGCCAGTGTAAAGCATGCCGCAGGTTGATGGCTTAGACAGGTCCTTGAACAGTTCAAACTGCACGCTGGACTTGCCATTGCCCTGAGGGCCTACAAGGCTGATAGGCTTAGCCCATGCACTCATCACATACTCACGCACTTGCTGCTTGTTACTGCAGAATGACTGCACAAGCATGGTGCGGGGCATGCTCTGGCCAGCTATCTCTAGCAGGGTGCACAGAAAGTCCACCTCGCTCTCCTGGTCTGCTGTCAGTGGCGCCTCCAGGTTGAGGGCGGCCGCTGCTGCTGCCAGGGCATCCACACCATCAGCAGCGTGCTGCTGGCCTGCTGCTACTGCTGCTGCTGCAGCTGCTGCTGCAGCTGCTGCAGCCTCCTCTCCAGCCTCCTGCTGCTGGTCTAACTGATCATTTAGCTGCCCTTGCATAACCGCGTCTTGCAAGTCAGCCATCGCGAAAGAGGAACTGGACCGTGACGGGTCTCAGCTACCACTGTAACGACTGAGGAACGTAGGGAAGCGTAAAGAGAAAGATTATAGTTGTTTTGTATGTTAAGCCCGTGGGGATCACTCTCAGATAGCGAACACCTCCCCTCCTACATTGCAGGGCCTATGAAGTTCTCCTGGCTCAGGACTCCTCGTCCTGGACGGCACGTTACTTGATTAACGTTGATCCGTCCCCGACATCGTCGGGCCCTCCAAGGACTTGGACAAGCCAAGTCCTTGGCCTAGGTCATAACCGTTTGACCAAGGCTAGCACGGCACGGCTCTCACAGAGACCCTACAGCATATTCTACACTGTGCCGTTACAGTGTTGCCGCCAACAGCTCCAAGTTGGCACTTGTTTTGGCACTGCCAACATGATGACTGCTGTGTATGGCCAACCAGTAAAATTCTGCCTCCCCTGTAACCAACATAACCAACTAAAAAAAATGATGATGATGATGATGATGATGAGGATGAGGATGAGGATGAGGATGAGGATGAGGATGAGGATGAGGATGAGGATGAGGATGAGGATGAGGATGAGGATGAGGATGAGGATGAGGATGAGGATGAGGATGAGGATGAGGATGAGGATGAGGATGAGGATGAGGATGAGGATGAGGATGAGGATGAGGATGAGGATGAGGATGAGGATGAGGATGAGGATGAGGGTGCTACCTGCTTCTTTGGTAGCCTGCCAAAGACGGTTGTCGTATTCTTACCGTAATCCACGAAATGTTTTCAATCAATTAAATCAATTAAACGTTTTTCTAGCAAGAGTGACAACCCCAAAAAAAGGGGAGCCGCTCCCAAACCACCTTCAGTGGTTCCTAACCGGTGGGCGCAGGCCCTCAAGCTAGGGCCAGATACGGCCAAAACCTTGAACGCAAGAGCGCTCGCTTGACAGATCTCTCATGCAATGATCATACCCAAACCCTAATCACTGATGGCCCTGAGCTGGACCACAGCGTCAGTGCACTCCCGCGAAATGTTTTCGCCCCAAAAATATTAGTTTTAGGCGGTGGGGCGAAAAAGATTAGTTGGTTGGTAAATATTCTGCGGCGGACAGGGCAAAAACATTAGTTGGACAGGCCAGGAAAAACCTCAGTGGCGCGTGTGCTAGCCCCTACTTTGTTCAAATCGCTTCAAAAACCCGTACATCGTTAATCTAAGCATATGTGGCGCGTATACACGCTTCACGCAAGATCTAGTCGTTTCAACCATCAGGCCAAGTTGTACCTGTACAGGCCTGCAGCTGCACGATGAAGAATTGACCGGTGCAGGAGCGTTTGGGCGAAAACATTTCTTGGCCGGTCAATAATCCTGGGGGCCTTGGGCGAAACCATTTGTTGGCCGGTCAAAAATAATAAGCCTAAAGCGGAAGGGGGGAAAAACGTGCGCGGCGAAAACATTTCGTGGATTACGGTATGATGACAACTTTGCTCAAACCTACCTGAGACTCCTGCTCAGGTGCTTCTGCTCAAGTTTTGACAACGGCAAACACTGCACCGCTTACAATACAGCTTGCTCAAGGACCCTACGGGTCAACTTGGCTGTCACGTGGGATTGCGGGTAGTGACTAACAAGCGCAACGTAGTTGAACGCGCTGTGAATGTTGATCGGTCGAATAATTACGCATCAAGAGTTCGTCATTAAATGTTATCAGCCGGAAATCAACAAGGCGAAGCTGGTCACGGAAGAGAGAGGTGTCACCTCGGAGGATATTAGCTGCATGGCGACACAGGACGCCTGCTGGCCCCAATGGGTACAGCGAGTGCGCTATCTATGATGCAGGTGTAAGGAAGGTTTGCGGAACAACAGATCGCAACGCTTTTCGTTACTGTGAGATTCTCATTGTTACTTGCTAGGGTGGTTCTGGTTCTGGTTCTGGTGGTTGGTACTTCTGTTCTGTGTCGCACAACACTAAGTGCGCTTCCGCCTGGCCTGTTTGCAGACAACATCCACACGTTATTAATGGTTGTTTGATTGTGCATACGCATACACACTGCCGGACAGCGCATGAGCTGCATAATGCAGCCTGCAGCTGCTCCTCTGGCACACACTGCCCAGCTGACCGGCAGCATAGCCTCGCCGAGCACAGCTGACCCCAGTAGTGTCAGCGGCCCGCACACGCGCAAGAGAGGCCGAGAGCAGGCGCACAGCAGCCCACTGCGTTCATTGCTGGAGCAAATTCGTCGACTCAAGCTTCCCAGCATCGATGCAGCCACAGCAGACGAACTGCTTGCCCCGTTCATCAAGCAGGCTCTTCAGTTTGACATAGAAGGCACGCTGTTAGCGATCGTGAGGCAGTTTGGCTGGCAGGCCGATGGCTTCACCACTGGAGTGGACCTTGGGAGCTTCTCTCTGCTATTGCAGGTAAGCTGAAGGGAACTTTGAATAGAAAGAGTTGCCCTATGCAAGCCTGTAACTTTGCCGGGACAGCAGGACCAGCTTTCACCCCTGCTTTGTAAGTTCCATGCTTGGGCCCAGTAGATTGCGCGTTCTTGAGCTGTCTTCATGTTTATCTTGTATGAATCAAAGCCTGCACGCCCTGCTTTGCTCGCAGAAATACCGCTACGAGCGTCTGCAGGAGCTGGGGTCGGGCAGCTATGCGGTGGTGTACAAGGCGCGCAACCGTGAGACCGACGAGGTTATCGCCCTGAAGAAGCTGCGATTTGGCTTCGACGAACAGGGGTTGCCTAGCTCTACGTTGCGGGAGATCTCGCTGCTCAAGGAGCTGAAGCACCCGAACATTGTCGAGTGAGTGCTGCTGCTGCTGCTGCTGCTGCTGCTGCTGCTGCTGCTGCTGCTGCCGCTGCTGCTGTGGGCTTTGCAAGGTCTGGTACAGCAAACTCACACGGTGTTGGCTGGTTGTTCATACTCTACACAGAGACCAGTGCCTGTTGTGCTGAGGGCTCCTGTGTTGACCTGGTCAACCCATGTCTGGCTGCTGCTCCCTGATGAGTTGGTGCTGCTGTTGCGCTGCTGGCATTGCAGGCTGAAGGACATCATCTATGGGTTTGGCACCAACAATGTGTATGTGGTGCTGGAGTGCCTGGACTGCGACCTGCGAGACCTGCTGGATGGGGAGAGCTCATTGGAGATGTGGCGGGTCAAGGTGGGTGATGCAACAGCACATGCAGATGCAGTATCAACAGCAGCAGCAGTCCCATACGCCAAGCTTGCAGCTGGGTCGATGTGGTTCTTCACCAGCGCAGGTGGGAGTACAGCAAAGCATATGCGCAACTGTCCGCTCTTGCAAGGCGCAGCATTGAGATGGAGAGCTGCGTGTAACACTGCAGGGGACTGTTGATAACTCACCGGTCTCAGTGCACGAGATGGGAGTCGTGTAGTGCCAGCTTGAACACGGCACGCCGCACAAAAGCATGCCCGTCGACTCGGCCCAGCTATCTGCTGGGCAACATCAGTAAAGCTGCATGGGCTGTCCTGTGCATGCAGTCGTTTCTCTACCAAATCCTCAAGGCAGTGCACCACGCACACATGCACTGCGTGATGCACCGCGACCTGAAGCCCCAAAACATCCTGGTAGATGCTAGCCAGCAACAGGTGAGTGGAGTGGGTTGTAGGTTGGGCTGGCATGAACACAGTAGCAGCAGTGTTGGCACCGCGATACAGCACGTCATCGCAGTGCGGATGCACAGCATGAAGGCACTGACCCAGCAGCGGTATGCTTCAAGTGTCCTGCAAGCACAGTCTGCTTGCCCAGCAGGTGCAGGGTTGCAGGATAGCAGAATTTCGCTCTTGCAACACGCTGACCTCTGCGTGCTGCGTCATGTGGAGCCTGCTGCACCTGTGGCTTCCTGCATGCATTGAGGTGGCTTTTGGCTGCTCTCTGCTTCTTTGTGCAGGTCAAGGTCGCAGATTTTGGGCTGGCGCGCAGCTTCCTGCCACCATTCAAGGCCTACACGGACAAGGTGGTTACGCTGTGGTACCGCGCACCAGAGTTGCTGCTCGGCATTGGCAGCTACAGCAGCGCCATCGACATGTGGAGTGTGGGCTGCATCCTCGTGGAGATGCTCAACAGGGAGCCGCTGTTCCGCGCAGAGAGCGAGAT
The DNA here is from genome assembly GCA_014080715.1 of Scenedesmus sp. NREL 46B-D3. Lineage (NCBI taxonomy): Eukaryota > Viridiplantae > Chlorophyta > Chlorophyceae > Sphaeropleales > Scenedesmaceae > Scenedesmus > Scenedesmus sp. NREL 46B-D3. The sequence continues at coordinate 459,394 of JACERP010000016.1, read as the reverse complement.
CGGGCTGCTGCACAAGGTGTGGCGCAGGGCAGCCGTGCACGATGTGCGCGTATGTTGCAGAGGCGTGGGGATGCAGGGGTTGTGCGCGCATGTGGTTAGTTACGGAAAGCTGTGCGCATTCTTGACTCGCGTGTGCAGCACGCCCTTGTAGGATGAGGCGCAGTGAGCTGCTCAGCCTGGCGTGTCATGGGCGCGTGCCACGCCTTGAGCAGCTGCCATTGTGCAACATGTGTAACATGCTGTGCACTGGCCGCTGCTGCCTACTGCCAATGTCGCCTGTCTGTCAGATCTTTGAGGCGCTGGGCACGCCCAACGACGGCGTGTGGACAGGTGTGGAGCGGCTGGCGCACTACCGCACCAACTTCCCGAAGTGGCAGCAGCGCCCTTGGTCGCAGCTGGCTCCACGCCTGGCAGCAGACGCACTCGGCGTCGACCTGCTGGCGAGCATGCTGGCGTACAACCCTGAGGCGCGCATCACAGCAGGGCAGGCGCTGAAGCACGCCTGGTTTGATGAGGTGCGGCGCCACGAGCTGGCGGCAGGCGCCGGCAGCGACGGCGGGCGCTCACTGCCAGGTACGCAGCCGCAGCCGCACGGGCACGGCGGCAGCTCAGCAGCGGCGGGCGCGGCGGCCGCTGCCACCCTGCAGCGCAGCGCTGGCGACTCGCGCTTGCTGCAGTATGGCGTCCGCGCTGTTCAGCAGCAGGAGCAGCAGCAGCAGGTGCTGGCGCAGCAGCGGCACCAGCTGCAGCAGCAGGCAGCACGACAGCAGCAAGGTGCTGTCATGCAGCAAGCAGCGTCAGCGCAGCTGCAGGTGTGTGGGCTGGGTTTGCCGGCAGGCCTCCCGCAGGGCGCTCTCCTGCAGCCAGCATCAACTGCAGCTGCCGCAGCAGGCAGCTGGTCCAACCCGCTCAATGTGCTGCCCCCAGCAGCATTTTAGTACCTGCCCCAGCAGCAGCTGCGCCACCCCTTGCCCGCATGAGCTTTGCAGTGTTATGACTGCGCTGTGCATGGTTTGCGGAAGTTGCATGTCCGCCACACAGCGGGCAGGCATTGGCTGCAAGTCATCAGGTGCTGCAGCAAGTAATGCACAACTGGTAGTTGGCAGTACCAGGTCGTGCATGGGCTGCATGTGCCTGCAGCTGTTCATGTCATGTCTCTCTCCATTGAGGTAGCAGATCATGGGGGCCAGGAGCCTGAGTGGCCCATGGCTTGGTTGGCTCAGGCATTGCAATGGGGTGCACAGGCACGTGTCGGTGGCATTTCAGATCATTCAAGCGCTGTAGTGTTGGCCTGTAAAATTCTGTGGTTGTAGCAGTTGGGTATACACTTTTAGTGACGTACACAGTAGGCCTAGTGGTAAATTGTTGTGATGCGGTTGCTGTGAGCTGACGAAGGGTGAGTTGGGGGCGGGGTGGAGCACTATGATGTGTGTCTGGCTACAGCAGTAATTTGACGCATTGTTACAGACTGTGGCACAGAGGTTGCAGGGTGCTTGCGGCATGCGGGTATGCGTGGCAAGCAGGCTGGGCCAAGCACACCACGAGTTGCTGCGGTGCTTGCATGGAGTGCTTGTGTCCTGGCGCTGCTGGTCATGCAAGCACGTAGCACAGCACTCATGGGTGAAAGCATGCCTTCCGTTGAGCATGTTTCAATGCATACGCTGTACACGTGGGTGGCTTGACATCCAGACACAAGTGTTTGCCTGCTGTTGTTACACTGCTTCTGCTGAAATTTTGGGGTCGTGGCAGATGACGCTTTCGTGGCAGTTCGATTGACACTGCTAGTTTGTTGGTGTGTCGTGGTGAGTGTTGTTGTTGTTCACTGCGGTAGCAACCATATGTTCAAGTTGTCAACCGTAACAGCAATCAGGCAGGATGGCATTGGTGTGGAGCACAACAACTGTACTGGCCTGGTTGTTTGTTGTCTGCAGGCCACTTCCATGCAGCACTTGCATGGTCTTCTGTGATACGTGATGTTCGTGATCAGGATTGATGTGTAGTGGTGCAACGCGTGAATGTCATGTACCCCAGCACTGCATTGGTGCGCAGCGTTTACCATCGCGCTGTGAAACCGTGCATCTGACCTGATCTTGTGAGAGTCCTCCTGGCATTAATGTGACACGGCGTCTGGTGACCAATGGTGAATGTCTAGGGCCGGTCGCCTACAATGTCTGGATGTAGGCTGGTGTGGGCATGCTGTTGGTGTTGGTGAGTGCTGGACGTGGTTGGGTGCAGCACAGCGGGCCAGCTGCCTGTGCAAAGTAGTAAGCAGACAGCCCAGAACACGTTCAAGCGCTTACACTGTAGCTCACGCCTCTTGCATGCACACGTGTTGTGTTAGAACAGCCTGCACCTGTGCATTCCTGGTGGTGCTGGTGCACATGGGCTGGCTGTTTGCTGTCGGCGAGCCAGCATGCTGTGTGATCAACTGCAACTGTGTTCGTGATCACCATACTTGTCTGCATTATGTGTAGCACCTTGACCATACAGCAAAGCGTGCGGCATTGTTTCTGTTGTATCTTTTTGGACAGGTGCTGCACACTGCCAGTCCAGATGGAGGTCTAGCATACGTGTGTTCAGTGTCTTCCATACACATGACTGATGTGTTTGAACATCCTTGGGTTTAATTTGTCCTTGTGCCTGGCTTGGGGCACTACCAGTGGCAGTGGCCAGGTGTTTGGTGGCCAGTCAGGTCTCAGGGTCAGAGCCAACATTCAGCAGCTTGATGGCACACAAAACATCCCGGGTAGCAACCAAGCCAGGTCAGTGCTGCCGCCTGTGTTGCAACAGGTGCAGACGATGCTTGAGCGTGTGTTGAAGGAGTGGACAGTCAGGCCCAGTACACAGTTCAATTCCTTGGGCTTTCAGGCAGGCAGAGCAGTTGATTTTCACACAGCAGCTAGATTGGATCTCTCTTGCTACGGGGCAGGCAGGCAGTGCCAGCAGTCAGATGTTTCAGTGACTGGGCCGCAGCTGATGCACTCATCATTACTACCTTGTAGCCGGTGCTCTGTGCTTGCCAGACTGCCGTTGCTGCTACAGTACCACCATTGTTCCCAGTCCTTCAGGCTAATTTTTCGGTTGGCAAATAGGCTGTTATGCCGGTCAATGCCGATGGCGCTGATGCTATGGCTTGAATGGGTAATATGATGATGATGATGATGATGAGGCTGTTATGCCGGCCAATCAGGCTCGGCATGCCCCTCTATGTTTTTGGGGTTGCTTTGTATGGCTAGTGTCAGGGCGTGTGTATGTGTTGGCGCCGTGTTGCTGTTGAACGCACTTATGTCATTCAGACGTAACACCCAGGCAGTCAGCTGCACAATAAGATGTTGATGAGTCAGCCAGACCCTGTGTCTTGTTGTGATCGCAGTGTAGCACAGTGCTTGGTGGGTTCTGCTTGTGGCAGCCTACTTTGTGTTGCAAAGCAGCACAAGCATCAGCGCTCATGTTTCTGTACTGTCTGGTCATTGCTTTTGTGTGCGTAGCCCTTTAATAGGTTAGAGTTGCTGCGGTCATGGATCAGCATGTGTGTAGTACATTATGGTTTCAAAGCATGTGTCGTTGAGAGCACCACTTGGACCAAGTTCGACACTTGAAATCCAGCTGCATGCCCTGGGCCATCTCCCGCCTTATTTGGCAGGTAGGCCCAGCCAGGCTCAGCACATGGCAGGCTCACGGTGTGCGTGCACTTGCGCTCTTGCCCTGCCCGTGTGGGTACCAGGATTGATCTTGCTTGCGGGGTATGGCATTGCATGTACAGTATGGTAGTAGGCCTAGGACTGAGCTGCTAGCCGGCATCAGCTGGCGGCACAGTGGTGGTACACATCCAAAGTGTTGCTTGTGTTTGAATACCAGATGTGTCCTGCTCTTGTATTTTCGTGTTTTTTTGTGCAACACCCATACTGTCAGGGTCGATGGCGCTGATGCTATGGCTTGAATGGGTAATATGATGATGATGACCCATACTGTCAGATTTCTAGACATTTGTGTTGTGTTACCTGTATGATGGGCAGTCATCTGTGACATAAGGGCATGCATTTTGATCACTAGGGTGTATAAGAGGCTTTTATAATGTGCACCCTGGGTACAGGCGCGTTAGTGGCATGCTGGCCGTTGTTTGCGTGAACGCGTGCAGTGTGCAGTTGCCATCAATTGTCAGCCTGGTAGCCTCTGAGCGTGGTAACTGCACTTTCTTTCCAGTCTTAGACATTGAAGCGCACAAGATATTGGCACCCGGGCCACATTGCAGGGCTTGAGATCTATTTGAGCTTTTGCCCATCGTGCTTGCAGGCAGTGGGGCAAGGTGCGCAGAAGTGACTGTCAGGACAGCTGTTAGTGAACTACACAAACGCAATCACCACAGCCAGGGAGAGCACCGAGCCCTGGGGAGCACAATATCATTATAAACAGTATTTCACCTGCGCTGTGGAGGCAAGGTGGCATCTGAAAACCTGACCAGAAATTGGTTGAGGGTTGGGGTGCATTCAATGGGTCGCGGCAAACAGCAGCAAGGATGAACGTCTTCGGCCGGGTGGCAAAAGGCGTGTTTGGAAAGGGAACCCAAGGTTACAAAGGCTCAGCTGTCAGGCGCAAGCGTGATGCAGACAGCAGCAGTAGCAGCTGTTGTCTGACGCTGTGCTTGCCCGTCTCTATGCAGGTTTTGACGACGAACAAGATGACTCAGAGGTTGAGAGTTTGTTGCACCAGATATCAGATGCGCGGCATGCTGGAGATCGCCGGGATGCCATGTCCCAGCTCAGGGATCTGCTGCAGGACAACCCCAGGGTGAGCAGCTGTGTGCAGCACCTCGCCGTTGCCAACTACTGCAGTGCCAAGGTTGTGTAGCAAGGCGGGCTCGGGAAGTTGGTTGCTTGCAGCTGCACTGTTTGGTAGCCAGGCAGGCTTGACCTTGCGTGTAGTGCCGCAGTACCAGGGCCACCCTGCAGCATGGGACTGCAGCAGGCAGAACCATCCCAACCACAGCGCTGACGTGGTGGAGCATTGTAAATGGTGTTGACTTGCAACTGTTAGTAGCCTCGTGCAGACAACGCATGCTGCGCTGTCCTGTGCCATTCCTGCAGGCACAGCTTGCCATGGGTGCCATGGGGCTGCCGGTGGTGCTGGCTGTCCTGCAAGAGGACCGGGATGACCTGGAGCTGCTGAAGGGGGCGTTGGAAGTGCTGCAGCTGACACTTGCTCTGCCGGAGTCTGCTTCAGCAGCTGGAAACAGGGGTGGCGCAGCAGCACATCAGCAGCTGCTGCTGCAGCAGCAGCAACTTGAGGTATGTTATGCACGGTGGTGCACCAAGGCTGTGTAGTAACAACTGCAGGGCGGCAGGCGGAGATGGGTGCAGCAGGAGCAGCTGCAAGCACTGCAGGATTGCTGGTATTGAGGCAGAAGCAGCCGGGGCAGGAGTGCAGCGCAGGTTTGCTGTAGGTGTGCAGCACTCCTGCAGGAGCGGCGTCTGCTGCAGCACACAGCTGCATCAGCAACAGCCGAAGCAGCAGGCACAGGTGTGCAGCTGCATTAGCACGGACATTCTCCGCAGTTGTGTCTAGGAAGCTTGCCACCTACTCCTGCTGCAGCTGGGTGTTGACCAATCAAGTACAAAGGAGCACTGAGAGCAGCTCTGCCATCAACAGCCGCTGCAAGACCTGTCGTGCCCTGACTCTGCGGCGCTGCTGGTGGTCTTGCACGGCTGACCCTGGCAGCCTCCTCAGCTGTCCGCTGCTGCTCCTGCTGCTCCTGCAGCAGTCGCCGCCGCCGGCGTTGATCAATGCGGACCTGCTCTGCCGCGCCCCGGACAACGTGCTGCTGCTGCTGGGGCTGCTGCGACCGGAGCCGGAGGGCGTGGATGACTTTTACGTGCGCTACAGCGCCATGCAAGCCATGTCAGCCCTGCTGGCGGCATGCCCAGATAAGCTGCAGGTGGGCACGTTTGCTGAGTGAGCGAGCCAGCACTGGTGGCCGGTTGCTGCCTGAGGATGGGGGTGCTGGCAGCTGATGCAGGCAGTGCGCTGGCAGCATGCCTGGCGGTGCATCATGCCACTCGAGCCATGTCAGCCTGCTGGTGGCATGCCCTGCCAGGTGGCAGGTGCGCAGTCGGAGCTGGTTGCAAGTCAAGCCAGACGTAGCAGGCGTCGTAGCAGTGCGTGCAGTGCAGTCAGCGGGATGCTCGTACGAACTGTGTGTCTGCCAGCCATGGGTCGAATGTTTGTGAATTGAGCGAGATGCAACCCGTGCAAGCCATGGCAGCACCTCTGACAAGCTGCGCGTGCGTGCACAAGGGAAGCTTGGCAGTTTGAGAGGCAAGAGGCAGCTGCAGCTGGCAGCACAGTTGGTGGCATGCCCACATGCGCTGCAGTTACAGGCTGCTGGGGCTGGGAGCAGGAGCAGCGCCAGGCGTGTGGGGTCCCGCAGCTGCTGTGCTTGCCAAGCTTGTGCGTTGTGTGCTGAAGGCCTGTTTGGAGGCTTGCAGGCAGTTGAAGCGCCAGGCAGCAGCACCCTGTTGAGCAGCAGCGCGGCTTGGGTCACGCCGGCATGCCCCCTGCTGAGGTCACTGCTCAGCCCACCAGCCGCCTGCCTCAGGTATGCTGCTCAAATGCATTGCCATCCCTGCAGGCGTGCGTGCTGTCCAGCCCACTAGGCGTGGTGGCGCTCAGCGACCTGCTCGCGTCACCAATGGAGGTGCTGCGCAATGAGGCGCTGCTGCTGCTGGTGGGCCTGTGCAGTGGCTGCCCACAGATTGCAAGCATCGCTGCGTTTGAGGGCGCGTTTGAGAGGCTGCTGAGCATCTGCGGCAGCGAGGGCGGCCCCGGTGGTGGCGATGTGGTGGTGCAGGATGCTGCGGAGCTGATGAACAACCTGCTCAGGGACAACCTGGCCAACCAGCGGCTGTTCAGGTGCGCGGGTGACTGCACTGCGTGCGTTGAGTGTGAGTCGCATGCAGCAGCGCAGAGTGCTGCTGCTCTGAACGACATCTTGCGAGCGGTGTGTGGCAACCAAAGTGTTCATGAATAACATAACAATGATCAGCTGCAGCTACGGGGGCAATGTGGTGGTGCAGCATGCTCCGCAGCGACCAGTTTGCGTGGTGAGGGGCAGCCTGGCTGACCTGCGGCTGTTCAGTTTCTGTGGATTTACACTGCCACCACCAAACACTGCTTTGCTACTCAAAAAGAGGCAGGGCTTGCATTCTGTGGTGGGTTTCTGCATGCGTGCCGTAAGCAGATGCATCGGCATCAAATTTTGTGGCACTTTTGCACGACTGCAGCGACAGGTGCACCAGCCTATGGCTGCATTGTTGCGTTCCTCTGGATCTATGCAGGGAGATGGGTCATATCGACCAGCTGCCCCAGCTGCTGCACTTCACGCCACCGCCAGCTCCAGCAGCAGCAGCAGCAGCAGGCATGCTGGGCTCAGCGGGCCAGCTGGGGGCGGCTGCCGGCGCAGCAGCAGCAGCGGCGGCAGGCACGGCAGTGGGTGCCGCTGCTGCGGCGGCCGTTGCAGCTGCGGGCGCTGCTGCCTCTGGTTGGCCGCAGCAAGTTGCTGCCAACTACTTGTGTGTGCTGGAGACTGCGCGGCTGCTGCTGGCTGGGCCGCATTCCGTGAATGAGGACCAGCGGGCGCAGGTGGGTGACAGATGCTGAAGCTTGCAGCAGCCTGGCCACTGTGCTGTTGTGTGTGCGCAGCATGCGCTGGCGGGTGTGCTGATGGCTGCTCAAGGTGGTGCCGTGTTGCCCGGAGCAAGCGAGCAGTCAAGCAAGTCAGATATATGACTGTAGCGGTTTGCTTCTCTCTTTCGCCGTGCTGCTGCTGCCACTGCTGCTGCTGCTGCTTGTGCAGGAGGATGCCAGCAGGCGTGCCAACCAGGACAGGCTGGGCCAGCGTGGCCTGCTGCCGCTGCTGGCCAAGCTGGGCGCTGATGGAGGTGGCGCACCCTCAGCAGCAGTGCGCGCACAGGTGCGATGCGTGGTGTGCAGCCGTGCGCAGCGCCAAAGGCAGAAGTCTGTACAGCAGCCTCAGCAATGGACCCTGCAGTCCGAGACTGCCAGCCTGCTGCCAGCAAGCGGGAGCAGGGCCTGTGGGTCCTGCGCAGAGCACCCTCGAACGCTGCAACTGCAAGCTGCAGCTACCGTGCTGTTCGGTATGTTCCAGCGTGCTTTTGGCTCCTCTCTTGGCCCGTCCGATGATGATGATGATGATGATGATGATGATGATGATGATGATGATGATGATGATGATGATGATGATGATGATGATGATGATGATGATGATGATGCTGCGCTGCGTGCGTGCCCACACAACCCGCACCCGGCCCTGCCACCCTGCAGGCACTCTTCTGCCTGGGCGACCTGGTGCATGGGCATGCGCAGCTGCAGGAGCAGCTGGCAGGTGTGCTGGTGCAGCCAGCACCTGCGCATGCACCGCAGCCGGTGCAGCCGCAGCAGCAGCAGCAGCAGCGGCTGGGCGGGTTCTTGCCTCCCCTCGGGCCGCCCACAGCTGGCCAGAGAGGGGCGCAGGGCAAGCAGCAGCACCCACTGCCGCTGCTTCAGGTGCGTGGGCACTTGCTCTGCTTGACTCGGCACCCTGCAGGAGCTTTGGTGCTTTCCGTCTTCGTAACTGCTGTCATGCAAGCACTGGCTTACTCAGCAAGGCACACGCGCAGGGGAACAGACGGAGGCGGGCTAGGACGTGAACGTCAACTGCGCACATGCACAATTCGCCTTCATGAGGTGTGCCAGTCGCCTGCTGCGCCCGCTGTGCTTTGTGCTACTCCTGTCTGCTGGCTTTGCAGCTGAAACGACCAGCAGCAGTATCTGCACATCGACTGCAAACGACGTGTGGGTGTGGCAGCGACTCGCTGCCAATTGAGGTGATGAACATGCACGCTGGCTATGCCACACTGCATTATGTGCGCCGCTTCATGCCTCTGCTTGCAGGTAGCGCTGCAGCTGATACTGCGCAGCAACGGTGACATTGAACGCGCTGGCGCAAGCCACCTGATGCATTCTTTCTGCCATGCAAACTCGCTGGGGCAGACGGCGGTATTGTCGACAGTAGCAGTGTCATGTGAGTGCAACTGCACGGCAGCCGTCACCTGGATACTGTGCTGTGCATTGGTGCTAGGCCTGAATCCCGTGCTGCCTAGCTGAAGTGTGAGCAGGTGCTGTTTGTCAATGTATGGGCCCGCCCACAAAAGCAGACAACTGACAAGCTGCTATGGGTCAGCAGCCCCCTGCAAATTAATGAAGTGTGGGGAGCGTGCCCACATGTCATTTCTTCTGCTGCTGCTGCTGCTGCTGCTGTTTGCAGTGGAGCCATGCACCTTTGGCGAGGAACTTTGTGCGGCCTTGCTGTGCCAGCCGCCAGCAGCAGCAGCAGCATTCCCACCACTACCAGCTGCAGCAGCAGCAGCAGCGCCCTTTACACCGCCAGGCTCCGCCCCGCAAGACGTTCCCAGTCCTGCTGGTGCAGCAAGCCCCAGGGGAACACCTGCCAGCAGTGCAGCCGCAATGCCGGGCCAGCCCGATCTGCAGCTGCAAGCGGGCAGGGCAGCTAGGGTTGTGGGCTTCCTGCTGCACCACAACCCTGCAGGACAGCACCGGCTGCTGGCGCTGCAGGTCGGTGAGGCGCAGGGTGACACGCTGCTGGGGCGCTGCGTGCGGCTGCTGTCGGAGTGTGCGCAGCGCGGGGACGGCGTCGGACGGCTTGTGTGCTGCAGCGTGCTGCGAATGCTGACGGAGTGGTGCGTGGGGTGTCAGCCGGCAGTGGCTGCGCTGCTGTCGCCGCCCGGCCATCTGCCACTGCTGGTGGACCTGGCCGGCGGGCGCGTCCCCGGCGGCGACGGAAACACGGCAGGTGGGGCCTACGCCGCGCGCCGCAAGCTGCATGGTCGTGCATCATCAGATGGCGGCAATGCTGCTGCTGGACCCGAGGCGCGGCGTCGCCCATCCTGGTGTGGGGGTGGTGTTGGGGCTGCCAAGCAGTGCTGCTGGGTGGAGAGGACGCACGCAGCGTACAGGCTCCCGGGCTCAGCCACCATGCTGACTGTTTGGCTCTGGCACCGAGCCGCTGGACACGCTCAGCATGCCTGCTGCTGGGTTGTTTGCATGTGCTGCAGGTCTTGCTGCGGTGCTGCTGGGCATCTGCCTCATGTTTGCGCCTGGATCTCCCATCAGCCAGCAGCAGCAGCAGCAGCAGCAAGCGAACGGCTCGGCGCCACCGCCGCCGCAGTTTGCGACAGCTCCTCCCGGCGCAGGGCCGAGTTTCAGCCAGCTGCTGGACGTGCTGATCAGCAGGGTCGGGCTCAGCCAGTTCTTCGGGGCGCTAGACGGCATGCAAGCCGACAGCGCATACCAAACAGCCAAGGCCACGCCACGGCTGCCCGCACATATCTCACGTACATCTGCAGCTGCAGTGTTGGATGCTGAGGGGTCAGGCGGTGCTGGCAGTGCAGCTGGAGCTTGGGGTTTATTGTCGGGTGCCTTGTCTGCAGCAGCAGGCACTGGTGATGCAGCAGCAGCAGCAGGGCAGGACTTGCAGCTGTATGACCACGCATTCACTCAGCTGGTGAGTGAGGTAGCAGAAGCAGTGCAGCGGCTGACGCTCGATGCATTCTCGGGAGCTCCAGCAGCAGCAGGGGCGCCGCCACCATGGCAGCCGGCAGGCGGAAACATGCCGCAGCCGGCAGCCAGTGCTCCAGCAGCTTCTGGTGCTGCTCCAGGTGCACTTGCTGCTGCTGCTGCTCCAGCTGCAGCACCAGCAGCAGTGGCATCTGGGCCGCCGCCGCCCTGGCAGCCGCCTGGCGCACCACCGTCTGCCGCAGCAGCTGCCGCTGCAGCTGCAGCAGGGCTGCCGACTCCCGCTTCCCCTGCGGCGGTTGTGCCACCAGCGGCAGCAGCAGCAGCAGCCAATGGGCCTCTGGCAGCGCTTGCGGCACAGCTGCAGGGCAGCACAGCAGATGAGAAGCTGGGCAGCGCCCTGCACCTGATCCTGCAGCTGCAGGGCAGCTGTGCGGAGCTGCAGTCGCGGAACCGGGCCCTGGCGGAGGACCTGATCCGGCTGTCGCAGAGCAAGCCGCAGCAGCTGGCGGCAGCAGAGGCGGCAGACGCTGCTGCAGATGGCGCCGCAGCAGCAAATGGGTCGGGCGTGCCGGCAGCAAACGGCGTGCTAGGCGGGGGTTCCGGGCCCAAGTCGAGCGCCGCTGATGCTGAGTCGAGGGTGGCTGCTCAGCTGAGGGCAAGCAGGGCGGAGATGGAGGCAGGCGCCATGCGGTGAGTTGGGCAGGCATGGGCATGTGGGTGCGTGCATCTGCATCTCTTGCCGCTGGTGTTGCTGCCTCTTGCGGGTGGAGCTGGTTTGAGGTGCCAGCATGCCGTGATGTTGTTAGCAACAGCGCATGTGACTACTTGCTGAATCATCAACCAGGCACTAGAGCTTGCCTCGACTGCTTAGTCAGCGTCATGAACGCCTCAAGGGTATTCGCACTCCACGTTCATCACTGCAGCATGTGCATTGGCGCCATGCGTCATGAACGCCTCAAAGCGTGTGAAGAGACCTGTCAGCAGCATGAACACACGGCAGGCATCGTGGCACACCCGCATCATCCTTTCAGACCCGCCTCCCCGTCCCGTCTTGGGCACAACGTGTGCCCTGCTGCCGAACCCCCGCCAGGCAGCAGCTGGCTGCCATGCAAGAGCGATGGTCAGGCATGGAGGCTGCTGTGGCAGCAGCGCGCGAGGAGGCCGAGGCGGCAGCTGCAGCAGCAGCCAAGGCGGAGGCTGACCTTGGGGCGCTGTCAACAGCATACAACGGCTTAGAGCAGCACGCGTTCGACATGGAGGAGCAGCTGCGGCAGCTGCAGCAGCAGCAGCAGGGTGCTGCAGCTGCAGCAGGGGCTGCTGGCGGGCTGCGTGGGGCAGACGTGCAGGCACGCACCCAGGCAGCTGCAGGGGAGGTGAGCTGGCAGACGCGGCAGCGAGCGCGGCCATTCGCTGGAAGGTCTAGTCTGTGACACGAGCACCGTGTGGCAGCCGATCGCAAACTAGCACCGCATCTTGCTGCGTGGGCTTTTACTTGCACTTGAGCCACAATGCACGCATGCCGATGCGAGGCCCTTTGTGCTGGTGCTGGTGTTCGGTACTGCACATGCTGGCATTGCTGGCCCCTGGTGTGCAACTGACTGCCTACTGTGCATGGACTGCTGTTGCAGGATCGGGAACAGCGGCCACCTGCCGAAACACCTCTCCATGCTGCTGCTGCTGGCGATGGAGACTTGGAGGCCAGCATTGCTGCTGCCGCTGCTGAGGCGCGCGCCGCAGCAGAGGCTGAGGCAGAGGAGGAAATGGAGGATCTGCTGGCATGCCTGGGTGGGTGGCCAGCACAGCAGTGAAAACAATCAGGTGGAGAGCTGTTCAGCTGCTGTGAGAGCATCAGGCATGTGCTCTGGCGGCAGTTGCGTTGACACAGAAGCACTTGCCCACTGGCTGCATCAACAGTGTGGGCAGGTGCTGGCGCGGCTGCCGCACCACAGTCACGCGCGGCGGCGCAAACCACAGTCATGATCGCATGAGGATCACCATCATCATGTCGCCCATTCCAGCCGTAGCATCAACGCCATTGGCCCCGCGCCCCACAGGAGGGAGCACTGCTCCGCTGTTGCAACCACAAACGCACATCCCAAGCCTGCACAAGATACCCAGCAGCATGCCTTGAATGCAACTGATATGCCTGCAGCCCAGGCTTTTGATTGCATATACACCTGAATAGCTGCTGTTTGGTGCTTCCTCGGCCGTGGCTGCTTGCAAGCAGAGCACACAGAGACAGCTCAAAGAGCACCTGGCTTTGACATGATGTCGCTTGCTGCTGCTGCTGCTGCTGCTGCTGCTGCTGCTGCTGCTGCTGCTTGGCGCCCTGCAGGTGAGGAGCAGGCCAAGGTAGAAGTGCTGTCCTCGCGGCTAGAAGAGCTAGGAGAAGACGTTGACAAGCTGCTGGAAGCAGTAGCAGCAGCAGTGGATGATGAAGAGGAGCTGGAGGGTGCTGCACAGCCAGAGCAGGAGGATGTGGGGCTGCTGTGATAGCTGAGGGGCATCTTGATCTCCTTATTTTGGTACTATCGTGCTGCCTAGACCCTTGTCGGTGACGCACTCCACTAGTGCAGGAGTTCAGCGAGGCATGCCATCAGTGGTGTTGTCGAATGTTGCTACCTGCACGCAACGCAGTGTGCACAGCTAATGACAGTTGCTGATGGCCACATGTAAAGATCGCTATGCGTGCAGGTTTTGGGTCTTTGGACTGCTTTCCAACGTATGACGACATCCGCGTCCGTCATCTGTTATCCCGACACTACGGCCTGCTTGGGGCTTGAGGCTTGAGCCCCAATGGTTCACAAGTTCTACGTGCATTTCTAGTTACTTGCAAACAAACACCAGCAACCGTCGTTGTCTCTAGGTCAAGTTGGAGTCAGCACAAGAGAAACACGCAGTCATCATGGACCCTTCAGTGCAGGTACGCCTGCACACATATTCAGCAAGATCTTTCTAAACCAGCAAGTGTAGTTTGTGTTAGTCTGCATGGGTCGTGCCATCGACGGTTGGGGAGTCGGAACCTCACGTCAGGAGCCACGACGCACCAGGCAGTGCCAGAGCACGAGAAGCCCGCGCAGCACGGACGTACTAGTTTGAATTCTTTACAGAAATATCGGGCAGGCACCTGCTGCTACAGCAGCACTCCTGGAAGCAAGCTCTGCCACTTTCATCTGCAGGCACACCTCAGCACTCGCATGGCGTTAAGTCAGCTAGCTGTTCAGAGCAGGGGCTGCTAGACCTGATGGGGTTATCAACCAGAGCATGTGGTTTCTCTCAGCTATCCATGCCATGCTTCTCTTGCCACCACCCTGCTGTTTCCTGCAGGCTACAGGTGCTCTGGCAGCAGCAGTGGCTGGAGCAGCAGCAAACTTGAGCAGGGGCCTTAGCAGCATCTCGCCAGCAGAGCAGATGGCCATCGTGGAGGCTGCTCAGGTGAGGCACCACTGCAACTACAGCAGCTAACCGCCTCGCGGTTTGACATCTGCCGTAGCTAGCATGCTCTTGGACAGCACAGTGACATCTGCTGCTGCCGGTCGGCTGACCATGTCAAATGCTTTGCTAGACATGCAGCCTGCTGTTAGTACAGCATGTCAATTTCTGCATCGTACTGCAACGTGATCCTGCAGAGGGCCGCGCGGGAGTCTGATGGCGGCATGATGATCGCCCGCAACCACAGCAGCGACGAGGCCATGGTTGGCAGCTGGGTGTCCTCCATGGAGGCGGTGTGGGGGGGCCTTGCTGCGGTCGAGGCGCGCGCGGAGCAGCGGAACAGCATCACTACCAGCAGCGGTGATGCAGCACAAGCGGCAGCGGGCGGTGTTGCAGTGGCTGCTGGGCCTGTCGCTGGCGGCGCGGTGGGAGCTGCAGGAGGGAACGGCCACACGGCTGGCGGCGGCGCATGGAGCAGCGCGCCGCAAGTGCAGGTGAGGGGCCAAAGTCGGCAGCCCTCTGGTAGTGCTGCTGTAGCATTGCGCATCCTGTGCTGTGAGTTCAAGCGATGCAACTACCACACTGCAAGCATGGCACAGCTAGCCCATCGCCAAGCTCAAGAATGTGAGCGTGGTGGCACGTCTCCACAGTGTGCAAAGCCGCTTGCACTGGCAGTGGTTCATTGGCGCTGCCTCCTTGTGCAGTGTGCGCTGCAGTGCCATGGAGGCCCCTTATGTCATTGCTTTCGCCTGACTCGGCACTGTCGGGCGATGCTGCTGAGCATACATGGCAGCATCTGCTCCGCCCCTCTGCTGAGCTGCATCGCACACAGCGTGGCCCGTGCTGACGGGCTGCACGGCTGCTGATTCCTGCAGGCCGGCGCTCCTGCAGAGCCCCAGCAGCTGCAGCCTGCCGTGGCCAAGGCCTCCTGAGCAAGGCGCTGCAAACGCGCAACGTCAGCTGTTCAACTGCCAGTGACAGTGCAGTGGGTGTTGTGCGGCGTTCAGCAGGCGGGCTCGGAAGCAGTACTGGCGCTGCAGTACTGTCAGCAGTATCCTGCTGTGCAAGTGTTAAAGTGCTGTCAGCTGACAATGCTTGGGCAGAGGCATCTCCGGCGGCAAGGTGGTTACATTGGACCGGTGCAACAACAGCGCAGCAGGTGTGTGGGCAGATGCTGCTGCAGTTCCAGCAACGTTTGCTTTTGTTTCAGGTGGTTCGTCAATCATGTGTTGTTCACATGCATGTACAGTACGTTGCAATCACGGTCAGCTTTGTGAATGTCACAGCTGGAAGTGGACAGCTGACATTCTGGATGGTCGAAGACTTTACCAATGGGTTTGTTTCATCGTTGTCGTCATACAGCAACTGGGTCGGTAGCAGGCCGTGCAGAACACTTCAACAGCAACTGCAGGCAGAACTTGCGTAACAACAATATGAACAATGTGCAGGGATGTGCAGTTTGAGAAGCGGCGAGGAGGGAGTTTACACGACATCGGAAGGCAGTTGTTGTGCCGACAGCTTGAGTGCATTGTGGGGCAAATTGCTGCTCAATGTCTTTGTTTGAGCAATGGCATTATTGGTAAGTCCACGTTACGAGCCTGCGGCAACCTTTTTTTTTCAGGGTCTGACGACTGAGCTGACGCCGGAGAGTGGTTTGCCGCTGGGTTGTGTGAGATTTGCACAAGCAGCCAGGGCACGGATACTTCTACTATTGTGCCTTGAGGACAGCAGGACTTGTTACAGGCTTGTCACAGCGTTTCAACAATGTTTGCATATATAAGCGTCCTTGCGCGCAGCACCATGCTGGCAGCAGGGGCTGCCTGCTGGCACGGGCCGTCAGTTACTGCTCAGTGTACTGCGTCTTGTTGGTGAGATGGTTCTCCACGATCTGTCACAGGGCTGACTCATCTGGATCTCAAGTTCCTTGATGGCTGGATATGACAATGACGGGCTGTTGTAGCGCACACACGCCTGGCAGCCTGTGATGGTGTGATGTGGTGAGTCACACCGGGTGTGCTTCTGTGGGTCAAGCGGAGGGTGCAGCTGTTTTGACAGGCCTAGATCTTGGTGCATTGGTGAGATGTAAAGAAGAAGAAGAAGCACTCTAGCATGAAAGGCAAGCAAGAAAGGTGCATTGGTGAGATGTGGGTGACACACATCGCAAGCACGTATCTTGAAGTGTGCTCATGTTGACAGGACGTGCTGCATGTGTGAGGGTGCACACACACCCTGGCAAGGATGGCAAGAGTTTTGTGTAGGACTTGCACTGCTGAATGCTGCGAGGGCTGGTGTTCCGCACAGGGTGCAGGCTCTGCAAGTTGTGAGTGCTGTGCGAATGGCGTGGTGGTGTATCACAGCAGTCGCAGCGCGCACATAGGTATGGTACAAGGTTCTGCTGCCGAGACGGAGACTGCTACGTGGCATGATGGCTTGCAGTGTGAGTTGGGCTGCGTTTGCAACAGCTGACATGGTTGTTGGTGGGCAATGCACTAGTAGGTTGTTACTCATGGTACGACATAAACTCTTTCTGTGACCTTGTGCTACGTGCACAGGCGTCATGTATGCTGCAGGCAGGAGAGCTTGCATGTGGAAGGGCATTAGGCTGTGGGGCAGTTGCATGCATTCAGTGCTGTGTCCTTACGCATCTGGGCAGTGACCGCTGAATGGTGCTGCCAACTGCTCACCAGATGAGTGCAACCACTGATCAGAACCAGTTTGCGATCTGATGTGGGGTGGTTCTCAGGATGAGATTTGGTAGGGATGGCTTTGTCCTTTGTCTTTTCTGGCTTGCTTTGGTTTGCTCGTTGCCCAATGAGCCTGCCATTGGCTCGTCAACCGGGCAAAGTTACCCATGTGAAGAAGAAGAAGAAGAAGAAGAAGAAGCACTCTAGCATGAAAAGGCAAGCAAGTGGCACCCTACCCCTGCTGATGCTATGGCTTGAATGGGTGATATGATGATGATGCACCCTACCCCTGCATGCGAGGCTGCTCATTACCCATGTAACTTGCATAATGTGAAAATGGGATTGCAGGTGAAAGTTTTGTTGAAGTTTATTGAAGTTTGACACGAACATGCACTTTGCTCAGTTCAGCAGGCCATCTGTTGACTGAGTTGTGGTGCTTGTTGATTGAGTTGAACAAGCAATTTAGCGAAGGCACACAGCGGCTTGTAACCTTTACCCCCCCTCTTCCTTCCGAAGCAGCAGGATACATTGGAGCCAGCAGCGTTTACAGTGGATGGTCCGCGTTGCATGCATGAGCAGCAGCAGTCGTTTGCTTTCATGCGGGGGATCGAGTGGGCTGCCAGTGTACTGCATGCTAGTGCCGCCGGACGGTCCTCTCACATTGGAGAGTGGATCAGAATTCCCAGATAGGATCAACCCATGGACCCGCATGCAAGCTTGCGAGGGTTAGGCATACTATGTGAAAGGAGACGGCAATAGCATTCAGCACATGCCAAATTTGGGCATTTAAACGCCCACCTATGTAGCTGACTTCACCCACAGCAGTTCACTGAGTGTGAAGTTGCACTGCGACCCACGTGGGTGCACCGTCTGAAGTACAGGCACTCGGCATGCTGCTGAAACACACCTGATGCTGCTAACAGCGCAACTCTGTCTCACGTGCCGCGGCAACAGCAGCACTACTAGATGCACCAACTTGCCTTTAGAGAGAGAGTAGTTACACGTGGGTCCAGTCACCATCTTAGATGGTAAGAGCCACCTTTAGCTGTTTGCTGACCACAGTGGTCATGACTCCGCAACACAGTTGATGACTTAAAGAACCCAAACCAGACAAAAGAAACTCTGTACAACTCATACTACCAAAACCAGCTGGTTTCTTTCTGCAGACCAAGAAACTTACAGTTTGCCCTGAGCAGTGCCTTAGGGCATGCCTTCCATTACCATAAGCTTGTTGGTGCACGCCAGCATGCTGCAAAGCATGCTGCAGTAACACACTCAGCACAGCATGCTGCAAAGCATGCTGCAAAGCATGCTGCAGTAACACACCCAACACTGCTGATGCTATGGCTTGAATGGGTAATATGATGATGATGATGACACCCAACACTGCTGATAGTGCAACCCTGCTTATGTGCTGCGTCACGCTTGCTTTCTTCATAACAACCTTCAACGTGTCGCCAACCGCCAAGGCTTGGCATCAGGGGCCTGCGATAGGCACAATATTGCCAGGTGCTGCCAGGCTGCTGCCATCCCATAGGCAGTACAGCCCAGCTGCTTCAGAACCAACAGCATCCAGCGCATACTGCACGTACCGCCTGCTGCTGCTGCTGCTGCTGCTGCTGCTGCTGCTACCCCCAACTACGCTGGCAACGTGCGTTTGATTCGCTTCAGGCTTGCTGGGCTTGATGGCGTCGAGGGCTGCTGCTGTCGGCAGGTCCATGTCTGCATTGATGTGGCTGTGACCGTACACGTGCACGGCTGATGAAACCTGCATGAAGCAGACACGCACCAAAAAAAAAAGCGTCCAGCTGTGCTCAAAGTACGTTTTGTGCTGGTGGTGACATCGATACAGACTGCCAAAGGTGGTGCCTGACTCAGCTGCAGCTGCAGCTGTCAGACGCGTATCACCGTCCGCACGCCCAATCACAGCCTCATGCCACGCGCGATGCGCTGACTGTACAACTGCAGCACCCAAGCCATGACTCACACGCCTGTCACCTGATTCAGCAGCAGCGGCAGCGGCAAGTGGCAGCAGCCCATGGCCCAGCCCACCCACAGAAGGCACAAGCAGCTCGCGGCAGCCCATGGCCCAGCCCGCCCACATAAGGCACAAGCAACACGCACCATGCTGGCTGCAGCATGACACACCTTGGATGGCCACATCCAAACCGCACCCACCTGCTCCAGCTGCAGCTGCAGCTCGCAGCATCCCATGGCCCTGCCCAGCTCACTGAAGCGGGAGTAGGGCAGCTGCGGGTGAGGCAGGAAGTGGCTGGCGGTGATGACAGTCACTGCAGCAGCAGCAGCAGCAGCAGCGGATCTAGCAGCTGCGTCTGGAGACACGGCTGTTGGTGCTGCTGCTGGTGCTGCTGCTGCTGCTGCTGCTGCTGCTGCTGCTGAATGTGTGTTTGGCAGTTGTGTGGGTAGTGAAGGCGGCAGTTTTGTTGAGCCGGTACCAGCAGCTGGCAGCAGTGGCAGCGCCCGCGCTGCAGGCAGCAGCCTCAGCAGCCTGACAGGTGCGGCATTGGCTCCTGCTGCTGCCGGCACTGCTGCTGCCGCTGCCGCTGCAAGCTGCACTTTCTGGTGTAGCTGCTGCTGTTGCACCTTATGTGGCTCTGCCTCCTGCTGGTGCTGCTGCTGCTGCTGCTGCTGCTGCTGGCACCTCTGAGATCGCAGGTGCCTTAAACCTCGGACTTGTGCTGGTTTCAGGTTAAGCTGCAGGCCAGGCACCCTCCTACTGCTCTGCACTGCCAGCACACCCCGCTCGTTCCATGTCACGCTGCTGCTGCTTCTGCTGATGTTGTCGGCTGTGAAAGAAGCTGTGGCTGCACTGGCCACAGCTAGAGCCACGTCACACTGCTGCTGCTGCTGCTGCTGCGGCGGCGGCGGCTGCTTTGCTAGAGCCATGGCGGCCAGCTGCTGCTCAGCATGGCGGAGAGGCTGCCGCTGCCCCTGCTGCTGCTGCACAGCACGCTGCTGCTGTTGTGCAATGCGTGCCTGCACTAGAGCCAGTGCCGCGCTGTTGAGCCTCATCATGACCTGCCACACATCATCATCAGGCACCGGCCAGCTGCAGAAGCCGTCGTGACGGTACCGCCCCGGCCTGGCAGCAGCCAACAGCAGCAGCAGCAGCAGCATGCAGCTTTCAAAGTATATCAGCATACACCAGGGCTGCTTCGCGTGCTTGTGCAGGGTTGTGTGCAGCATGCAACAGCATAATCAGCACACGAACACCTGAAGGGAAACAATGTGCGTGAAGAGCAGCAGTGCACGCTGGACTGTGACGCAGCAGCGTTGTCATGCAGCACAGCTACGCACAAAGAGACATGAGCCAGAGCTTTGGAGCTCAGCAGCAAGGCCCGCGGTGGCTTTGAGGTCGGAGTTCGAGTCCTGCAGTTGGCAGTGTGACTCAGCAGTGCTGACTCGCCTACAACTGCCAGACCGCTCACCAGCTGCGCACCTGCATTCAGGGCGCGCTGCGTGTCTGATCTGCAAGTGCAAAACCTTGAAGCAGCACTGTCACCATGTGACCACGCAGCACACAGCAACCCACATGGCGTCGGGATGGCGCTCATTTTGGGGTGGTTCAAAACTTGTGTGAGCTATGACGTCTGTAGTTACATGGGTTACTAAGTTAGTAGAACCAACCATCTGCACATGTTGTAGTGATGAGGTTTTGAAGGCTTAGATGCCGATAAGAACACAGTATCAATCGAATTGTTTATTATTGTTTCTATCTGATCATTTTCAGCAGCAAGCAGCGAGCACCCGGTGTATGATCCAATGGCGAGACGAGTGTTGTGGCGGGACCTCCGGTGCGAGCTCGCTGAAAACAGCTGCGTATCGGGTAAGCATCTTGGTTAAACCTTCATCAACCTTTCATCAACCCTTCATCACCTGTTGGGCTATATCAGGGGTCCAGCTTCTTCATGTGGTATCAAGTCAACAAGTGAACAAAGCAATCTCCTCAAGCTTACAATCCTGCGAAGTCGTCTAAGAAGTGGTGCGCTCGATACGGGCTGATGCCGTTCCTGTGCTAAGCAGTAGCACGAGTCTCAGCTGCGACTTTATAATATTATTATTATTGAAATTTATTCTATATGCCGAGACTTCATATTATTATTATTTTAAAAGGAAACGAAGTTTATACAGAGCATTTTTTTGCATTGGAAGATATTCAAATCAACAATACTTTTACCGTAGTAATGCTTGGTGATTGGACAGCCCCAATATTGTTTTATTTTTAAAATCTTACAACAAGTTGGAGCATAATTGTACTTTTGACAGGGCTCAACATTCCATTAATTTCCGATTGGACACCCCAAAATACCATGGTACGTAAAATCTACTGCTGTATGACCCCAGGTACCACCTGTGCACTGCTAGACTAATACATTAAGCAGCTCAGTGAATTACCAGTGATGTATTTGCTGTCCAGCAGCAGCAGTGAGGCTGCAGAGTGACGTTGCCACAAGGTTGGTAATTTTGTTGCATTGTCGATCAAATCAGTTCTGTAATGTATGTTGTCAGTCAGTGCTTGGCAGCGTTGATCGTTCTTGCTGGTTGGCTGGTGGCGGGCGGGCGTGACCTGAACCGGAACGAGCGTCTCACTCGCCCCGCGCGGGAAATTTTGGAGCGTTTTCGCCGCTTGTCGGCAAATTTGCTTCAAAATATTATACAAACTGACAGTCGAAAAATTGAATGATAAAATCTCTAGACAACATCGATCTTATACATACAACAATGATACAAAAGTCCGAAAATTAGGAGTTTTGTCCATTCCTCATGTGTTACTATGGTATATAATATGCTTGGAAAAATTAAATATAAACTCTTTGTGTAAAGATCTCTTGTTCAATTTTTAAACTATTAATTTGGCTGATGCCGTTCCTGTGCTAAGCAACAGCACGACAAAGTGGTAGCTGAGTCTCAGCTGAGAGTCTCAGCTCTCAGCTGAGACTCAGCTACCACTTGTCGTGCTACTGCTTAGCACACGAATGGCATCAGCCTATATTGAGTGCACAACTTCTTAGGTGACTTTGAAGGATTGTAAGCTTGAGGAGATTGCTTTGTTCACTTGTTGACTTGTTACCGAATGAAGAAGCTTGACCCCTGATATAGCCCTCGCAAACTCGTAACACATGTCACTATTTCTAACAGGTGATGAAGGGTTGATGAAAGGTTAATGAACGGTTTAGCCAAGACAATTATCCGATACGCAGCTGTTTCCAGCGAGCTCGCACCAGAGGTCCCGCCATAACACTCGTCTTGCCATCAGACCATACGCCGGGTGCTTGCTGCTTGCTGCTGACAGTAATAAGATAGAAACAAATATAAACAACTTGGTTTATATCTGGTTCTTGTCGGCATCTAAGCCTTCTAAGCCTTAGAACCTCATCACTACACATGTGACCAACCAACCATCAACACAAAGGCTGAGGCAGGAGCGCGCAGCAGCTGCAAGGCGCACCTTGGGTCTGACGCGTCAAAGGCGGCTCGGTACCAAGACAGCAGCGGCAGCACGATCAGGCCCGGCTGCACCTCCACAGGCCCGACATCAACACCGCACTCATCAGCCATCTGCGGTGGCAGCAGCAGCAGCAGCAGCAGCAGCAGCAGCAGCAGCAGCAGCAGCAGCAGCAGCAGCAGCAGCAGCAGCAGCAGCAGCAGCATATGATGTTTGTAAGTGTCAAAGTGCCCACCTGTTGGAGTTGTAATGGTCAATGCGCCTACCTGTTGGACGCCATGCAACGTCGGCGTGCAGGGATTGCAGCCTTTCAGCAGTCAGCAACAGCCGCTGTGCTGCGGCAGCAACATGCAACAATAACACAGCACGCGCATCATATCCGGCGTCTGCTGCTGGCAGTGTAACATGCTCAGACACGAATGAACACATGCATGCCTGCTGCACACCATTCCAAATCAGCCAGCAGGCAAGCCAGCAACATGCAAGCCCACCTGCGGCCACAGCAGCAGCACCAACACTACCACTGGCAGCGGCACCAGCTGGCCTTTGGCTGCCCTTGCCCGCCTAACTACCAGTTCATATGTTCACCATGTAGCATGCGATCTGTGTCACTGTGTGGATTGCTGTCAGGCGTTGACTTGTGTCACAGACAGTGTTAGATCTGTTGGCCTGCCAGCATGTCCACTCATAGGCTGCTGGTGCTCGCAGCCTCTTTGGTGGTGTGTTTTTTCTGGTGTTTGCGATGCCGGCGGCTCTATGGGTTTCTTGTTGGGTATGTAGCAGTTCACAGTCGCCACCCCCAGCTAAATGGCACTCTAATTGGGTTTGTTGGCCCTTGGAAGGCCTCTCCTAGGAAGGCCTATTTTGTCAGTGGCTCCAGCGTCAGCCTCTGGACATATACACCAACTGTTGTTGTTTCAGGGCAGCGCGTTGTGCTTTCGTACGGCCTGGTTGTTATGGTGCGCTATGTTACATTGTCCTGGTGACCAGACCAGCTGCAGTGTACCATTGCTATTGCATGCGTGTTCAGGCTGGTCCCCTGAGTGCTGCATGTCTGTGATTTCTCGGCTGATTGTATGTCAGCGCGCCCTGGCTTGCTGTCATTTTCCTCAGGTTTTGTGAGGGATACTGAGTTTTTTTCTGGCAGCTTGCTTGTTTTGCTTGTTGCATTGTCACAGGCTTCCCTTGGGGAGGGGGGAGAGTAGTGGCGTGCCACATGTGAAGCAATATGTTCAGCCTGTGCCATGCAACCGCTGTGTGTGCATAGCTAGAGCATCCCGTATCTATCCCTCTGAGGCAACAGTCTTTATGGTGTGGACTGAAGGCATTGACAGTGTTTGTAGATCTGTGAGTGTGGCATGGGGCCCACAGAGAATCAGGTTCCCGGCACGAGTGTAGGCAAAGCCTTGCTCTGACAGCTGCTCACATGTCACCCTTGTGTGATTCTGTGCTTGAAGTTTGCGATGCGAGTTGTGTTTAACGAAAAGACTGTAACTGTGTGTCTTAATCACGTGACGGCAAATCTCACACTACAACCACGCCTAGCTGTGAATGCATGCGACAACTGACCAGCGATCAAATGAAGCCACAAGGCATGCGTTCCGTCGCTGCAGCAATCAAGGCAGCCAGTGGCCTCACCTGGCGTAGTGCCAGCAGCTTGGCAAACGAGTCTGTGTACAGCTCCGTGTCTCTGCTGCCAGGTCGCAGCCACGCCTCATGGTTGCCTGGCAGCCACACCACCCGCCTGAAGCGGGCAGACAGCAGCCGCAGCGCAGCCGCCACTGCTGCTGCTGTGTCTGCCACGTCACCTGCGGCCAATCCAGTTGTGTAGTTGTGGGCAGGCGCACAGAGAGGTTCAGCGACCCAGGTAAACTTTTGGCGGTGCCTTCTGCCGCCAACTATGTGCAGCTGAGCAGCGTGAATGATGCTGGCTCAGCCCTGTTTTTGATTATGCTGCACTGAAGCACTGAAGCCAAAGCCTCGGCGCTAGCAGCCAGCCACCAAGCACCAGCATGCTCCTTGCTGCTGGTTCATGGCATGACTCACCTGCTACTATCAGGACGTCACTCATGAACACGCTGCTGCTGATGCGTTGAAGCCAGGACATGTTGGCACCACCAGCTTTGTCGACATGCAGATCTGACACGCAGAAGACACGACTTCCTGCAGCATCTGTGCTGCTGCTGCTGCTGCTGCTGCTGCTGCTGCTGGTGGTTGAAGTCAGATGGAACCGTTCCTGCATGCGCTGCCAGCGCTTGCATGCTTCATGCTGCTGCTGCTGCTGCCTCTGGTCTTCTCCAGGCACTTGGCACAATGCAGCCAGCATCTGCAGCTTGCCTGCTGCAAGCTGCTGCACTACAGGCTGTACGGCTGGGTCTGCTGCTGCTGTGCCGCAGATTTTGCAGCCCTTAGCATACAGGCAGTAGGCTACCTCTGTGTCTCCCATGCCTGCTGCTGCTGCCGCCATTGCCTGCCAGCACTTGGCACACAGCAGCAGCCCTGCAGCATGCAACAGTGTTTCAATCAGTGTGTAGTAAGCGAGGCGACTGCAGTCTTGCGCTGTTTGCAGCCTCCGCCATGCTGTGCAGGGGTGAATGATTTACCATGATTGACCCATGTCACCTGACACAGGTTGTATCGATAGTATCAATGGAGCACGTACGAAGAAGAGCGCAAAACAACATATGCCACGCAGCTGCATTGATGCAGAAAGCAGCTGGCTTGGCATTGTCTTTGCACGTGCATAACGCACAAGCGCAGAACAGGAAGTTCTTGCATAGGGTGCTAGAGACACAGAAGCAGCACAAAGTGGGTGCTGGCCAGTGGCAGCAGCGCTGCTGGAGACAGCAATGCTGAGAGAGCGCCCACCTCGGCTTGCTGTTGGCACTGGTGCTTGTGCAGCACCTCCTGCGCTGTCCAAGGCCCTCTTTGCCGCCACAAAGGCATTGTGAAACTGTTTTTGCTGCAGCAGGGCCAATGCCTGCTGGTAAAGCTGGCTGCTGCTGGCCAAGGAAATTGTGGTTTCCGTTGCTGCAGCCATCTTTTGCACAGGACAACCCAGCAGCGATGCAGCCCTTACTAATACACAAAAAAAGAAGGTCTACAATAGTTTTTGGTCGCTGCTGCACGAATCCTGTCCTGCCAACAATAAAAGGTTCACGAGCTGCAAGTCGGAAAACCAGCTGGTCCAAGGTGGTAGCACTAAATCAGCAGACCGTCCAGTTCACCTTTCATTTCACAAACACTGTGCAGAGCTTGATAAACCCGAGAAAGGTATCCGCACGCCATCTGGGAAGGGCCGACGACAGGACACCTGTTGTCGCCGGGGCGCACCCATGCCCTGACACGAAGTCTCGTTGCTCAGTAAGCAAGGTTATAAGATTACAGCTGGCGCATGCACATTTCAGGCATCACTATTCTGTCAGATCCAGCTGTGAAGTACATTCTTGAGAGGTACAACAGCTGGCTGCAGGCACTTGTATGAAGAGCTGCTGTCATTTGGGCCTGACATGTCACAGGCAAGTGTGATTGATGGCCGGCCACCAAAGGCTCCGTGCCATCAAGGGCTCCGTGCCCAGTATGTTCTGGGGTGAGCACACCTCACCTCGCGTATGGGCTCCGGCCAGGACAGTGACAAAGCATTCACTCGCTCCTCGGTGACTCTGCCCAGGGCAAACACATTGTTTGAAACGCTTGATTTGAGACAACAGTTTTCGCAAACCGCTGTGTGCTCTGACTCATCGAGCAGCGACAGCGAGACATACACGAAAGCTGCTGCCTGGCAACGACTTTGTGGCTATTGTGCGTAACTGCAACCTGGCTGGTGTAGTCAAGCAGCAGGTGCCGCTGCGCAGCATCATGTCAAACTTCGCTGGTCTAACGGCTGCTCTGCCTGAGAAACGGCAGATCACGTTCAGCCGGCAGTCTGCCATGCCATCTACACCGCGGCCGCGCAAGCTGCAGCTAGCACGGACCGCACTCAGTGCACAGACATCTGCGGCAAAGCGTCAGAAGGTCTAATTGTGTCGTCACCACATTGCTGCACTTCTGCAGCAGCCCTGCACCACGTGCTGCACTTCTGCAGCAGCCGTGCACGGTAATGGGTGCGTATGGATTGCATAATGATGCGTTGTGTGTAGTGCCCGCTGGGCGGTGTCCATCATTGGTGGTGTGTCCAACACGTTTGTAGGCATGTATCTAACACACGTAGTGCATGTTGTTTGTGCATTTTATTGGCTGCGTCTTTACATGCTTAACAGCTGCAGGTTGGTTACTGCTTGCTGACACTTCAAGTGACCTGGTGTCTGTCCTGGCACTGGCACCTCACCGGCACTTCGAGGGGTGCTGCTGTCTTGCCTACGCCAGGATCACCACATTTTTACCACGGCACTACCACGGTTGCTCACAGGCGCGGGGTGGCTGCCCAGGTGCTGGCGAGTGACCAGTTCCTGGCTCACTGCTGACTGCCTGTCATTCTTCCGCGTCTCCCCCTGTTTGTAACGAACTACACGAAGGTTACAGCTGGAAAGCACAAACATGTAGAAAAACAATTGCAGGTGTACCAGGCCAACTGCACGGCTGTACGCAGCTGACCCGTCAGGTACCTCCTGCTGCTTCGCCTGCTGCTTCTGCTGCTGCCACCTGGTATCACGTGCTCCAGCAGCAGCTTACCAGCTTACAGGCTCATGGCTGCACTCACATCCATCCTGTGGCTCCTGCCTAGCCCCTCAACCAGTGGCTGCAGCTGCTGCACCTTGTCGTACATGCCCTGAAAAGCACACGCCACATACAATGCGGCACGTCAGCAGAATGGGCAGAATGGGTCAAAAGTTTTGATCAGTGAGGATGTGTCGGACTGGTGGTGAGACAGCACCACACTCTTTGCATCACACAGTAGGTAGCACCAGGTAGCAGCGTACTTACTGGAAAACACAAGCTGTTCAACTTTTCTTTTGGTCACATGCACACACTTTTAGCAGGCGGCCGCAGCTGTGACTGGGGGAACACGCAGCATCGTCCCCTGCCAATGCTGTGGCAGGTGCCACCATGTCTGCCAGCAGCAGCACATCCGTTTTGCCACGAGCAGCATCATTGGCAGCCTCCCAGCTGCATGCAGCGCTCACCAGCAAGCCGCCTGTGTGTACGAACAGCACCTTCTTGCCCTGCCACTGCTCTGGCGCTGCCCTCATGTCTGTCAGCAGTGCATGCAGAGCCTTGCCTGAGTAGACAGGGTCCAGCAGCACACCCGTGGCCAGTGCAACCTCCTGCACAGCAAGACACAGCACAAGCCCGGGAGGCAGCGGCAGCAGCAGCAGCAGCAGCAGCAGCAGCAGCAGCAGCAGCAGAGTCAGCATGCAGCGCATTGCCTTAGATAGGGTCCAACAGCACACCTGCAGCCAATGTAACCTCCTGCGGCAACAGTCATATCGACAGCACCACGCAGTCCATGCTCAAACCACATTCAAACAGCAAGCCAAGAGCAATGGCAAGTTCATGCCTGTGGCCTGTTCGCAAGTGCAGCCAGCAGCAAGGCTTGCAGCGCATCGTCAACGTAGGTCCAGCAGTGCAGCACTGCCTAGCGCCTCCTGGCCATGCAGCACCATTAACAAGCCTGAGAACAGCAGCAGCAGCAGCAGCAGCAGCAGCAGCAGCAGCAGCAGCAGCAGCAGCAGCAGCAGCAGCAGCATGTCAAACATCAGGCTGCTGGTGGAGTCCCCTCATCACCTGCACTGTGCTCAGCTCCTCCTCCTGTGAGATGGCGTAGCCGAGGCCCTTGGCGTTGTGCGCAGTGAACAGCTGCCGCGCACCTGCAGGGGGCAGGCGGCCAGTACAGGCGGCAGTCGACCAGCACAGCTGGCACTCGACCAGTACACCAGTGGCAGTCGACCAGCAGGCGTTTCCATGAAGAGGCTGTCGACACCGACAGCTCAGGAGGAAGACGTTGCAGCCACTCTCATCTGGAATGGTCACGCACATACGCCACCTTGGCCAGCACTCACGTCCCTGTGCTGCCGTATGTCCTTGCCTTTGTGTGTCAAGCGCACTGCAAAATATCAAAGGCCCTAAACCCGTGTGCTGGGTACATTACCTGTTTGTCCACAATTCCCAGGGATCTTGGAAGCCCAGCAAACCGCGTGCATGCATACAGTGCAATCACGCATGCAGACGCAAAGCGCAGCGCCAGGCTCACCTGTTTCTGTGTATCCCAGTTCCTGCAGCAGCCCGTCTATCTCCGCATAGAAGTAGTCGGGGCTGTCGCACACTGCGTAGCTGCGCACCTCAGCGGCCAGCCCAGCCAGCTTGGCGCCCAGTGCGAGCCCTGCTGTGGTGCCTGAGCTGCCACACGCCTGCAGCGAGGCACGGGGCCGAACGCCGACAGCAGAGACGGCAGCGATGAGGTGGTGCGAAAGTGAAGGTGAAGAGCGCCACGCGCGCTGCACGCAGCAACACACATTCATGCGTGCTGTGCGTGTTTGTAGCAGTGAAACAGAGAGTGAGTAAAAGGTTTGGGTGTTTGAACTCCCACCCCTGCCAGCTGCGCACATAGACAGGCACTGTGGTGTCGTATGCTGCCGCATGCTTGCTTCGCCACACACAGATGTGGGACAATGCAGACATCACCAACGGCAGCAAAGAGGTTGAGTTTGAACAAGAGTGTCATGGACATGTCACCATGACGCACACATCGGATCAGAGTCTGTTGGGTGCTGTGCATGTTAGCAGCAGAGAAACAGTGAGGAAGTGGTTTGTGCGTTGGAACCTGCAGCCCAGCCAGCTGCGCGCCTGCAGCCAGCCCTGCTGTGGCACCTGCGCTGCCACATGCCTGCATATCGTGCGTGGGCAGGGCAGGGAGCTGCGTCGAGCTCAGGAGGAAAGGGCTGTCTCCAGGGGTAACCTTGGCAGTGGCCCATAACTCACACGCACCTGTTGCTGCCCACCGGGATCAACCAACGTGCACACGCATCGGCTGCTGCTCAGGTGCGAGCGCAGGAAGAACCATTCCAGAGAGCACCAACACGCAGATGAAGCAGCCCCACGCTCAGCACAACAGAGCCCTGTGACATCCCCTCACCAATGAAGCAGCCCCACGCTCAGCACAACAGAGCCTTGTGACATCCCCTCACCAATGAAGCAGCCCCACGCTCAGCACAACAGAGCCTTGTGACATCCCCTCACCAATGAAGCAGCCCCACGCTCAGCACAACAGAGCCTTGTGACATCCCCTCACCAATGAAGCAGCCCCACGCTCAGCACAACAGAGCCTTGTGACATCCCCTCACCAATGAAGCAGCCCCACGCTCAGCACAACAGAGCCTTGTGACATCCCCTCACCAATGAAGCAGCCCCACGCTCAGCACAACAGAGCCTTGTGACATCCCCTCACCAATGAAGCAGCCCCACGCTCAGCACAACAGAGCCTTGTGGCACCCACTCACCGATGAAGCAGCCCCACGCTCAGCACAACAGAGCCTTGTGGCACCCACTCACCGATGTCAACACGTCAAACGTTTGGCCCAGCTCTTTCTCCTGCTCTGCGATCTCCGCAGCTGCATGCAGGTAGCCCCAGCAGCCCAAGGCGCTGCTGCCGCCCACAGGGATGTAGTAGGGCTTGAGGCCCTGCTGCTGCAGCTGCCGCTTCAGCGCTGCACCCAGTCGTGTTGCGCCTATGCTTGCGTACTCCTCTTTGCTGACCTGCAGGCAACAGCAGCAGGAGCACCAGCAGCAGCACCAAGTTCCGTGAAGGAGCAGGATTGGAGCTGCATGCGACCGTGCGCGGGGCAGGTGATGCTTGCATAAATGTCTTTGTTAAGGATGGAAAAGCAGTAGACCTAGAGCAGCAGCGGGTTCAGCCGTTGGTGAAAGGCAACAGCAGTGGCAGCAGAGCAGCCGAATCTTCAACAAGCACAACAAAATACAGCAGCAGCAGTAGCAGCAAAGAAGTGTAACCTTTGTATGTAACATACATGGATGCGTGCACACTAAGAGTGTGTGTGTGTGTGTGTGTTGGCAGCCACCTGGTGTATGGTTGCCCCAACCAGCCGTTCAACAAGCAGGTTGCCAACCAGGCCCGGGTCAGCATCAACCAGCGACCTGAACAAAAGCAGTGACAGCAGCAGTTGAGCATGGTCCCAGGTTTCAGGCTCACATCATGAGGCAGCAGCACCAGCAGCGCCAGCAGCAGCAGCAGCAGCCTGGCAATGCAGTAAGGCCTTGAAGCACACCAGTCAATGCTGTGCCTGCATTTGCTGTGCACTCAGGACTCGGCGATGTGCTGGAGCATGCTGTGCTGTCTATGCTGCTCAAGGACAACCTGTCTGCGTCAGCCGCACCTGCTGTTTCTCAGGATGAGGTGGCAGGGCAGGCCGAGGTATGCTGCTGCTACTGCTGTCGCGCGCGCATGGTTGGACTGTATGCCGCCAATGGTGATGACGCAGTCGTGCTGCTTTGCTACAGCATCAGCCAGCAGAAACTCCAGCTTGCGCACCTGCAGGGGCCCACACATCCCACACGCGGTCCAGCCACTTGTGCGAACAGAAAATGGGTCAGGAAACACAAAGAGTGTCTCATCTTCAGGTTGACGCCATGCACACCAGCGGTGATCATGTAGCTGCCAGTCTGCACTGCGCAAGCATACTCAGACATATGTACTGCAGCAATGAGCGGCAGGCTTTCAGCTGCCCTCAAGAACAGCTGCACATCAGTTGCCATGCCTCAAAACCTTGGAAAGTGCTGCACACGACTTCGCTGTCCCCATATCAGAGCCTACCTTGTTCCCTGACAGCTGCATGCCGCTCAGGTCATCGCGTTTGATCCACACCTCCGTGCCTGGCGGCAGGTTGGGCAGCTGCCACCTGTGGATGGGTGTGGGCAGCAGGCCCAGGCTGAACCGGTGGCTGGGCTGCAGGCAGAAATAAAGCCCCAAACAGGCAGTGCCTCACTAGCAGGGCCGTGGTGCTGGGCCGTGGCAGCAGAAGCCAGCGCACGCAGAAGGGTGTGGATACTGCAGCTGTGGGCACCAGGTCCAGCTTGCAGCAATGGCTGTGCTGCAGGCAGCAGTTGCTGGCAGCTATACAGCAAAAAAAAGGCTGCTTGCAGTGGAGTCCATGGTTGAATGCATGTCAATGTGCTGCTTGCAGCCCTGCGTCGCAGCGTGTCACAGCAGCACTAGCGCTTGTGCCATGGTGAGAGCTAAGTGCTGTCACTTTAGTAGCCCTTTGCAGGGCATGGCAGTGCTGGGGACAGCCCCGGACGGTGTTATGATGATTCAAACAAATTTGTTGCGGTTTCTGCTGAAAAAGCGCTTGAAGTGCTGAGTAACCTTGTCGTTGCTGTTGCTGTTGCCGCTGATGTTGCTGTTGATCTGGTTACGTCCTCAAGGAGGCTCACGCACCACCAGCTTTAGTGACGACGCCCATTCTGGAGCTTTGTACTTCTGCATCTTCAGGAACGAGCCTTGAGTGGCTGCTGCTGCTGCTGTGGCCATAGCTTATGTGTGGGTTATGATGAGCACTCCTCTGCGATCTTTCCACAGACACTGATTTGATGCAGTTTACCGCTGGCAGAGTAATTTATTTACTACAATTGAAACTGTCCGTGCCGTCTGCCAAAGGACTACTCAAAGCTTGTCAAGCATCACACTATCATGACGTGACCCGTTTACTAAACTTCCGCACGCAACTCGCAGCTCTGCTGCAGACCAACTGCTGTTGAGCCGTTGCCAACATCAAGTATTTTCTGTTTGCTGGTGTTCGACTGAGCAGCACAACTGTGCATCCAGGAGCAAGCGTTTTCAGCACGGTACAATGTTTGGCAGCACCAGCGGAAGGTGCTTGGCAGACTTGATGTCATCCAGGTAGTGGCAGTTCGACTCTGAGCCAGTTGATGCGCGATGAGCTGGCTGTTGTGATTTCCTTGTTTACTGCTGCTGCTGCTCTCACTGAGAGCTGAGCTCATGAGGTGATCGTCATTGTACCAGTTTCCCCTTCAATTGGAACCGGTTGAAACCAACCCCGCAAGTCCGTTGGTTGCTTGTGATGCTCTGCAACGGACGGTTGGTCCATGATTGATTGATGGATGAATGGAATAGGTGGGTGCCCAATGAGCCTGTCATTGGCTCGAACAACGGGCAATGTTCCCGTTGTGTAACATCCAAACTAGCGTACTAGTCAGTTTGGCGGTCGCAGAGCTAACTCCACTTCAGGATGTCCTTGTTGTGGTGCAGAAGTTGAGTCTTTGTCACACTTCATGTTTGATTGCCCTGCTACTTCTGCTCAGAGGGATGATATGTTTGCTGAGATCAGATCCCTGCCTGGTTGCGCTGAAAAGTTGCGCAGCGTTTTGTCCATGGCTGATTCGTCAATCAAGGTGTTGCGTTTTGTATCTGATGATATCTGGGGCAGTTCTGGAAGATGTCTGATGGTGTCACCGTGTATTGCTGCTTTTCTTGTCAAGTCTTGGGATGTGCGCAATGCATGCAAACATTCTGGAGCAGTGCTCCCTCCTCCTTCCGCCCCGGTGGGGCGCGGGGCCGATGGCGCTGATGCTATGGCTTGAATGGGTAATATGATGATGATGATGATCCAAACTGTGATTCGAACTTGGGTCTCCAGCATACTTGATCAAACCAGGAGCAGACAATCTATTTCATGTAGTGATCAGCTGTTCAGCCTGAGGTGCGTCACCTTTCATGCACCCAAGATCAGCAAGCATGCCGCTTCTTGACCAGGGCTGAGTCCAAAGACCATTTGTGATGCAGACATTGATGCACCAGGAACAGGCACGGCTCTACACCGCATGCACCTTGCTGATATCAGTACTTGCACTGCGTATTTAACATAGGCCACGCTGTGTAAAAGGGTGCCACCAACAACTGCCGGCAGCAGAACAGCTGTGATGCGGTAAGTGCTGTCACGTGATACCTGGCAGGGTACAAGAAACAAGCTGCGCTCAACAAACCACAACACATCTCCCCAAGCAAAACACACTTCGGCACCACAACCGTTGAAGTTCAAGATCCCAGTGTTCTTCAAAAAGTTCAGGGTAATTCTTCACATCTGCTCAAGACATGTCAGGTTGTGGACAAAGACAGCATCTGCACACCACAACATTGCCACACAGCCAACCACTACTGCTGCGTGTCCCAGAGCATACAAATCTGACCCCACCGCATACGGCAGATGGCACGGGCAGCCGCGCGCCACACATCCCACACGGCTCTGCACCAACCCAGCATACATGAGCTGGCTCAGCCGTCACTGCTCAGTCCCACCTTGAAAACACCTGCAGCCGCTGGGCGGCAGGCCGCATGAATAAAGGCGCATGCTGTGCAACAGCCAGGACTCGATCAAATGCTGCATTCGACAGGCCCGCACCGCTGTGAGAAGTGGCTGCCCAAAAATGAAGTGCAGGGTCCCCGACCAAACAGCATCAACACCAGATAAACCGCGTCCAGCTTACCCTTGCGGTGGCAAGCAACCCAGCTGGCGTACGGTGCTGGTGTCCACGCTGCCATCGCTGCAGCTCCACTTGACGCAGCTGCATGACCATGCCACAGGGCCATGTGCAGATGCTTCTGAGCTCAACTGTCATCCTCCACATCCGAACACACATTAAACTGGCCGGGCTGCAGCAGCAACATCGGTGCTCGGCACATCAGTGCCTGCAGCAGCTGCTGCTTATGACACCTGCACGCTGCCAGATGTGTGTTTATTGACCTCCTCAAGGCAAGCCAGGGCTGTGCTGCATGGTCTTCATCACCAGCCTCAGCTGACAGAATAGTGAAGGCCTCTACCAGGAGGGGATGGACGATTGATACACGCCAGCAGCAGCAGCAGCAGCAGCAGCAGCAGCAGCAACAGCAGCGCCGGAAGCCACTGCTGCCTACCTGCCCTCCTCCAAGAAGTTCAGGCTCTTGCTGATTGTCTCACGCACCACCTTGGCCTTGCTGCCTGGGAAGGGAGCAAGCCTGCACAGCAGCAGCAGCAGCGGCAGCAGCAGCAGCAGCAGCCACGACAGCGGGGTCAGCAGAGCAGATCAGACTGGCAGACTAACAGCATGAACAGCTGTAACGATAGACATGATGCAGTGCAAAGCAAAGGTGGTGAGGCCCGGCTGCCGTCTTTGCACCAAAGCTGCTGCTGCGCATGTACACTTCATCTGAATGTCGTTAACCTAGCCTGCATCCTGGCACACCGCAGCACCTCTCCAAGCGCCCTCCTTGCTGGCCAATGCATTGCCAGACAGCTGCCAGTACAGGCTTGGGTGGTGTTCCATTACTTGCGTGCGCAGCGTTGCATGGCGGGAGACTCTGCTGGTCCTTTGTTTCATTCCCTGCTAGGTTCAGAAACCCTGCAGCTTGTTACAGCTGCGCGTGCTACGCTGCACCTACCGGTACTGCACAGCTGCACACTCATGTCTTGCTGGCTGAGCAAGCCTTGCAGGCCCGGATGATGGCCACGCTGTCCCATCCCCGCTGGCATGCTGTCAGCCACGCTGCACTGCCCTGTGCCGCCTCGCTCACCCGTTGCTGGCCATGTAGCCCTGCACAGCGTCCACAGCAATGTACATGTTGCGTGCGCTCTGCGTCTTTGCGCTGCCGCCGCGCGCATACTTGCTGACCCATGTGGAGCCGTCAACCTTGAGCGACTTGATCAGCGGCTGCCGCTGCTTGTCGTATATGTCCTGCGACACAGCAGAGGCAGCAGGAGCAGCAGCAGCAGCACAGAGCAGGCCCAGCACATTGTTTTCGGCAAGGATTGAGGCAGCTGCAAGTCACACGTGATTGCTGAATCAAGGCAAGCCACCAACTCTGAGAGGGGTAAGCCTAAACCAGTAACCTGCCACTGCGTAGAGGTGTAGTAGCGCATGCAGCAGCAGCAGCAGCAGATGCTCACCATTGACAGGTACTGCTCAAGCTTGCCGGCCAGGTCCCGTGTGGCCTTGCTGTAGACCGTGTCGATCTCCTTCGCCGCCTTGACTGCACGCACGACACCACCATGCGGCAGCAGCAACAAAGATTAAGTCAGCATCAGTTGCTGGTGCCATCCTCCACTGCTGGGTATGGTTTTTTTGTGTTTGATGCGCTGCGTTTCGTCGCCCGTCAGCAGCAGGAACAAAGGTGCCCCAAGATTGCCAACTGACAGAAACAAGCCAGTTGCCTGGCCGCAATAACAAGCGTGCAGGACCAGTGACTCGCTGCTGATGACCCTGCGCTAGCCTGAAAACTTAATAAAGTCTGCCAGCGCGATCCATCTGCATTCACAGCCACATGCACGCTGCCAACACTGCTCAAGGGCTGTGGCAGGGCTTTCATCTGCCAACTGGCACCTATGACGACAAAGTGCTGCTGCTCAGCCTGCCTGGCGGCTGTGCCCAGGCTGCAGCCTGCCGGCTTTTATGCTCTGCCCAGCAACACCAGATGAAGCGCCATCTGGTGTTGCACTCACGGCCAGTGGTTTGGGAGTAGCTCTTTCGAGTATGCCCCCTGCTAGTGATGATGACCATGTTGTTTGTATCAGCCTTGCGAGAGTACCCCCTGCTGTAGTAAGTGATCGCTTGATATCTAGGATATATTTTAAAACATCGCTGCAGCACTGCTCACCCTGCTTTCCGGCTGTGACCTTGCCGTAATCCGCCAGCTTGTCCTGCGCCAGCTCAGCCTCCCTGCAGGCGTCACCCGCCTCTGCCGTGTCCAGCTCAGCGCACACGGCTGCAGCCAGCGCACACAGCAGATGCCCGCAGCAGTCAGCATGAGCAGCAGATCAGGCTTGAATGGGGTGTCAAGATCAGCACACATGGCTGCATGAGTTTGAACATGCCCGCAGTGGCCTGTGACAGCAGCAGAGCGAATGCAAGGAAACCTCCAGGATGGGGGTTGCGGTCAGGCAGGCAGCCGGCCAGGCACCCTAGCAGCTGCTGCAAACACCTGTACGTTGTTTGAATGGTAGGATGTAGCACTGCTGTCAACGGTGTGTCTCCGCCAACTGTTGCGGTTGATCCTCAGCAGCCTGTACTGGCCATGGCTGTACAACCTTTTACTGCCCTTGCATGCTGAGTTGGTGCATTGGCCCTGCCAGCCAACCCGTCTTCATGAAGGCGTACGAGAACGGTGTCTCACCTACTGCTGGGCCTGCAACGATCCACGAGGCAAGCATGGATGCCTGCAACAGCCCCTCACGCCTGCTGCACAGCATATCATTGTCTTGCTGTGTCCTGCAACGACGCCAGCATCAAATCACAAGCAGTTTCATGTTGATAACAAAACTACCTGCCATTGTTGAATGGATCCCTAGCAGTGCGGTGAATGGTGTGTCGATTGGCCCAGGTTGGGTAGCTCGATAGCCACAGGATACTATGGCAGCACAGACGTTGAACCGACCTGGTGACCGCCGCAGAGCACGTTACTGAGCAATTAGAAGGTTTTACCGCGGGCCTGACGGCTCCACAACCCGCCTGAGAACGCAGGAGCAGTGACATCGGGATGATGAACGAGCTTGCACACACAACGCAAAATACTGCACAAGAGCCAGGTTTTTCCACGAGCACGATCTTCCAGCGATCAGCGAGTCGTATTGCACCATGTCATTGCACCCTTGAGGGCCTGCTGTGGTACAGGGCTTCGAAGTGACAGCTTTAGTCAACTTCAGGTGCTACAGAAGGACGCCATTGTAAAGAGCTGCTGGAAATTACACTTCACACAGCACAGGCATCAAATGCGTCATTCACATGCATGATGGCTGAATGCGCCCCGCCACCATGGCTGAACTGTCTTGAACTAGACAGGTCTGCTTCTTGTTGTGCAGCTGTGCACCAACGATGCTTCATGTGGCCAACGCATTGCCACGTCACAAAGCGGACTCCTGTCAGCACAGTTGACCAGCCATACAACTGACGTGTCATCTTGTGCAAATAAACCCCAAGTTTGTGGTCGCCAAGTACACCATTCCGTTCAAAAAAATGCTGTGGATCATAGGCGAGTTGATAAGGGGTCACTGTCAGCCGCACAATGAACAAATCCTCACCGTCACAGCAGGAGTCCAGGAGGCGGGCAATGTGTGAGGCACCACAGGAGGCACCTGTGCGCCACAGCCTACCGTGAACACAGGTCACCCACACGGCTGCAACCACCTACTCACACAGCTCGGCCTGCTGCGCGGCCAAAACAGCCTCTGTCCCCCGCATCTGCTCAAGCACAGCACCCAGCTGCTGCTGCAACCTCACAATTGCCTCGTCCTTGCGGGCAATCACTGCCTTGACGCGTGCCTCAACATGCCCCATCTCTGCCTCGTGCTGTGCAGACTGCTGCTGCAGCTGGCCCTGCAGCTGTGACAGTTGGCCCTGTAGCTCCCGCTTCTCTGCAGCAAGCTCCTTCACAGCTGCTGCTGCGGCAGTGCCTGCAGCAGCTGCTGCTGCATGCCTCTCGGCCTCCTTGGCTGCGAGTGCAGACTGTGCTGCTGCCAGCTGCTGGTCGCGCAGCTGCAGCTCATGCCTGTTGTATAACCACCAGGCAGCAGAGGCGGCAGGAGTGTCAGCAGTTGCCTGGCAATGCACTGCGCAAGCGCCGGGGTATAATTTGCTACAGTCAACAAGCAAGATTATCTCTTCTACCACTATCAAACCCCTCTGGGTGATAATCTTACACACCATGTGTAGTTACGGTGAAGCTGTGCAGCAATCACACGGTTTGCCTAAGCAGGGCCTATTTGGTTTGTTGGGAGCTGGCAGCACACCAGCGCAGACAGCAGGCGCCCATAAATTCAGCGCTTCTGTCAGCGCAGCACCAAGGGGCACTGCACACAGGCACCCCAGCACCACCCAGCTCACCTGACCTCCTCCAGCTGGCTTGCAATCTCCCCGCGCTTGTGATCTGCTGCGGCCGCCGCCTGGCCTGCCGCCCTGGCCCTGTCACCCAGCCGCGCTGCGCCCCTCTGCGCCTCTTTGAGCTGTGCCTCCAGGCTGGCAGTGGTGGAGGCGTGGTGCGCAGCAAGCTGCATGCAGAACGGGCAGCGACACAACATGCATGCAGTCCTGAAGCATGGCAACGCGGCCGCAGTCTGAGCGATGCAGAGACACCTTTGAGCGCATACTGCACTAATTCCCTTCACGCCGTCCGTGCGGCTATTGCAATTGCCGCAGCCTGCTTGGCCTGCAACTGCTTGCTGGCCTCACACAGCATGGTCGCGTGGTCAACCCTACATCAGTCACAAGCCAACCTTCCCTCTGCCACAGAGCCCATCCCGCAGTCACCTGCTGTTTGGCTGCGTGCAGCGCCGCCGCCTGCTCCGCCTGCAGCCGCCCGATGACCTCCCGCAGCTCCGCATCGCGCTCCGCCACCAGCAGCGCACGCAGCTGGCCCTCGCGCTCAGCAGCCTGGCGTTTGACCTTCTCCGTGACTGCCGCCCGCCATGCGCTGCGCTCATCTGCTGCGGCCGCCTTGGCTGCATTTGCCGCGCGGGCATGGCCGCGCTCCAGCCCTTCACGCTCCCTACAACGACAAGCAGCATGCATGCGTGGGCCAGCAGCTTCTGCTGCTGTGCTGTGTACAACCTTGCCAATGCTTGCCCTGGATTCCTCATGAGGAGTTTGCGCAAGCCGGGGATGGCTTGGGTGCTGAACAAATGCGCCTTGGTGTAGCTCACGTGCTGTGCGTTGGTGACCAGCAACAACGTGCTGCGGAGCGCCTGCGGGGAAGAAACAACCACGTGCTGCACACCCACCTGGCCCACTCCTCCCGCAGCTGGCCTTCCCGCTGGCGTGCTGCTGTGGCTGCCTCCTCAAGGGCAGCCTCAGCCCGCCGCTTCTCCTCACGAGCAGACACCATCGCCGCCTCCAGCTTCATGTCTGGCAGTCGGGCCAGAAAGCAGCATGGAGTGGTTCAACATCAACCTTGACTCGTCACGTGCTAGCTTTTGAAGCAGCCGCATGCTCAGCAACTGCCCCTCACAACAAACACCAGCAGCGGCAGCCTCCAGCTGTAGGTCTTGCAAAAGATGCATAACAGCGGAGCAAACAGCAACGCAGCTGCATGCGTGTCACTGTTTGATGGAGCTGCATGTCTGCCGCTGGGGACCAGCACAACCAGCGCGGCCTCCCTGAAGCGCACCTGATGCTTGGCGGCGCTGTGAACGCGGCATGCATCGACAGCACTGTGAACATGATCATTGATGCTGCGCCACCCGCAGCAGGCACGTGCGCTGGGTGCTCACCTGCTTCCGCCATGAGCCGCATCCTGCCGGCCTGCATCTGGCCTTCGTAGCGCTCGCATGCTTCACGCAGGCGGCCCGCGGCAGAGGCGCGCTCGCGCCCCACAGCTTGCGCGTGGTCCTGCAAGTGGGCACGCACGGTGACGACAGCAACCATATTGAACTCTCTGTGGAGCACGGCTTGGCAGTGTCGAAGAGCATACAGTATGCGTCCATGTGTGTTGCTGCAGGGGGCAGAACATAATGCCCGGGCGGGCATGCGTACGACCTTGCTGGTGCGTGGCTGCGGTGAGGGCAGTGAACAGAGGTTGGTGTATTGCACTGGACACAGCCGTGCGCACATGCATGCGCTGCTCTGAACTGATGACAAGGAACAGCAATGCAAGCTATCAAGATGTAGGGCAGTTGTGTATGCCGGTCACTGCCAGGGCGTTGACCTGCTGCCACGTCGAACAGCCCCACGCATGCACTGTCATTCCCAGCGCATCTCTCTGCTGCACTCACCTGGTGCAGGCGCTCCGTGAGTGCCGCCGTCGCTGCTTCGTGCTGCGCCTTGGCTGCCTCCACCGCAGCCTTGGTCTGCTCTGCTGCCCTGTCAGCTGCTGCTGCCAGCTCCGTGCGATGGCGGGCGATCAGCCGCTGCACCTCCACCTCCAGGCCCTGCACCACGGCGACATCACACACCAGCCAGCGGCACATCAGCTACATGACATTGGGCAAGTCACAGCACAGCCGTCGACAACCAGCAGCTGCTGCGCCTCAACACCCACTCACTGTACAGCAGCAGAACACAGCATATGGCCACAAGCCTCTGTCAGGGCCTGATACAGCGGCTGCACTCGCGTTGTCATGGGTAGGGGCCTAGGGTGCAGGCAGCGAGCGCACCTTGACCGTCTGCTCCTTGATCTCTGCCGTTTTTGCTGCCCGCCACGCCTCCTGCTTGGCTGCAGCGCCAGACTCCCAGGCCGCGTGCTGCCCCTTCAGCTCCGCTGCCCAGCCGGACTTGAGCGCACCAATGGACGCAGCATGACGCTCCCCGGCAGCCTGCGATACCAGCAGCAGCAGCAGCAGCAGCAGCAGCAGCAGCAGCAGCAGCAACAGCAGCAGCAGCAGCAGTAGCGCAGCACGTCTTGGTTGTGTGCAGTGGCTAGAGGGGAAGCAGCAGCCCATTGGTACAGCAAGACCTACAGTCGCAGGCTGGCTCTGCCGCCCACTTCTTGTTTCCTGATCGTGAGCATGCAGTACATAGATGGGCCTGCCGTCTTCACCCGCCTTCTCAGCGCGAGCCTGCCTACCTTGGCTGTTGCTTGCTGCTCCGCCAGCTGCTTCCCCAGCTGCTCCTTGTCCGCCATCAGCCTGTCGATGAAGGCCAGGTGGCGGCCGACCGCCGCAGCTGCATCGCTGGCTGCCACAGCCAGCTCCTGCTCGTGTGCTTGGGCCAGCCGCGCCAGCTGGTCTGCGTGGCGCTGACGGCTGCTCTGCAGCTCCTGCAGGGACAGCAGCCAGCACACGCAGCAGTCAGCGAAGTGTGCAGGCCTCTGATATGTGCTGTTGACATGCTGGCAGCTGCGGAAGTCCAAAGCAGCAGCAGTGTGCGTTGGGGAAATGGGTGCATCAGTGCGAGTGCAGGCCATGGTTTGGCGGTACATAAGGATGCGCAGCAAGCCGTGTGCCGGCCTCACTGCTTCCCATCAAGATATTAGGGCAACTGCTGATCCCGCACTTGTGCGCAGCACCAGGGTTGCACACCTGTTGGAGATGCGCCAGCGACGTCTCCTTGCCAGCCAGCTGCGCCCTCAGCTGGCTCATCTTGGCACGCACGCCCTCAAACACACTCTCAGCAAGCACGGCAGACCTGCCGCGCACGGGAGTAGCAGCACGCCAGGACTCTCAAAAAGAGGTTGAGCCAATGCCAAAACAGCAGCAACAACCCAACAAAGACCCAAAACTCCTGCAACAGGATGAGGAGGAGTGGTGCGAGCACCTTTGCAAGGTGATCCACCCTCAGCAGAATCCCTGCAAGGGCGCACTGATGTTTGCATGCATGCCCTTAGGCGTCCAACCTGCTCACCTGTTGCCATGGGATGCCATGCTGCAGCCGCCCAGCGATGCCGCGGCCGACGGCTCCCCATACAGCGAAGCCCCCCCACACTGCACCTGCAGCTCGGCAGCAGAGCTGCCCCTGTACAACTGCTGGTACTGCTGCTGCTGGTAGCTGGTTTGCCGCGCCAGCAGCCGCTGCTGCTGCTGCTGCTGTCTCACAGGGGTGACAATAGCCATGGCTTGCCTGCTGCTGCTGCTGCTGCTCGTGCCGGCATGCACCCTCTGGTTGCCCTGCGCC
Organism: Scenedesmus sp. NREL 46B-D3; assembly: GCA_014080715.1. Classification (NCBI taxonomy): domain Eukaryota; kingdom Viridiplantae; phylum Chlorophyta; class Chlorophyceae; order Sphaeropleales; family Scenedesmaceae; genus Scenedesmus; species Scenedesmus sp. NREL 46B-D3. The sequence goes on along the minus strand of JACERP010000016.1, from coordinate 417,679 downwards.
TGCAGCAGCAGCCCAGCAGACGCCTCGGCAGCATGTGGTGCTGCAGCAACTGCTGTACCATGGGCGCCACCCCTTGTGCAAGCAGCGCTGCTAGGTCCGCCATGTACAGGCAGAGGTGCGTGTGCTGCCAGTGCTGCTGCCGCCCTGCTGCCAGGTCTGGAGGGGTGCCTGCTGCCTCTAGCGGTGCTGCTGCCTGATGCTGCTGCTGCTGCCCGCATGACGATGTGGCTGGCCTCCCTGCAGCAGCATGACAGATTATGGCGGACGCAGCAGCAGCACACACTTGGGCAGGCTAAGCAGGCAAGCAGGCAGCCGAAAGCTCCGTGTGTGTGATCAGATCCGGGCAGAGCAGCATGGTATGAAAATCAGCTGTTCAAAACAATCGACATATGCAAGCTGTAATGCCCCCAACAACAAGCTGGTACGTCATACATGTCGCCACATACTCGGGCCTCACCTAGTCATCAGCTGCGGCTGTGGTGCTGGTGCTGCCGTCAGCGCTGCAGCCTCCTGCTCTGCCTCTGCATCCGCGGCATCCAGAAACGCCAGGATGGTGCCCAGTTTCTCAGCACCCATGCTGGTGGCAGCGCTGCAGGGGTTGCTGCCACCACCAGCGGCAGCAGCAGCAGCAGCTGCTGTGATTGCACTGGCAGAGGATGCTGGCTGGTTGCCAGGAGCAGCTGCTGCACTGCTAGCCATGGCAGCCCCACTATCATCATCTTGCACACCCGCTGCTGTTAGCGTATTGAAAACTGCTGCTGGTTGCGCTTCGTGCAATACAGCATGACTGGCCAGCACAGGCCCAGCAGCAGCTAGATACTGCTGCAGCTGCACGGCCTGCCGGCCCTCAATGCTGCGCCGCAGCCTACCAAGGGCTACCGGCTTGTTTGGACTGCTGGAGACAGATCTGTCATCGGCGTCATGCCACTGTGTTGCTGCTGCTGCTGCTGCTGCTGCCATTGAAACTGGCTCCAAACTCACTGCAGCAGTGAGCTGCTGCTGGTCACTTGCGGTTCTGCCGACAGCATCTGCGCCTGTGTGGGGAAGCTGGCAGCTGTGCTGCTGCTGCTGCTGCTGCTGCTGCTGCTGCTGTACAGCTCCAGGCTGTGCAGAAGTGGCGGCAGTATCTGCTGCTGGAGTCTGCTGAACAAAGTCCTCGTAGTCTCCCTGACTACAGCTGCCACTGCAACTGCTTGGCAAGTCGTCTCTGTCTTGAGACTGCTGATGCTGCTTCCACTGGCTCAGCACCTCAGCGTCCTCGTCTGCTTCCTGCTGCTGCTGCTGCTGCTGCTCCCATTGGTGCTGCTGTGGCTGTTGCTGTTTTTGCCACTCGCTGGCATCCTCCGGCACTTGCTGCTGCTGCTGAGGGTGCTGCTGCTGCTGCTGCTGAGGGTGCTGCAACGCTGCCGCCAGCAGTGCTCGCAGCTGGCTGTCATTGTTGAAGGCAGCAAGGGCGGTTGGATCAAGCTGCAGCTGCGCCAGCAGCTGCTGCAGATGCTCCTCATCTTGAGTCGGACCAGCACTATCACCCTCCAACTGTTCCTGTTGCGGTGGATCCTGCTCGCCCGCAGTGCCTGGATGCTGTGCCTGCTGTTGCGCATGCTGGGTGCTGGTTCCCCACTGCTCGCTGTTGCCACTGCCGGCCTGATTCTGCAGAACAGAGGCAGCTGGTTGCTGCTCCTGCTGCAGCTGCCACTGACCATCAATGCTCGAGTCAGCACCATTATCACTGTCGTACGGTGGTTCAACTGCTGTGCTGCCACCCGCAGCAATGGCAGCATGATGGGGCGGCAAAGCGTACTGCTGCTGCTGCTGCTGCTGCTGCTGCCTGGTTTCTCTCCACAAGCGCCAGTGCACCTGGATGATGCGTGCAGCAACATCCCTGCTGACCTCCTCAAACTCTGCTGCTGTCAGTGATGACAACAGCGCGTCTTTTGAGGCGCATGCTGTGAGGTGCGCAGGCAATCCCCGTGTACTTTCAACTGCAGCTGATGCTTGCCTAACCTGCGCCTGCGCCTGCTGCTGCTCATCATGCTGTGACTGCATGGCATGATGTTCTCCCTGTGCATGCTGCTGCCCTGGCTTTTGTTGCTGCTGCTGCTGCCAACGCTGCTGCTGCAGCAGCTGCAGCTTCAGCAGCTCCTTCACACTGGCAGCACCAGCCTCGATCGCAGCTGCAGCATCAGCTGCTGCACGCACTGCTGCTGTGGTCTCATGCGTGGCTTGCAGCATGCTAGCCACGGTAGCTTGGCCACCTACCGCATGCCCACACATGTCGCTGCCTGAAGGCGCTGCATCCACGGTGTCATGGCCAGCTGGTGTGGCCCTGCTGCTGCTTCTGCTGCTGCCCCTGCTGGGCACCAGGCCATCACCAGCCCCATGCACAGCTCCGTCATGCGGTGACACAGGTTGGCCGCCTGACGCGGCTGCGGGCTGAGGCGGCAGCTGCGCCCTGCTGCTGCGCTCGGCTGTGTTCCTTGCTGAGGGCGGCCGCCTCGTCCCATCAGTGCTGGCCCCTGTTGCTGCCGTTGCTGCACACGCGTCATGCAGAGTGATGCTCCTGCTGCTGTTTTTGCTGCTGCTTGCGCTGATTCCGTCGCTGCTGCGGCTGCTTCGTCGAGCGCCGCGCGCCAGAGACGCGGCAGCGCCTGCTGCTGCAGCATGTGATTGGCGCCTGCTGCAGTTGCCGCTGCGGGCCAGGGATGGCAGCAGGCCACTGCGAGTCAAGCGCTCAACGCTGGAGCCACTGCTCTCACTGCCCAACAGGCTGTGTGCGCGCAGCAAGGCGGCTGCTTCTGCTGCCGCTGTTGCTGCTGCTGGCACCATTGGTGCTGTGCGCACAGTCGCTGGCGCGCCTCTGTGTGCAGCAGCACGGCCATGTGGGGTAGTGCTGTTGCTGAGGGTTGCTCTGAGGGGAGTAACGACTGCTGCCTGCATCACAAGTAAGCAAGGATTGCATCAAAGCAATGTGTTATGTACAACCTCAACAGTCAAAGCTTGCAGACAAGCTTGCTGGTGCGGCCTGCAAACGTACATCATGGTGCTCTGCGCAGCACAAATTGTGTAACCAGCTGAGCGTGCAGTACGGCAGTGTATCGTCACCACAACTACAGTCTAGAGTGAGCTGTCCTCCTACCTGCGCCAGTTTCCGAGTGGTTGGCAGGTTGCTGCTGTTGATGGGCTGTTCATAGTGTTTGGGCAGCAGCCCTCTAACGCCAAGACCACTGGGGCCCCCCCATGCTGCAGCTGCAAATGGCCCTTTCCTGCGGCTGCTGGTTGACACCTTGAGCTGCAGAGGGTACATGTGCCCGTGTGTATGACTCAAAGAGCTCAGCAGAGTGTCACATGCCACAGCATATACTTGCTTGAACTTGTGCAGGGTTGCACTTCAAGGCAGCCCAGGGCAACAACTGCTCAAGCTCACCTGTTTATCTGGACTCAAAGGCCGGCTATCATCGTCATCGTCTACATCATGCTGAATGCTATGCCGGCGAGCATTTGCTGACAACTCCCTCAGCTTGCGAACAGACATCTGCTTTCTGCTGCTGCCGTGTCAGATCAGCATTGCAACGTATGAAATCAAATCCGACAAAAACTTGAAAGGAGTTGAACCATTTAGCAGTTGCACTGTGATTGGTGTGCGGGCTGTGCCACTTCGGCACTCACTGCATCGCCACGAGATGGATGATAATCAAGCATACACGAAAACAAACCCCGTGTACAGAGGTACCAGAATGCATCAAACATAATGTGCTGCACCCACATACTGAGATGCCACGAGTCCAGATGCACGAGTCAAACATCGCAGACCATGAAACCTTCCAGCATTTGACTGTGGCCAAATCGATGCTGTGCGCTGCCGTGTACATGACTCAACCGCTCTGCTGGTGACCAAGTTGATTTTTTAAAATTTATAACCTTTAGAGGCACCTTCATACTGAGTTGCTTGGACGCGGCTGCTGCCAGCTGTCCGTCACGATCGCAGTCACATGACCCTTAGGCGCGGTTGTTCTGCTGGCTAATGCACAAAATGCTGCTGAGGCTAATAAAACCACCCCTGCAGGCTGCAGATACCGCGTGAGGTTTGAATTGAGGCTTGCGCATGTCAATGTGGCACTCACTTCTAGAATCGATCCTAGGAATATTCCCGGCTGTGGTTGGCACTGGCAGTGCAAGGGTTGCAGAGAACTTCTGCTTGGTCATGACGCACACATCACAAAATTTGGACCGAAAATGTCTGCTTCTTCTCCTTGCTACTTTTCCTGGTGTACCTACAATCAGTACTCCCTCAATGGTAACTGTCACATCGCCCATGCAGCCACTAGAAAACTGGATGCCGCATCCTTCCTTTTACCACCAACATAACACTGGTCGTTTCTTCCCAGCAAACTGACGATGAACAGCGCAGTGCTAGCACTACTTTGCTGCTAAAGTCAACCGACCACACGTGTGGTGCACCAGCATGGCTGGATTCGCACAATTGCAGTGCTGTGGCAGTGCAGGCTCACTCACAACTACAAACCCTAAGGCCAACAGGGTGTCTGCTTCAAACACTACATTGCAACAGGATCCTTCCTGGCAGTGCGCTGCCGGTCCGCTGCTGGGTCCATAAGCTCAAAGCTGTTCCGGAAACAGATGACACAATCCCTCACAACAGTGGTATCCCCCCACAGCACAAAACTATATGCTCCCCCCCTCCCCACAACACAGTTGAGTAAACAGTTCTAAATAGCAGCGAGCACAGGACCCTCTCAGCTGGTGCCGGCCTGCTGTCGCAGCTGCACGGCGCTGCCACTGGTGTTTGGCAAAAATACAAAAACTGCAGCACCTACACCTTGCGCCAAACGGGCCTGTAGCTGTGCCACTGATTGTCATCAAATGCTGCAGCAGCTTCGTGATTGCAAGCAGCTTCGCACACCACAAGGCAGCTGGTGCTGCTGCCTGCTGCTGCTGTCGCGCCTCTTAGACTGCGTTTGCCCCTGTGGTGCTGGGGCCGCCGCCTGTGAGGATGGACAGCAGGCCCCGGTTGGACTGCACACACAGCAGAACACAGCCAAGCAGCAGGAGAGTTGGACTTACAAACTGAACGCGTGAGATGCTTGGCATGCAAGCCCAATCTTCCTTGCATGTTTTCCTCGCATGTTGGATCAACAGTTGATGCCTACTGTGGGTATCCGGTGCCAGGGGTAGCTAGGGCACACGCAATAACGATAATGCTCACACGAGTCAGCGATGCATGATGCAAAGGAAAGTTGCCACTGCCTCTGCCATTCAACCGCATCGCTGCAGAACAACTACAGCTGCTGTGGACGCATGCATGCGAAGTGAAGGGCAGTGCTGCCAGGAACTGCCAGAGCTGCTAACGATGCTGTTGCTGCCATCACCTGGCAGCACGCACTGCAGTGCCGTGACCAAGGTGCATCGCGCGGCAACTGCCCCCTGCAGCGGTCGACCCCGGCCCATTGCTGCTGCCGCCGTCATTGCTGCATATGCAAGCTGCTGCAAATGTGGCTGGTGCCGCTTTCCTGCTGCACATGGCAGCAGCTGCACTCACGTCTGCATCATCCAGGAACAGGTCATCAGGCACGCGCGTGGCTCCATGCAGGCCAATGATGGCACAGCTCAGCGTTAGAGCGCTGAACAGCACGTTGGCCACGCTGCATATAGCGCGCATGAGGCGGGGTGACAGGGGGCGGCAGGTACGCAACGTTGTCCAACACAGGAGGCATGCTGTGGGGGAAAAGCTAAGCGTCATGATGCCTGCCAGCGCCAGCGGCCGCAGTTGACAACCCCTCTCCGCACATGCACATGCCCATGCAATGCCACAGCAGTCAGCCACGCCAATCAATCAGCCAGGATGCCACCCGCCTCTGCAACTGCTGCGATTGTATGCTTTTGTGTGCTGCTGGTGCAATCAAACTGTCAGATGCGCGACAGCAGCGATGACGTAAGCGAAGTTCTGTGCACCTTGTCAGCATGAAGACCACCAGGAACGAGATGCCTGACATGCCCAGCAGCTTCTCACGCTCACTGCAAGGCAGCAGCAGCAGCGATACACGATTTAACTGCAATGCCGGGGCTGTCGCATGCTTGTTGTAGCTGCTTGGCGTACAGAAAGGATGTCGCGGCTTGAAGGAGTGGACTCCTGGCAAAGGATCACACATAAGTAGCTGCCGTGCCTGTCGTGGCAGACGTAAGGTACCATGCATGCATCTGCTAACAAAATCTCCTGATCTGAAATGCTTCCACTGCTGCAGGGCATTCGCTGCTTCCTGCACCAAGGCAGTCTTGGTGAAGCTAACTGCTTTGCAGTCCTGCTGGTGCTGCTGCTACTGCTGTCAACCTGCACACTCATCTGCTCCATGAATGGCTCTCACCTCAGCTCCTTGCCATTGATCACAAGCGGGCCCTGCCTGATGGCAAACACATACACCCACGATGCTGCAAGCGAGCCCAGCACCAGAAGGCTGCTGGGGTGTGTGAGGAGGGTGATTGCGACTGTCAACAGGATGACTATGAGGTAGTTGATTTTGAAGTAACCTGCGTTCTTGCGCAGCCTGCCTGCTGCTTCCTGCAGGCTGCTAGGCTTGCTGAACGATGTGCGCTCCAGCACCTCGCCCCATGGCTTCCTCTGCTCAGACAGGAACAGCAAGGCAACAGAGGCAGCAGATACTGCATCAGCTGCTGCTGCATCTACCCATGCTGCTGCTCGCAGTGCTCGCAGCGCCCTGCACAATAGTACGCACCTGCTCAAACGTACTGGTAGCATACTCACGCAGCCTTGAGCCAACCAGCCAAAGTGCACTGGGCGTTGAAGCAGGTTGAACTGCTGCTGGCTGCACCGAGCTCGCCACTGCCGCTGCACTGACGGGAGCAGGAGCAGCGGGTGGCACCGGTGCCGGTGGGGACGCTACCGCTGCCATGCTTGCTGCCAGAGGTGGGCGTGTAGGAAGCTGGGAAGCACGGAGGAGAACTGGTTCGGGGATGTTAAGCGAAGCAAAGATAAAAAACCAACCGCATTTTTCCAGCAATAAAGTCACCGGCTTTTTGCAAAACGGGAGAGAGCACTCGGACATGTGTCCACGCACGTCCTTTGCCGCGCTCGGTGTTCTGCCAGGTCGCCAACCACGTCAATGCGTGCCTAATAACGACACTGGTATTGAAACAGCAGCCAAGCCGAATGTATCGCCAGGACACCAAGGCAAGCTACTCCTGGGACACCCAAGGCTTGAAGTACAGAAAGAGTCCCAGTACTGCGCAGTGCCATGCCTGCTGTGGACATGCTTGCCCACCTACGCAGGCTAAAGCAGCTGACTTGCAAATATCACCAGTTATAAGCGCAAGGGCAGCATGGCACGGTTCAGTTTTGGCTTGCACATGCAGGTGAGCTAGCTCTGCAGCTGCTGCGTGTCCGGTGGCAGCATGTCGCTGCTCACGACATCAGCAGCAGCAGCAGCAGCAGCAGCAGCATTTGCCAAAGGAGCCCTAGGCACAGCAATGGGCAGATGGCAGCTGTCTACAGCATAGGGGTACAGTGTTCAGCAACTGCTCAACCAGCCGGTTCCATAGCAGCAGCATACAAGCAGCGGGCACTGTACGAGCAAGGCATGCAAATTGTTTGCCACCCTGCCTTGGCTTGAGACCACAAATTATCGTTTTCCTGGCGCACTGCCCTGCATCATGTGCTTTGCAGCGCGGGGATGGCTAGCATGCAGCATGATGTTGTGGTGCTGAGGATGCCGTTTGTGATCTGTCCTTAGTTGTACAACTATTGGTGGTGTCAGCAGTAGCAAAGAAGTGACGAGCTTAGCCAAGACTGACATCGTGAAGTGTTGTTGGCTGCATTGCACTGTTGCAGCGCTGTCCCCTACGTATCGTCTACGTGCTGTCTTGAACATGCAACCGCAGGCTCCTGCACACATATGTGCGTGCTTTGCACACCATGGCTTGTAAATGTGCTTGCCCGCCGCCGTGCTGCGTGCTTGGCCCTGCCTGCTGCTGCTTGCAGGAATTGGTGTCAGCTGACAAGCCGCGCTTCTCCATCAGCGGCTGGTTCTACAAGGCCATTCCGCAATAGGGCAGCAAGCACATGTTGCTGCAGCATCTGCAGTTGAGTACATGTGGTTTGAAAGACAGCAGTGCAGTGTACATGCTGTGAGCACATGTGAGCACGGAAGGGAAAAAAACAGCCAACTCCAAAAAACCTCATTGGCTCAAACAGTACATGCAATGTTCAACAGGCATTTGCTGCTGTATTGCACTACCGGCCTTGCAGCGCGGCTGCTTACGGGCCTTGGGTGTGTTTTCTGATCAATGTGGCAAGAGCAGCGTAGATTGGGGCGGCAATTTAGAATTGTGCGACACCGCATGCAGAACATCAGCCGCATCTCCAAACAGTCAGCTTTTGGTCGGGCATTTGCTACACATGCTTACGCTTTGTCAACTTTGTTATATGCGGCCCAGTTTGCTGGCCACCTGCCTTCTGAGGTGACGGACAAGCTTAGTAAGTGGTCAGCAGCGCTGGTTGATGCTAATTTGGGCCGGGTGATGACCCAAGACGGGCCCCTGGTATCCCGAGTGACTGCATGGCAGCACACCCAAAGTGTGGGGGGTTTGGTTTGATGCCATTCCACCACCACCTGTTGTCGAGGTGGGCTTCTGAAGCGCTGCCTCTGATGCAAGGTGGCACTGCTCCTTGGGTGGCGGTGGCACGAGAGCTGTGGCACCGTTGGGCCGCTGCAACAGAATTATGCACACTTGCTGCCAGCAGCAGCCCTGGGGGGCTGTTGTTATGTGGCCGTGAACATCTCTTTCCGTCTGCCTATGCAGATGAGCGTCTGCCTTCAGCTTTGCATGCGTTGGCACTGGGGTTGCGGGCTCTGCCGCTGCTCCGCCACGTTGGCACAGAAGCCTTGGATGCTGAAGAGTTGTGTTGGCACGCGCCGCTGTGGGCCAACCCCATTTTTCCTGCACCACAGGACTGTGAGTGGTTTGGCCAGCAACATAGGGTTGCTGTTGGCCTGGAACAAGTGGTTGGATCCAGGCTTCTGCAGCTGCCCAAGCTGCTGTCTCTCGGCCAGGCTGTGGTGCTCTCTTCTGAGCTGGACAGAGTGTGTGCCTTGCCTGGGCTGTTAGCTCAGCGCGCAGCATACGAGCGTGACATCTGGGGCCCTGGGTTGTGCAACAAGGCGCAATATGCTGACATGCAGCTGGCCCGTCAGCATCTGCAAGCCTTGCTAGCTCTGGTTCCCCAAGTGTGGGTTACAGCTGCGCGTGCTTACCTAGCAACAGCTTATGCTGCTGGTGACAGCGTAGCACAACTTTTACGGTCACCCCTGATGGCCTCCTTTTGGCGCGTGAAACGTTGTGTGCAAATTTAGGCTGGCAGCGACCGGGCGGCGGTGCAGATAATGTCATTCGTTTGGCCGACCTTACAGTTGCTACTGCCACTACGCTTCAACGTCTCTGCGCTTGATGCTATTGCTGCCCGTCATGCTGCTTATATGAGCAGTGTTAAACATTGGATGGCCCTCCTGCCGGGACCCAGCTGCCTGTTGTGCAACTGATGTTATCCAGCTGATGGGGCGTTAGAGTGGCTAACACCTACAAAGAGGCAGCCTGGCGCCTGGCTTTGAACGCCTTCCCCACTGCGCAGCGTATGCAGCTGACTACGGGATGTGCAGCTTGCTCAGTTGCTGGGCCAGGTGCGGAGCATCATTTCTGGCTATGTCCGGTGGCTGTTGCCGTGCGAGAAGAGGTGGTGAGTCAACTTATAGCTTTTTACCTGCTGGCGGCAGGTGACAGCCTGCCCTGCAGGGCTTTATGGTTGGCATGTGCCCCTCACCGTGATGTGCACCGCCTCGTATGGGACATGGTTTGGCAGCCATACATGCATGTGAACATGGCCGCAGGGTAGCCTGGACGGTCTCTTGTCGACTTGGTATACCTGTGCTTATTGAGCAAGTGGCAGTGCGAGCGGCAGTTGGCGGCTTTTAGGATGCGCTTGCTGACTTTGCTGCTACCGCTAGGGTGCCTGATTGTCACAGAGTTCTTTGCTCGCGCGGCAGCCGTTCCTTGCTTGGCACACTGTGCTGCGCGGCAATGGTTCACGTGTAGTCCGCAGGTGATTTGCATGTGCATGCATATGTATGTTCCTGCGCCCTTGTCCCTGCCTTGTATCCTGAAGGCCACCAGTCCCACTTCAAAGTGGGTGTTTGTGGGGTCACTGCATGCCTGTTGAGATATGCAGCCACTGGCCGAGTGTCGTGGCTTGACAAACCCTCAGCAGCTGGCCAGCCTCTGCCATTTCCTGTCTTGTTGCTGCCTTGAGTCTGATCTGCCCTTGAGTCAGCGTCATTCTCATCAGCTCAGCCCGCTTCCTGTACTGCAACATGTAAAGATTGCTGTCACTGACACTGCTTAGACTACTGCTTGCATGCACAGATACCTCCAAAGCAAACAACATTTGCGCGTGACGGGGACGACGGGTTGTGCTTGACCTAGCATGGCTAATGTCTTGTCCCACACACGGAGGCTGCCCCACCCTGCCCGCTGGACTTGCCCATCACTGGCGCCGAGGTTTCTGCATGCTTGCAGCGTCTACGCACAGGCAAAGCTGGCAACCCTGCAGAGGAAGGCATTGTCAACGAGCTTTTGAAGTACGGAGGCAACACAGTTGCAGACATGCTGCTGCAGTACTGCAGCCTCATGTAGCAGCTTGAGCAGGTACATCAGGTGCCGGGGACAGTCGTCAGCATGCCTAAGAAGGGCGATCTGACAGACCCAGGCAACTACCGCGGCATCACCCTGCTCAGCGTGCTCTATAAGTTCTACACCAGCGTCCTCAATCAGCGCCTTATCAAGTTTGCAGAGGGCGAGCAGCAGGAGCAGCAGCAGCAAACACAAGCACAGCAGCAGCAGCAGCAAGGCCAGCAATCAGCACAACAGCAGCAGCAGCAGCAGCCACGCGCAACTGCTGCTACAGCAGCAGCGGCGCCGCTGCTGCACGAAAGTCAGAACGGATTCCGCCCCAAGCGCAGTTGTGCTGACCATCAAAGCGTGCTCAGCGAGGTCCTTAATGGCAGGAAAGCTGAGGGAAAGGAGTCATATGTGTTGTTCGTTGACACCTTGAAGGCATTCCCTACGGTCTGGCTTGATGGCTTGTTCCAGAAGCTGTGGGATAAGGGTGTGCGTGGCAAGATGTTCCGTGTCTTGTACAACTTGTATCAGGGCGCGCAGCGTGTAGTGTCTCATGAGGGTTGCACCACGGATAGGTTCACCTGCGACCTTGGCCTGCATGAGGGTGATGTTATTCCGCCCACACTGTACCTGTTGTTTATTGACGACTTGCTGCGTGACGTGCATGCAAAGCACCCTGGCGTTACCCTCATGGGCCCTCGTGACGAACCTGCAGGCCAAGTTGTGGCAGCCATGCAGGCTGATGATTTTGTTGCTGTCTGCGGGTCTCTGTTTGAAGTTCAGGCTGTGGCTGCAACTGTTTACAATTACAGTTGCCAGTGGCGCTTCAAGCTCCACAGCTTGAAGTCTGCCGTCATGCATGTGCTGCCAGCAAGACAGACCAGCCAGCTGGTCGACTCCGGCATTGTTTGGAACAATGTCCCTGTGCCTGTTGTATCGGAGTACTGCTATCTTGGCCTGTGGTTCAACAATACCTGTACATGGACCACACATTTTGAGAAGATGCTGGCTAAGGTGCAACGTGTGAAGGGTGCGCTCATGCCAATTTGGAAGAGCCGCAGCATCAGTGTGGAGGTTAAACGCATACTGTTGCTGACGTGTGTCCGTCCCATTGTAAAATATGGCAGTGAGGTTTGGTTTCCGTCCACAGCTAGGCAACTGCAGCTGACTGACAAAGTGCAGACAGACATCATCAAATGCGCAATGCGCTGTGGCAGGGAGCGCCCATGCTCTTCAGCTCTCTTGGCAGAATGGGGTGTGAAACCGTTACATATGTGGCTTCATCAGAGGGCTTTGGAGTACTACTACAGGATTCAGCGTATGCAGGGCGTTCGGCTGCCAAATCAAGTGTTTACAGCTGAATGGAGGCGTCCTAGTGGTGCTGTGGCGGTGACACCGTGGCACAAGTATGTGCAGAGCCTGCTGTGCAAGTATGGTGTGAATGTTGTGACCGCGGAAGGCAGAGCCAGTGCGTGCAAGAGCCATGTCAACAAGCAGGTCAGGACACTACATGCTGAAAGGATTGCATGTGAAACGTTAGAACACTCCACTCTGAGTCGGTATGTGGCTCATGTGCATCCCACTCATGTTGATGCTATGGGTTTCAGGAGGCCTAGGCCGTATTTGCGTTCAGTGGCAATTCCACGTGGTATTGAATTGCTTTTGCGTGTTCGTATGGGTTGTCTGTGTGTACATGAGCGTACTAGTCAGTTTGGCGGCCGCAGAGCTAACTCCACTTCAGGATGTCCTTGTTGTGGTGCAGAAGTTGAGTCTTTGTCACACTTCATGTTTGATTGCCCTGCTACTTCTGCTCAGAGGGATAGTATGTTTGCTGAGATTAGATCCCTGCCTTGTTGCGCTGAAAAGTTGCGCAGCGTTTTGTCCATGGCTGATTCGTCAATCAAGGTGTTGCGTTTTGTATCTGATGATATTTGGGGCAGTTCTGGAAGATGTCGGATGGTGTCACCGTGTATTGCTGCTTTTCTTGTCAAGTCTTGGGATGTGCGCAATGCATGCAAACATTCTGTAGCATGGCTCCCTTCTCTTTCCGCTCCAGTGGGGCGCGGGGCCGATGGCGCTGATGCTATGGCTTGAATGGGTAATATGATGATGATGACCCGGAGGCTTTGCTGGGAGTTGAGCCTGCTGGAGTGACAGCCTGAGTTGAGCTGCTTGCAGCTTCCTTTTTTTCCAGGTGTCTGTTGTGGCGTAGCCGCTTGAGCACACCGTGTAACCCCTCAATGTCGGCATGTGCAGACCCTAAGCACGGCCTGCTGCTCAGGCACAATGACCACAGCACTGCAGCGTAAACACGTGCATTTTGCGGCCGCCACTGCTTCCCGACACAATGCTGCAATGCACAGCACGCTCTATCAAGCACTCTAGGTTGTCGATGCTAGGCAGGTGCTTAGTTGACTGCATAAATTTGTGCAACAACGTGCTGCTTGTTTTGGTTCCTTGAGGTGATCTTCAACAAGGTACATTCGCAAAGAATGGTGCCGCTGGCTGGCTCCGGAATCTGCAGCCACACACAGACCTTGCCATCGCAAGTATGCCACATACTTGGGTGGCACGCAGTCATCCTTACACGCCATGCCATAGCATGACACTGATGCGCTGACATCAGCGCATCCACGCACCAGATGTTCCTGTGGGTTGCCGAGCACAGGCAGGAACAGCAACACCATGTGTGCGGCATGATCATGAGCAGCCACCCCAAGCACCGTTGGTGCCAGTCGAAGAGCAGCAGCTGCTGCTGGGGGTGGCAGCAGTGTGTGGAGGTGAGCTTGCTCAACCGGGGAGGCACGACCTCAGGTGCGGGCTGCACTGCATCAGCAGTGCTGCTGCCGCTGTGGCTGTGACTGCTGCCGCGGCCATGTTGCATGGGTTCTTCGCTGTTGTTATCGTATGTTACTGCGGAGGCCATGCATTGCGACACTCAGCGTGTTGCCATGCGTCTTCATGGCATTTCACATGATGTGAAGAAGCAGCAGCACTCTAGCATGATGTGTGATGCCGGCACATGTCGAATTCTTCAGCTCGCCCTTTAGGTCTCAAGGCCTCCCGAACCATACTGTTGAAACAAATACGTATCAGTATACAATGGATTGGACGCACGCATGCAGCTGAAGGCATCTTCTTCATGTCGTGCTGCTACCATTCGTGACCAACTTCAGCTGGCACAGAGCATGCACCGCATGTTCCAGGTACCTGTGTAAACCGGTGTTGCTGCTGGTCGGTAGACATGTGCTGAAAACCCGGTTGGTACCCCTTTGAGCTTGTTGTTGGTTCTTTGAGGCGTGCAATGGTTGCTAGTTCTGTAGCGCGCAATTGAGCGCTGCGCAGTCACTGCCACTGGTATGTACTCCAACGGCCCGGGGTCAGTTACGATATCGACGCTGCATCGCGCCCCTCTTCAAAAGCCCCTCTCTCTGCAGCCTCACACCCAAGTCACGTTTGCCATCTTAATCACCCTTTCAAGGATTGCCACGGACTTACAAAGGGGGAGTGCTGTCACATCTGCCGGGACGACATGACAACATGAGCATGTTGTAGTCATCAGCAACCCACCGTTCCCTGAATGCCCAGACGTATCTGCAGTCTTCATACTACTACAATTTAATAACCAACAAAAATAAGCCAGCCATAGCTGCTGACTGTTTGAGTGGCACAAGGAGGTGACAACTCACAAACCAACTGTGAACATGCCAGCAGCAGGGAAGAGCAGCATGCCAGGCCTCCTCAACATGCGCCAAACATGCTTGCAGAATTTATTTCCGAAGTTGAACAGCACTGCAGCACACATGTACAGCCATGCCAGCAGCCATACAAACCCATGCGGCCCCATGGCGATAAGCAGTACTAAGCCAACATAAAGAGATCTTGAGCCGCACCATCTCACTCCCCCCCCCCCGCAACCCCAGCCAGCAGCATGCCAATGCCTTTGCTGCTTCAAAACACTAACCAGCAGCTGCCATCACCACCACAGGCTGTTAAGTGCTGCATCCCAGCCTGTGCGTTTCATCCAGCAACCCCTTACTTGTACATCAGCTCACAGTGTTCCCCTGCTGGTTCACAGTGCTGCTGCCCATTACATCAAAGTTATCTGCATGTCCAGCCGCCGTCTACAGACAGGCATGCGCCTGTGATGCTTGCTGAGTGTGGCCCGCATAGGTGCAGCACCATGGCTGCCAAGTCCTCCGGCTTGACAAACTGCTTGGTGGGCTGGTCAGCCAGCAGCACCTTCTCTACCACCTGCAGCACGGTGGTTGTACACGACATGTGTGATGGCAGCGGCAGCAGCAGCAGCAGCAGCAGCAGCAGCAATGATACACATGGCAGCATGATGCAGCTGCTGGTGCCACCACACACACATGGCATGACTTGAATAACGAACGGCTGGCAACTCAGCCAACATAAGCTGCGCATGACTTGAGGAGCCCGGAGCTTAAAAAGCTGGCCAGGTTGGCGTGCAGCATGCATGCCGGCCTGTGCTTCGGAAGCTGCACCTGCTCCACTGTCATGCCCCTGATGCGAGCGGTATCCTCCAGCTGGTTGCGCACAAGGTCTGCAGGAGCAGCAGCAGCAGCAGCAGCAGCAGCAACAGCAGCAGCAGATGTTGAAGCAACATCAACTCAAGAATCGGCACAGCCACAGTACACCATGATGCACCGCTGTAGCAGATCAACAGTCAAATCCTTGACACATCTAATCGCTTCACTGCTGCCAAGAGCGAGTCGATGACGGCAGCAGCACCCACCAGTCAGCACGTAGCCAGGGCAGATGGCGTTGCAAGTGACGTTCTTCTGCGCCAGCTCTAGTGCCACTGTCTTGGTGAAGCCTGCTATACCATGCTTTGCTGCATTATAAGCTGACTTGAAGGGTGACGCCACCAGCGCGTGCATGCTGCCCGTGTTGACGATGCGGCCCCAGCCCTGTTGGTGGTTGGCAGGCATGGCAGAACAGCAGCACAGCCGGGTTTCAGCACCCAGGGTGATAGGGCAGCAGCTGGTCAGCTACCGTGCCAAGTCAGGCCAGGCATGACAGGCACCGGCAAGCAACCCATGTTGATCACGGCAGCTCTGGCCTGTGTGCCAGTGCAGCTTTGGTAGCAGTCACAAGCGCTTGCATCTCCACAGCTGGCTCGCATGTGCTTCCAACACTGAGACGCGAGCAGGCACAGTGCAGCATGCAACGATGCTCTGGCAAGGTGCTCCGCGCCGGCCCCACATGCTGGCAGGCTCGCACTCAAGTAGCTGACGACGGAAGCCCAGCACGCATCAAGGTACACCGCACACGTGTGCTGACCATATGTATTTGCCAGCTGCCACCCTCCTACCTGGTCCAACATGTATGGCAGGGCTGCCTTGGTGGTGTGGAAGGCCGAACTGAGGCAGACTGCGATGATGTCGTCCCACTTGTCCTCTGGGAAGTCCTGCACTGGGCTCACAAACTGGATGCCTGCAGCGACAAAAAAACATGAATGCAATCATGTCAAGCAGTTGCGGGTGTGGTGCTGGTGTGGCGAAAGCTGTCACCCTCATACGTCCCATGCGTCCCATTAATATTCTGCGCCGGGCTCACAACCTTGATGCCTGCACAGACACAATGAAACGGGTTGTTTTTAAGCGTGCTGGTTGCTGCATCACATTCAGTGTGGCATTTGGTGTGTTGATTTATTTGGTTTGGATTGTTGGGCAAATCTTGCGGATGACAGCATGACGGCATGCAAGGATACCCGCTGGACCAGAACATGCGCAGGCAATGCCTGGCACGCCATGAACCAGGGGCAACAACCCTAGTGGATGATGCGTCCCCTGACTGTAGCAAAAGTATGAGTAGTTGGGCGTCAGGACATTTGTGCGACTGCTTCAAGCCATACACCTACTACTTGAGTAAGGCTAGGGCAACTTGAGCCCCTCCCTTCTCTGCTCCACAGTGCCAGTCACTGTTCAAGCGGCTTGAAGAATTGTTGCAGGTGGCATTTCTGACATGCAGCACCTATGTATATTGCTCAGCACCTAATACAAGCGTCAAAATAATGAGAATGTTTTGCCAAGTAGCTGATGCCAAAACACAGGTACAAGTATGTATCCACCCTATGGTATGCAGCAGAACAGCAACAGCAGCAGTAGCCCCCACTGACAAAACAGACGCAGCAGCCTTTTGCTGTCTGACCAATTGAGCTGTGGTCTGCGCTTTCATTGACTTGCAATGTGGTGTAAGACATTTTGCTCACCTGCGTTGTTCACCAAGATGTCAATGCGCCCAAACTTGTCGTGTACTTGCTTCACCATGTCCCTAATCAGTGGTGGCTTGCGCAGATCAGCATCGCTGTATGTTGTTTGAATGCCATGGTTGTTTTGAAGCTCGTTCTGTAAGCCGTGGATCGTCTCTGGGGTGCCAAAGCCGTGCAGTGCCACGTCTGCTCCGGCACCAGCCAAGGCACGTGCCATCGCCAGCCCGATGCCACTAGTCGATCCAGTTACCAAAGCAGCTTTCCCTGCGAGCATGCCTGCCGCCATGGCTGCTGTGGCACAGAAGTTTACGCAAGTTTGTTTGAAATGCGGGAACGGCACACAGTCAGCAAAAGAGCCAACACAAAGCGAAACGAGGTTTAATGCTGCTCTACAGCTGTTGAGCCATGATGCACAATACAACTGCCACAACGTCGCTGAGTCACCTTGTCAGTTCACTCTTTGACATGTCGTAGGTGTGACATCTGGGCAAGGGTTTGCTGGCCCGCAAAAGAAAGCACCATGCCTGCCAGTGGCACAGTGCTGCCAGCACACCAGCTGGCACGATGTCAGGGAACATCCACATCGTGAGGCAACAACCGCGCAGGCAATACCACACCGCACCAATCTTCACTTTGAAGTGGTCGAAATCGACCAGAGGAGCCTGCACCCAGACCTACCCGTCCTTTCGCCGGAACAAAGCACAAACAATGCAGAATACAATGTGCCTTGAGCAGGCGCCTGGACACACCGCTTCACAAAGTTAACAGCATGCGCCTGACAACAGAATATGCACTGCGCAAGAAACACAGGCTGCACGTCAACTCCTTGCTCTGCACAAACCGCATTCAGCTGCTAAGTTATTCATGAGGCCTCAGCCAGCTGAACTGAGCAAACACCTTCGGCAGGCTGACACTGTCGACACAGACCACGACATCATACAAGGGGCCAGAACAGGTGTGACGCAAGCAAAAAAACCACCCACATTCCTCACACATGCAAAGTTGGTTTGCTGCTATGTGCGTTCCTGTTTCCACCGCACCAATACAAATCAGCCAACACACGTGCTTAGCAGCCCACCATGACACAATGCTGCTGAGCCTCGCACATAGTGTGCGCAAACAACATACACCTTTACAATGCCAAGCGTTCCAGCCGGCAAGTGGCAGTCCGCCAACCCACAAACGTTAGCCAAAACCACAGAATTTATCTGGCAGCTGCTGCTGCTGCTGCTGCATGCTGTCCCGCCAAGCCCCTGCTCTTGCTGCTAGACAGAAAAAGACTTGCCGCAGCCACAGCTGCTTTCAGCATTGGGGTTGCTGCAGCACAGCAATATAAGAAAATGACACGGCGGGGGCAGCAGCATGGCATATGTTGGTGCTGTCTGACAACCTGGATCTCCGATGCCAGCAGCGAGATGGAACAGGTGCACCCATTATCATGGCATGGACACACTGTTCCACTTGCAGCAGGTGAAGGAGTGGCACGGATGAGCCCCCAGCTGCTCAGCAGTGAGGCGCACGCTTGCGCTTTGCTCACCCAACCAAGCAACCCAGCAGCAGCAGCAGCAGTACTAATTCAGCATGAAGCCGCACCTGAAGTTGAAGCCACCACCAATGAGTGCGTCGCTGTAGTCCAGGCTCATGCCAAACAGGTACAGCAGGCTCTTGGGGTCACATGCAAGCCTGAACCCGCCATCATACTCGACCACGTAATCGTCCTCCTGTTGTCCGTTGCAAGCATTGCACAAGTTTGCAGATGTGAGGTGAGCATCTCATGGCATGAGCTGGTACACAAATATACTCATAGTGTGTCCACCACAAGTGCACAACATGCCTCAGCAACAACTGCTGCTGTGCAGATGTAGCCAACCTGTGCAAAAACATTGCAGGTATTCGTCACACCGCTGGCTGGCCAGATCCAAGCCAAGGTAGCAGTGCATTTTGCAGGCCAGCCCTGATAGACACTTGCTGTCGAAGCTGATTGTTGACAGCGCCCGCTGCTGGTGTGCCATACCGCACCTTGACGTTGGCATCTGTCTCAAAGTCCATGACATATGACATGCCGCTGCAGCCCCCCTGCTTCACACCCACGCGCAGCAGCAGGCTGTCGCTGCCAGCCTCCTTCTGCAGCTTGCGCAGGTGCGAAAGCGCATTGTCTGTAAGCAAGATGGCATGCTGCGGTGCTGCCTCTGCTGCTGTTGCCACTGAGCTGCCAGCATCTGCAGCGCAAGGCAAAGCAGGTGTTCACGCACCGCCGCAAAGCAAAGCGCAGCAGGGCAGGCCAACAGCAGGGTCAGAGCACGTTGACGGATCAGGGTACATGCGTTGATATATGACAACGAACATGTTACGAACCAAGGGTGGCACCACTTGGGGCTGATGGCAGTGCTAGTGAGGCTTTGCTGCTTCTGTTGCTGCTGCTGTTGGAGGATCGCTGATCCCTCACCATGCAGGCCGCATGGATGCGAACGCATGTGCAGATTGCATGATGTGAAGGGCTTTGCAACCCTGAAACTCCTCCAAGCAGCAAAGCTGCTGTAATGTGTGCCAGAGCAGGCTCCAGGTGCAGGTGCGCCATACCTGAGCGGACTGTCACAGGTCGCCGCTGTTGTTTCAGTTGTACAGGTTGGATTAGCTGCACCGCATTACCAATGCTCCTAGCAGCAGCTGGACGCTGCTGCACGCGAGAAGTGAGGCAGCGAGCAAGCATGGTGGTCAGCTTTCTTGCGGGACAAATACAAGGGTGATATTATAGAGGTTTAGACAACCACCATTTAGACTGCCTGGTGGAAGGGGGCCTCGGCCAAAAGCCCCAATCACCTCAGTACAAAACTCTGGCACTTGTGGCAAAGCCCCAGCACACAAAGTAGGCTGAACAAACTTCTGATAGCTTGATAAAACAACAATCATCGTTGTTCAGACCACTTCCGCTGAGCTGTCCAATCATCTAGGGCTGTCGTTGCTCCGTTCGGTGTTGATGATTTCAGCCCGCCTAGCACCATGGCTGGGCGTGCTCGGGCTTGGAGCAGGTGGTGGAATTCTACTGAACTCCACACAGGAGCAGGACGGCGAGCACATAATGCTTGCTGCTGCTGTTCCCACGCGGCAGCAGCAGGTCGCTGCTCTCAGCACATCTCGGCCCAACCAGCCATTTGATCTTTGGTGATTGGTGGGGGAGCTACGGGCTCCGGAATTGCAGTGGATGCAGCAACCAGGTGGGTGCGGATGCAACTGACAGCACTAGGCAAGCCAGGAGCCAGCAGACGTGTACAACCTTGGCTGTTTGCGGGCAACACACACTGAGCATACGGCGCAGACTCATGAAAGCGGTGTCTGTGCAGCATGCACGATACCAGCAAGCAACACAGCAGGCATCAGTTTCATGTACTGCCTGTTGCAACTGCACAACTGGCCAGCACAGCCAGCTGTCATGCACAGTCGAAGCTCACCTCCCAACCTCACTTTGCATCCTCCCACGTGCGGTCACTGGTGGCTTTCCGCATGAAGGCGGCAACAAAACCAGCTTGCTTGTTGCGCTGGATGCCGCGGTGGCGAGTACAGCCGCTGTGGCAAGCCCGCCATCCTGGCGGCACATTCAGCAGCAGCACTCCTGTTCAAGCGCACTGCACACATCATTTACCCATGTCCTCAGGCAGCCCATCACACTCCCGCATGCTGCAGGGGCCTGCGTACGGCGCTGATTGAACGCGAGGACTTTGGCAGCGGCACCAGCAGCAAGTCGACCAAGCTGGTGCATGGCGGCGTGCGCTACCTGGAGAAGGCGGTGTTCAACCTGGACGTGGGGCAGCTCAAGCTGGTGTATGAGGCGCTGCAGGTGTGAAAGGGGACGGCACTAGCATTCAGTACATGCCAATACCCACCACCCACCTACATGCATGGAGCAACTGCTGCTGGTGCTGGTGTATGGGGCGCTGCAGGTGTGCGGTGTCTGCACCCCTGTCGTGCAGCTGTGCCTGTGCACCTGTGTGTTACATGAGATGCGAGTTCGAGCGCAAAGCTTGCCTCAGTATCGCAACACGCACTGTCCTTGTGACAGGAGCGCGGACAATGTGCTGTGACCGGCCCAGGTTCATCCATGTCAGCCCGTGGGCACGCCTTGTCTGGAGGGTTGCTGTGATGCTGACACACAGTGTTGCGCAAGATCAGTAACGCTGTTATTTTCTGAATGCTGCACTTCCAGGAGCGGCGTGACCTGCTGGGCAATGCGCCGCACCTCACATCCACGCTGCCCATACTGATGCCCTGCTACAAGTGGTGGGAGGTGCCGTTCTACTGGGCAGGGCTCAAGGCCTACGACCTCATTGCAGGTGTTTTGCTTTGACATCTGGCTTACTCACGTGTTGCTTTCATGCTGCCTGTGTCATGAATTGGAGCTCTTGGTGGCTGTTGCGCCCTTTGTGGTGCGACACCTGTTGTAGCAGCCAAGAGCAGCTGGGGCACATGGCAGCACAGCGGTAACCTGCACTCTTCCTGGGAAATCCATTGTCTGCGTGTGCCACAAGTCATCCTTGGAGGTGCCCAAGCTGTCAACTTCGGCTTGCAGCGCCTCCGCGTGCAGCAAGCAATGCTGCTCAGTGTGTCGCTGCGGCGGCCGCATACCACACAGCCTGACTTCTCTCCTGCCGCATTCTCCTTCGTGCGCTGCATGCGTCACGGCAAATGACTGCGATGGTATACTAGGGACGCGCAACCTAGCCTGGAGCAAGTACCTGCTGCCGAGTGAGTCGCTGCGGCGGCTGCCCACGCTGGCGGAGAGCAGCCATGACGGCAGGAGCCTCAAGGGGACGGTGGGTGCCGCCTAGTCAGCCACTGCGGGGTGCAAAGGCCTGCACACCCTATGTGCTGTTTCGATGCATGCTTGCTTGCATGTGCCAAACTCCGACCGCTCAATCTAGTACAGAATACTATTGACCAGTGATGAACAGCTGCCCGGCTGTGTCTGGTGTGTTGGTGTACTGTGGCAGCTGATGCAGCCAACACGTTCTTAGGTGCTGTTGCGGACTGCTGCCTGCACAATGTAGCAGCACTCCGGCATGTAGTCCGTGGGCTGCAGGCCGATGATGCGTTGCAAGTTACTGGAGTTGTGTTTTGGGAGGTGCTGGTAGTGGTGGAGCTGACAAGCGCCCGCCTGCTCAACCTGTGCTGTGCTGTGGTGTGCTGTGCTGACCCTCGCCTCAGATCCTGTACTATGATGGGCAGTTTGATGACGCACGGCTGAATGTGGCGCTGGCAACAACAGCAGCTGCTGCAGGCGCAGCAGTGGCCAACTACGTGGAGGCGGTCGGGTTGGTCAAGGTGGGTGCACATGTCATTTGATGCTTGTGCTGATCACCCTCAAACTTGCCCTGTTGAACTTTGCTGCATCTGGTTGTTTGACTGGTTGGCAGGTAGAGCTCCAGGCAAAATTAGGTCAGGCAACTTGCGCTTATCAGGCATTGCTAAATCTGACTGTACCGTGCTGGGCTTGCTTGACATGGTGGCTGATCAGCTGGCCTCCCTGTGCAGCTGGCAACAACGTGCCTGTTGCTCAACATGTCTGTAGAGATATGTAACTGAGTGCAGTTTGGTTCGGTTTGCTGATGGGAATGTGTGGTGCAACCAACCGAAGTCCTGAAAACTTCACCCTCCCGGTTTCTCCCTGCAGGACGCCAATGGGCAAGTCACAGGCGTGCACTGCCGTGACAAGCAGTCAGGGCGCAAGTTTGACGTGCACGCAAAGGTGGTCATCAACGCGACAGGTGTGAAACTGCTGCATGCATGCCTTTGTCACATGCTGCTGCTGCGAGTGGCTGGATACGCTGCCACAATCACTGCCTATGCTGCTTTAGTGACTCAGCACACACTGCCACAATCACTCCCTATGCTGCTTTAGTGACTCAGTCGGTGACTGTCTACTGTCGCAGCTGCGTTAATTGCTGCTGCTGCTGCTGCTGCTGCTGCTGCTGCTGTGCAGGGCCATTCGTGGACCAAGTGCGCGACTTGAATGGGAAGGGTGTGAAGCACGCAGTTGTGGCCAGCTCAGGCGCGCACGTGACGCTGCCGGAGTGGTATGGCTCACCAGGCGTGGGCATGATTGTGCCCAAGACCAAGGTGCGAGGATGCTCCTACTGGCTGTTCTTGCCATGACTTGCTGCTGTGTCCCCTTGACTGCTGTTTGAACCAACATGGCTCCAGCGTGCATGGTGGACAGCCACCTGGTGCTCATGCTGCTGTGTGTGCATTGTGAGCCTCCAGGAGGGGCTTCTGGTGTTTGGCCTTGACTGTGTGTGTTTGTCTGGTTACTGCTCACAGGCTTGCCTGGGTGGTGTCTGTGCTGCCATTGCAGGCTGCAGACACTTGCCTGTTCGCTGCCGTGCACTGCCAGATCATACTGAAGTTTTGATCTGCTTGGCGGCTTGGCAACCGGCAGGACGCATGTGGGCTTCGTTTAGCAAGCCCCCTTCTGAAGCCTGAGTCAGGCTAAAGACCCTTCCAGCTGAGCAGACCCGCGACTGATGCACGCATCCATGACAGTGTTGCTGCCATGGTAGAAGCTGTCTTCTGTCTTGCCCTTGCAGGACGGCCTGGTGTCATCTCTCGCTGCCCTTCCAGGGCTCTCGCATTGCGGGCACCACTGACACACCTTGCCAGGCCGAAGCATCTGGTGACTCTGCTGCTGTTGCTGCTGTTGCTGCTTGCAGGACGGCCGGGTGGTGTTCATGCTGCCCTTCCAGGGCTCCATCATCGCGGGCACCACCGATGCACCTTGCCAGGTGACAGCACGCCCGCAGGCCAGCGCGGACGAGGTGGCCTTCATCCTGGAGGCGATTTCGGACTTCCTGCAGATCAAGGTACGCTGCGACGCGATCGCTGTTGCGCTGGCACATCTTGCACAGCAGCCTGCTGCAGGATGCGCGTACTCTGCTGGCGTTTCCTGTCTGTTCGCTGTGGCTGGTCTTCCGTGGTTGGGTGCGCTCCGGGGACGTGCTGCTTTCCCTCCACGGCATGTTACCTAGGCAAGCTGTACTCTGTGTGGGCTGATGCAGCATGTACTTCTCTGTTGCTTGCGTCCACCGCAGGTGCGCCACGCAGACGTGCTGTCCACCTGGAGCGGCATCCGCCCCCTGGCTGCCGACCCCACAGCGCAGGACGCCAGCAACACCGGCAACATCGTGCGGGACCACCTCATATTCACGGAGCCCAACGGACTCATAACTGTCACAGGTACGCTGCCAGTCCCACCTGCTGACAAAGGCTGCAGCGGACACGCAACTGTAATAAGCTGAGGGTGTGACGGGCAATCACACGGGCATGCAGCCCGCGAACCGGGTCTTGTGCAGTGACTGCATTTTGGTGGGTGCTGTTGGTGCAAGTGTAAGCGTGACAGTTGAAGTGGACCATTTACGAGGCGGGTGGCTTGGAATACAGAAGACGCAGCAGTGGCCGCTGGGCTGGTGCAGTGTTTTCATGCAGGCACCTGCACACCACCCTCATTCCTGACTCGCCGCGCCGGCCTGAACAGTCCAGAATGTCATCTTTGGCTGACTGAGACGCTTGTCATTCATCCTGCAGGCGGCAAGTGGACGACCTACAGGCGTATGGCTGAGGATGCGGTGGATGCTGTGCTGGCCACAGGGCGGGTGCAGGTGGCACACCAGTGCGCCACCTCGCGCCTCAAGCTGCTGGGAGGCCAGGCCTACAAGCACACACTGCACGCAGAGGTGGGCTGGCACCACCTTCACCAGCAAGCTCCGCCAATGCTGGTGCCTGACAAGCTGAGGATGGGTTGCTCTTGCCGTAGCGGCCTGCTTGTCGTGTTGCAACAGCACTCTGCTCAGCTTCTTTACGACAGCCTAGCATCTGGAGTGACACCCATTCTTGCTGTTCACAACCGCCAGTTGTGCGGCAGCGCCCCCTGCACGCAGGCCGGCTGTGCAGCCAGCTGCTGCTGTTCTGCACTAGCCTGAGGTCTGCCTCCCTGCTGGGCGTTGTTCAACAGCTGCTCGCTGATGCTGCATGTCAGAACTGCCGTGCCGTCGCTGCCTGCCCAACAGGTCGCGCAGCAAGCTACTGAGCTGCTGCCCTCCAGCCCAGCCTGCAGCAGTGCCACAGCGCGCCACCTGGCAGCAGCATATGGTGACCAAGCAGAGCACGTGCTGCAACTGGCAGCATCGCAAAAGCAGGCGCGGCTGCTGGTGCCGGGGCACCCCTACCTAGAGGCTGAGGTGGTCTGGGCAGTGAGGTGGGTGCTGCTTACTCACCTGCTGATGCAAGACAGTGCATGCAACTGTCACACGCTGCACTTTGTTGATGGGGGCATCCCTACGTAGGCGGGCACATGGTCTGGGCAGCAGATGGGCAGCAAGATGTGTGTTGCTGACCTGCCGGCCAACCTGGACTGCAGCAAATCTTGAACATGTATTGTCACAATGTGCGTCGTGCGTGCAGTCGCTGTTGTAGTGGCTGTTGATGGGATGGCCCTCCCTAGCGTCAGACGTGGTGGGTGCTGCTTGGCCAGCTGAGCGTGGACGTGTGGGTGACTCATGTACTCATGCACGCCAGTCACTGTGTCGGCAGCGCCATCGCTGTGAGCTGTAGCTTCCTGTGGCAATCACGCGCCTTCCGCTTGCTGCTGCTGCTGCTGCTGCCGCTGCTGCTGCCGCTGCTGCTGCCGCTGCTGCTGCGTTGTGTGCTGCAGGCACGAGTACTGCATGAGTGTGGAGGACTTCCTGGCTCGCCGCACAAGGCTGGCATTCCTGGATGCCAAGGCAGCAGCCGCAGCGGTGCCACGGGTGAGATGCGTTGCATGCCGTCGTATGTCCTGGCCTTGGGGTGTTGAGTGACTCCCTGCAACGCCGTTGCAGCTGTGTTTGGTGGTGCCTGCACATCAAAAGGAGCAGCACTCTAATGCAGCAGCAAAAAGGCAAGCAAGCCGGCAGTGTTTCCCTATTCCTGCATGCGAGGCTGCGCATGTAAGCAAAGCTGGCTCCACCCACTGTACTGCGCCATGGTTGTACTGCACATGTGACCATAATGGATGCGATGGCAGCTGCAGCACTGATGTGGGTGTGCTGGTACGTAGTCTGTGGTATGAGCCCTGCCTCGTGCCCTTTGCTTGTGAGTGCAAACTGGCCGGCATGCACCGCAGAAGACTGCAGTAAAAGTGGCATGCGGAGCTGTTTGAGCTGAGTTGTTGCGTTCATCACCTGTGGCACTGTACAGCAAGCCTGCTCCGGCAACTGCTCTGCCAGGTCCTGCAAGTGACTAGGTTTGTGAGGCTGAGGTGTCACGTGTGACCGTGCATGCCAGTTGACCGGCCACACGCGCAGTGGTCCGTAGGCTTCCGCCGACACTGTGTTCTGTGCGTGCCATGCTGCAGGTGGCTGAGCTGATGGCAGCTGAGTTGAGATGGAGCGGCCACAAGAGGCGGAGCGAGGTGCGCGCCGCGCACGCATACCTGGCGACCTTCGCAACACCGCCTGCGCCCGTGCCAGCGCCTGCAGCAGCACAGCCGGCTGCTGCCTGACATGGCTGCTGACAGGGGAGGTGGCAGTGCAGATTGTGACTCCATCCACGCTGCAGAAATCGTGGCTACACTCAGTGCGGTGACTAATGCGACTCTCCTGGAAGGAAAGGAGGGTTTGGCATGTACCATGCCAAAGGTATAGACCGTGGCAGCCCTCAGAAGCGCACCGCTGCAAGGCTAGATGCCAGCGACTGCGTACATGTGCAACATTATTTTTTCCACCCACCTGGCACATTGAATGCCATCTGCCATGGTGATAGCGCTACTGCTGTGATGGCAGGACATTGCAGATTGCAAGTCTGGTGCAAGTAGTGTGGGTCAGAGTTATGCTGACAGCCATACATGTGTTCCCAACGAGGGGCATCTGCAGGATTGTACTTGCTGCAGCATGTACTGCACCGTGCAGCTGTGCCAGTGCGCTTGATCGTTGTTACATAATCTGAGTTGAAGGTTGTGATACGTTACTGATGGCTGTTGCTATGCTGCTGATGCTGGACCCTACATACTGAGGGTGTTACGACTTTGCGCGCTAGGGAGCGTGAACTGATTTGAGACTGACCATGTGTAATGCAACATTCACATTATATTTAAGCAAAACCAAGCGGAGCAGAGGCGTCCTGGAGATACAATTCAACATAGGCCGCAGAGGCACCTGTTCATGCGCTGCGGCCCTTGATCGTATATGGTGCAATGATCGCGCGCACGATTGCGTGCGAACTCAAATGTTCCAGGGAGGCAATGGAAATGGAGGTGCTGGCTCGCCCATCACAGACAAGAGCGACTTGGCGTTTCTGGATAACATCGATGAACTCAACACGTCTTGGCCGGACTATCAGGTGATGCACTTCAGCCAACACGACGCACTAGCACCTCGGCGCCTGGAACCAGCCTGTCTCTGACAGCTGCCTTTTGCCTTTGCTGCGCAGGACTTCCAAAACGCTACTGAGGATGTGTTCGGAGGCCAGCTATTGTCTGGGCGCGGTGTCAGCGAGTCTGCAGAGGTGGCAGCAGCGGGGCGTGCTGCTGACCGTGCCCCTGCGTGGGGGTGAGTGCCTGTGGCCAGGCCACACCGCCAGATTGCGACAGATGGGCGGGGCCTGGTTGAAAAGTTGTTGCTGTATGGCTTTCTCTGCACTCTGCCTTGATTTGCTGTGGCTGTGCATGGTGTTGCTGATGTGTCGGTCCTGCTGCACCCCTGCCTTATCTTGGTCTTCCCAGCTGATTGACTGGTTAAGCATGCATGCTGCATAGGTTACAGGTGTGTTGGTGTAGCCAGCAAGCATGGCAGGCACCCAACACAGAAGCACATTGCTTGCAGAACAGCACAGCACCGGAGTGTGTGTTTTGCAGGCCGCTTGCAGGCCGCTTGCTCACAGCAAGCTGCAGCGTTGCACGCAACCACAGCAGACCGTTGCCACACGAAGCGCACACGCAGTCATCTGGCTTATTTTCCTTGTACTCACCATCCTGCTACTAGTGATTCCCCTGCCTAGCAGCACTCACCTCTTTCACATGTGGCCGCCGCTCTTGGCATGAGTCTGCAGGGATGCATTTGGCAGGCAGGGCCACACAGGAACAGATTTTGTAGAAGCAGCGCTGAACCGCTCCTGCAGCCTGCAGCAGGTACCTAGCAGCATCAGCCAGGACCTTCCAGACCTGCAGCAAGACCTCTTCCAGCAGCAGCAGCAGCAGCAGCATGTCTTGTCGCAGCAGCATGTCTCGTCTCAGCAGCAGCAGCAGCAGCAGCAGCAGCTGGCTTCATCGCAGCAGCTTATCCAGCAGCTGGACCTGCAGCAGCGACAACAGCAGCCGCAGCAAGGCATGAGCATGGGCATGTCGCCGTCGCTGCCACCTGGGTTTGGTTCCACCGGCTTCATGCCGCCTGGCTTCAGCATGAGCATGGGGATGGGCATGCCAGCGACTGGGACATCTGGAGGCTTTGGAGGCAAGGAGCAGCAGCAGCCAGACATGAGCAGTGAGTGCATGCTGCCCGGGTGGTGGTGCCTGGCCTGCGTGCATAGCCAGTTGTGAGCCTACCCACATCTATCATGTCATCGTCAGCATCATCATCACCATCATCATCATCATCATCATCATCATCCGCAGCAGCAGCATCATCATCATCATCATCATCATCATCATCATCATTGTCAGCAGCAGCAGCAGCAGCAGCAGCAGCAGCAGCAGCACAAGCAAGCAGGTGTTGCCAGTATGGCTTAGGTGTCGGTTGTGGTCACATGCTCCCCTGCACCCAGTGCTGCTGCCATGCCACATGGAACCAGCATACTTTGCGCCCTGCTTATGCACCTGCTGTGCTGCTTGCCCTGTCATTGTCTGTGCCATAGTGTTCTTTTCAGGACCAGAAACCAAGTTTGACCAGGACACTGCTGATACTACTGGCCTGAGCATGCAGTTGTCAGAGCAGCTGCTGCAGCAGTCGGTGAGCAACAGCAGGCGCCAGCAGCAGCAGCAGCTGCTGCATGAAGACAGTAGTACATGTGTGTGCAGCGGGGCGGAGGGCTACAGGGGGCTGTGCAGCTATAATGTTGTGCAGCAGCAGACTACCGCTCGTAGCGTCATACTTGGCGCAGTGTAACAGCTGCAGCAGCAATTGACTGAACGCGCAGGACTTGTAGATTGTTTTTGCTGCTATCACACAAGGCAACCAGGATAGCATTTGGCGCTCAGCACATCCTGCCTCTGTGTCCGTGCTGCTCTGCAGGGCAACCCTATGGCAGCACTCCATGAGCAGTTCAAGGCCATCGTAGCGCAGCAGCAGAACTTGTTGATGCAGTTTCAGCGGCTGGAAGCTTTCAAGAATCAGTTGCTGCGGCATCACAACCTGCTGCAGCCGCTGCCGCAGCCACCGCTGCCGCAGCTGGGACAGCAGCAAGCGTCACAGCAGCAGCAGCAGCAGCAGCAACAGCAACAGCAGCCGATGCTACAGCAGGAGCAGCAGCAGCAACCGCAGCAGGAGCAGCAGCAGATGGACATGTTGTCAGGGGGTGCCACTGTTGCGAGGTCACCGTCCGTACCCGGTGATGCGCAGCACCAACAGCAGCAGCAGCACCAACAGCAGCAGCACCAGCAGCAATTTGCACAGCAGCAGCAACAGTCAGACCCGTTTGGAGGCTTTCGGCAGGGCCCGGCTGCGGCTGCAGCTGGGCGGCCAGGCATGCAGCAACCGGATGGCATGCCTGGCAGCAGCAACCCTGCGATGACCGCAGCATCTGCTGCAGCAGCAAACCCTATGCTAGGGTTTGGTCTGACTGGACTGCCTAGCTTCCCTGGTCTGCCGAGTGTCCCTGGCGGGTCTGCCGCTTCAAACCCAGCTGGGGTGTATGGGGCTCTTGGTGCGATGGGGGCGCTGGGGAGTAACCCGTTCCTGCAGCAAGCCGCAGCAGCAGCTGCAGCGGCTGCAGCAGCTGGTGGTGCGCCGCCGTTGATGCCGGGCTCTGCCACCAACCCGTTTGAGTGGCTGCAGCAGCTAATGGCGGCGCAGGCGAGCAGCTGGATCACATCGCAGGCCAACACCGCGGCCGCGCAGCTGCAGGCAGCCGCAGCTGCGGCGGCAGCTGCCGCGGCCGGCGGCGGCCCTGTGCAGAGCGAATCGCAGTATGGCGCGATCGGCGGCGCGCCCGACCTGTCGCTGGTTGACGGCATGGGTGGCCCTGGCGGGCAGGGTGCTGCTGCTGCTGCTGATGGCAGGTCGAGCTCCGGCGCCGTGCACAAGCGGCCGGCGGCTGGCAGCACGGACTCGATACAGGTGGGCTGCAGCCGGTGCTGTGCTGCGCATGTCGAGTGTGCTGGGCTGTAGCCGTTGTTGGGCTGTAGCCGGTGCTGTGTTGAGCTGCAGCACGGACTCAATACAGGTGGGCTGCAGCCGGTGCTGTGGTGCGCATGTCGAGTGTGTGTGCTGCTTTGCTGGTGTCGTACCTGTTACAGCTGAGCGACGTCGACGCTTTCACTGCAGCCCGGTGGTGACAGGGCCTCTGTGAAAGCTGCGTTGCGTGGGTTGCCGGCTGACGTGCGCACAAGTGATACACCAGAGGCGTGGACTTGAAGGTCCTTTCGTACTACTAAGTTAATGTAACTGTCTAAGAAACTGCCACAGAGAAGAGCTGCCAGTCTGCTGTACTGCCAGTCTTCCATGCAGGCCAACCACGCTTCTTCCTGTGCCGTGTGCCAGTAGCATGCAAACACCGGCAGGCTGTCCTTGCTGGTGCGAGCTGCCCAGCCTGCTCTGCAAACGTACATGCTGGCATGTTGCTGTCGTGTTCCCCTGCTGTCTGCAGCCGTTCAAGGTGGCGAGGACAATGTCAGCGGAGGGTGCTGGCGCCATGCCACCCCCGCCACGTGTGGGGCTGCCAGCCAGCCATGCCGCAGGCCTAGCACAGCTGGCAGAGCAGCAGCAGCAGCAGCAAGGCACGCCGCGAGCTGGCGACAGGGGTAAAGAGCAGTTCCCGCAAGGGGCTGCTGCTGCAGCTGCGGCCGCCGCAGGGGGGCAGCAGCAGCAGCAGCAGCAGCAGGCGAGTGCAATGCAGGTGAGAGGTTGCTGCTGATGAGGCCGCATGCACGCATGCCACATTGTTGTCCACGCATGCTCGTAGTCTTCAGACATAGTACAGTCTTGACTCAACTTCAGGTTGACGTGTTGGCTCTCTTCAGCCAGCACAGTTGCATGTTACGCCAATTGTTTCAGCGTCTTTTGCCTCGCCTGACCCTGTTCGTTGGCCTGTGCAGTTTTTTGCAGCGCAGCAGGCGGCTATGGCAGCAGCAGCTGCAGCAGCAGAGCTGAATGGGGAGCAGTTCCACAGCCCGTTGCTGCTGCAGCAGCGGCACGGCACAGCGGTGCAGCTCTCTGCCAGCGAAACATCTGGTAGTGACAAGGCAACCGTTCGATCAGGGGGCAGCTTGCCTGGAACATCAGCAGCACTGCAGGAGCAGCATTTACAGATGCAGGACGGTCTGTTGCCTATGTTGAGCATGCACCATCAACATCAGCTGCAGCAGCAGCTGCAGGGTGCGGCAAGTCCTGGTGCCTGGTGGGGTCTGGAGCAGCAGCAGCAGCAGCAGCAGCAGCAGAGCCAGGAGCAGCGGGCGGGGGGTCTCGACCCTGCTGCAGCAGCTGCTGCACCTGTTGACGAGGCAGCGCTGGTGGCAGCAGCAGCAGTAGCAGCAGCTGCAAAGCCGGCTGCCGACAGGGCTGCCGCTGCCGCGTCTACCATACCTGAGGCTGTTGCTGCCAAGCTAGCGCAGCAGGCGAGCAGCAGACTGAACGGCCATCATCAGCATCAGGAAGCGCCACCTTCTGTGGTGTTGGCTGTCTCGGCCGCAAGCCCCGCTGCAGCGGCAGGAGCGCAGCCTGCTGAGCAACAGGATGTGGCAGCTGAGCAGCAGCAGCAGCAGCAGCAAGAGCAGGGTGACACTGCAGCAGCAGCAGCAGCAGCCGTGCTTGCGAAGGAGGACTTTGGAGGTCCGGCTGCTGCTGCTGCTGTGCTCCCTGGTGTTGCAGCCCCACAGCTAGGTTCAGTGCCAGCAGCAGCAGCCGCTGCTGCTGCTGCTGTCAGCCCGCTGGTAAATGCCACAGGAGCGCCTGCAGCAGCCGCCCAGCAGCAGGCAGCACTGCTGCAGCAGCAAGCTGGGCCGCTGGCTGCCGCGCATGCTGCAGCAGGCATCACAGGTGGTGCTGGTGCACCCGCCTTGGTAGGAGCTGGGCTGCTCCCTGGCTCGCAGGCTTTGCTGCTCAACATGCAGCAGCAGCTGCCTGGGGCAGCAGCTGCTGCAGCAGCACCTGACGGCGCACACCAGTCAGGTACAGCAGCAGCAGCAACTGCGACTGATGCAGCCGCCGCCGCCGCCGCGCAGAAGCAGGCGGCCAGTCAGCAGGCGCAGATGCTGCAGCAGCTGAGCCTGCTGCAGCTGATGGCAGCCGCGCAGCAGAACGGCATGCAGCAGAGCCAGCAGCAGATGAGCGGCTTGAGTGCGCCGCTCGCTCACGACTGCTGCGAGGCACAGCAGCTGCTGCTGGCGATGCAGATGGCGGAGGAGCCTGTGCTGAGCGCTGAGCCGCTGGAGGAGGAGCATCAGCTGTTGACAGAGGTGTCCAGCCATATCGGTGGGTGCCGGCGGAGGGGTTGGAATGCTCAGTGCGTGTGTGTGTGCGTGTGCGTGCGTGCGTGCGTGCGTGCGTGCTGATTTCAATAGCGCATGTTGAGACGCAGTCACCACCTGAGACGGTAGGCTTGGTTGTTCAATTGTCTGATCTAGGTACTGGCTTTGGTGCGTTTGGATTGTGTTGAGTGGTCACTGTGTTGCCGCAGCACGGCCCCGGCTGCACAGAAAGATGCTTTGGGTACATGTGTGCAGTGGTGAAGCCTTTCTTATAATCACCCGACCGGTGTGCCATGGCGTTGTGTGTCGCAGGCACGCTGTCGCTGCATGTGCGCATGGACGTGCAGCAGCATCTGCTGCAGCTGGCGCAGGATCAGATACGGCACGACAGCAAGGCAGGGGGCAGCAGCAGCAAATCAGCAGCAAGCGGGAGCCCATCAGCAGAGGAGCTGTCAGACGCAGCAGAGATCTGCTGGCGGCACTCATTGCGGGTGCTGCTGTCAAGCCCAATCGAGCCCTGGCAGCAGAAACACACCAAGCAGCAGTCCTCACTGCCGGGCAGCAGCAGCCTTCTGGGCAGCGGCGGCCATCCCCATCAGCATCAGCAGCACCCGCCGCCGCTGCCGCAGCAGCAAGTGCAGCAGCACGCTGGCAGCAGCCACCATCATGGTGGTGGCGGTGCAGGTGCGAAGCATGGCGGCAGCAGCAGCAGGTCGCACAACCACCACGACGGCCATCACAGCACAAGGAGTCATGGGCAGCATGCACATGGCCACAAAAGCAGCAGGGCGGCAGCAGCTGCTGGCGCTGCTGCTGCTGCTGCTGCTGCTGGGGATATGTCAGCAGCAGCTGCTGCTGCTGGGATGTTTGGGCCAGGCATGGCAGGGTTTCCGGTGCTTCAGGGTTTTCCGGCTGCTGCTCTGCTGCCGAACATAGCAGGACTGCAGGCATTGAGCGCGTGGCCTCAGGGGTTTGCAGCAGCCGCAGCAGCGCAGCAGCAGCAGCAGCAGCAGGCCTGGCCGCCCGGCATGCAGCAGGCAGCGATGCAACAGCTGCAGGAGCAGCAGCTGCAGCAGTTGGCGAGTGGCCAATACGGCGGCCCCATGGCAGCAGCGGCGGCAGCAGCGGCAGCCATGCAGCGGCAGCAGTCCATGCAGCAAGATCAGCAGCAGCAAGGTGGGCTGCCGCTGCCTGCAGCGATGCAGGGAATGCTGGGGGTGCTGCCAGGCTCTGGTGTGGACCTGTATAGCCAGCAATTGCAGGCTATGGCAGCGAAGCCCTCACAGCCTATGGCTTGGGCTGCCGGGTTCAACGGGGCAGCTGCGCAATTGAATTGAGTTGATTGTCGACCAGCAGGTCAGGGCCAGGTCTGTGGTTGGTTGGGGCGCCAGGGCAGCGTGCACGCCCTGGCTGGGCTTGGGCGCAGCCCTGCGGCTAGGTGCAGGCAGCTGCCAGCGGTGCAAAAAGTGGTGCGTTGATGTGGTGCAGCAGCGCCTTGCGTCGGGCAGTGCATGGCGCCTTGCGCTGCTGCACATTTGGCCTGTCCATTGTGTATATCCGTTACATTCTATGGTATCTTTTGTTCGTAGTTTTGGCTGCGGCGCGCTAGTCCTGCCGGTGGCAGCTACACCATCCGCATTGTCCAGTTTTGCATGTAGAGAGAGCCGGGGGTTAATGGGGCGTCCGGCCCGTGAGCGTGTGGTGTTACAAACAGGGAGCATGCGTGTCATTTGAGTGATGAATAGCAACACAGTCCGCTTGTGCCTGCCTGTGACCCTTGTACTGTACCATTGTGCGCAATGGTCGATGGACGGGACTTGTGGTGTGTAGGGCTGCTGCTGGCCACAACCGCATCCCGGCACTTGCACGGATGCGTGCTGCTGGCGTGTGAGTTTTGTGTCTGCATGTGCGTGGATGTGTGCGGGTGCACATGTGCTCCTGGATGTGGCTGGCAGGCTGGCACACCCAAGCACATGCAGCTAGTATTGCAGCTGCGTGTGGAGGTGAACAGGCCAGGTTGGCTGGATGTGTGGTGGTGTGTGCTGCACAATGCGCTGTTGCAGCAGGTGTACCAAAAGCTATGTATGTGATGTGGAGGTCCTCCTTTCTCTGTCACAGTCTGTCCCATTCGGTTTTTGTGGTAGGGGGGTACCTGGTCACACCTCAAGCAAGGTGGGGTCATGCATGCCACACCTGCCTTGAAGAGGCTAGGCATATTGCTGCTTTTGCACGCCTTACCTGTTGCGTTTGGTGCCTTGAAGCGCGTTTTGAGGGCGTTTACGGTGGCATGGCAGTACTTGCACAGCAGCAGCAGCAACAGCAGCAGCTTTGTGAGGCATGCTGCGTGCCCTGTGCGTGCGCTGTGTACTGCTTGGAAGTGCGCGCGTGCTTGCAGCATCAACAAAGGAGTATTGCGGCGTCTGCACTTTTGTCCAGGTGACTGGCAGTGTGTGCTGTGACGCAATGGAGACTGTTGCTGGCAAATTGCAGCATGTCTTTGGCGGCTCTCAATAGGCTAAGCCCCAGCAATTACAACGGACGAGTGTTTGTCACTGGTGTGAGCGAGCTACGAACTGTAAGCGCACTGTTGCAGTCTGTTGAGAGTTTGCGTCATGATCAAGAGGGCGAGTCAGCTGGGCAAGGAGTCTGAGCCGGCTGCGATACACACAGCTGGTGCTGAGAGTTCTGTTGTCTCTTATAAGTGGGGAGTGGCATCAATGCTCGTGTGCGTGGCAACTCGTCTTTCGTTGCCTGCTACGCAGCACGTGTGTGATTCAGGCACACAGGAGAGTGGTCTTCATTGTATTGGCTGTCGGCAAGCAGGGCTCAGTAGGAGGGCTTGGGCTTTGTGACATGGTTTGTCAGCGTGTGTATCAAGCGCATGACACGGGTGTGTGCTCTGTGTATGCTGGCAGCCAAGTTGTTCTGGCATCGCACTTGCCGAGCACCAGATGTGTTGCAGGCATATCCTAGCAACCCTGCTTTCCACCCAGGCTGGTTGTTCATCAATGCTGTTCATGCTGAAGTTGGCTGCCGTTCCTTGTAACGGCAGACAGGTGCCAGCCGACGTTCATCACCATACGTCATCGTGTTCGCATGGTTGACATTCAGCAGACTGCTGTACTGCTGTGCCCGAGTTCTTGCGTGTTTCTCGGCGGGCGCTGTGGTGCACATTCCTCTGGGTTTCATGTTTGGAGTCTCTTGGTTGTGAAGCCTGCACCCTAGCTGAGCCTGCTTGCATGTTGCGGTGTGCACTGGCGCTGCATTGCACAGCAGCCCAGCTTTAGGCACCGTCCCGCCTGGCACAGCCTCGCAAGGCTGTGTGAAGCAGCAGCAGCGCTCTAGCATGAAAAGGCAAACCAGCTGTGTGTCACCTTGCAGCCAGATGCTCTGGCTCAACGGGGTGGCCGCCACTTGCGGCAAGTGGCTTGCTGAAGCTTAAGGTGCTGGGGCACGAGGGGCTGCTAATGGTTGACAGATGTTTGGTGTTTTCCTGCAAGCGTGTCCATGCGCTTGCACGTCGCCTTCAGGCGAGTTCTAGTCCAATTGATCCGATTTTTGCTGCCATGCAGTCAGCAAGTTTTGCAGACGAGCCCGATCTTGCGCTGTGATTTGGTGTGGCGTTGGAGAGTAGCAGGGGATGTCACTGAAGTGCTGTAATGAGTCATGATGGGCACCATCTTGAGCCAGGATTGTGGACAGGATGAACCCATGACGGCTGACCTGCCTCAGGATGTACAATTCATTTTCTACTGCTGTTGCAAGAGCAGGAGTGAATTTTGACGGTCTCAGTAACATGCATGACTGTGTTATCTGCTGATCCACCTTGGCGTTGTCTGTGTACAGTGGATCGCTGGGTTGGAGTGCTGCTGTCTACTACATTGGATCGTGCTGTATAGTGCCAGTCGACCCGTAGGAAAGTGCAGGCTGACGCCTGGACATCAGATATCTCTCCAGCAGTCGGACTGCAGCCTTGGAAGTCCTGCGGTGCATCAGCAGTTGGCAGCAGGCTTTTGCAGGCCACCTTCCTGTCTGTTGCACAGACAGCCGACAGGCCGTACGGCGGTGTCCGGTATTTTGAGTGTGGTGGGAGTTGACTGCACGTCAGCTGGGCTTGATCACATGAGAACCCCAGTGACATAACCGCTGCCCATGTGCCGTTCAAGTACCATGACAATTGGCAGCTCGGAGGATGTTTGTGCGGCTGTTTCCTTAAGCAACGCGCTAACCCAAAGCAGCAGCATGAACAGCAAAAGAGATGTCAGTTTGGAGCAGAACGAGCGCCACCGACGCATACTGGCTGCCATTTTAAAACAAGATGGGAACAGAACGTGCGTGGACTGCGGAACACGCAACCCAACCTGGGCCAGCGTCAACCTGGGCGTGTTCATGTGCTTGACCTGCAGCGGCATCCATCGCTCTCTTGGCGTGCACATTTCACAAGTACGCTCTTGCAACTTAGACACATGGCTGCCACGGCAGGTGGAGTTTGTTCGGGCGATGGGCAACAGCAAGGCCAACGCATACTGGGAGGCACAGCTGCCAGACCACTTCAAGAGGCCGCCTGGGGGGCAGCCTAACCCAGAGCTGGCCTCATTTATACGTGCAAAGTATAATGATAGACGATATGCAGCCAGCGATGCGCCACCACCAGACATCAACAACTACGTGGGGCACCCCTATGTGCCACAGCAGCAGTCGTCAGCGCTGGAACAGCAGCAGGCAGAAGCAGCAGCAGCGCGCACAGTCACGCCTCCAGCAGCATCAAGCAGTCCCGTGCCAGCAGCGCCAGCAGCAGCAGATCTGCTGATGCTGCACCCGCCTCCAAGCGGCAATCGCAACGCAAGCCCAGCACCAGCAGCAGCGCCGGCAGTGCACGGGGATCCCTTCGACTTCCTCGCTGGAAGCAACAGCAGCAGCCCTGCACCGCAGGCGGCAGCAGCAGCAGCAGCACTGGCACCACCCGCAGCTGCGGCCACAGGGCCGCTCAACCTGTTGGACCATGATGACTGGCACGACTTTGCATCAGCACCCAGTGTGAGTGCGGTGCCGTCTTCTGCCTCTGGATCAGTGTCATCAGCACCGGCAGCAGCAGACCCATTTTCTGCATCGTTCAGCAGCGTGTTGGGCCCAGCTTTGCAGCAGCCAGCACATGTACCGCCGCCAGCATCCGCAGCAGCAGTAGCGGCAGCAGCAGACCCATTCACTGCTGCCTCAACACAGCAAGCGCAGCACCAGCAGCAATCAGCAACGCCAGCTGTGGCAGCAGGGGCAGCGGACCCATTTGCTAGCCTAGGCTCGCACGACCTAATAACCAGCATTCAAACAATGGCAGTCAGCACAAATGCACCTGCAGCAACACTTGGCCCAGCAGCATCTGCAGGCAGCACCACCGGGCAGCAGCAGCACAGCCGCAGCAACAGCGGCAGCAGCGCAGCAACCCCTAAGAAGACTGCAGAGGACATCTTGAAGCTGTATGATGCCCCCATGCAGCAGCAGCCGCTGGCCGCACCTGTTGCTGCTGTTGGAGCTGTGAGCCAGCCTCAGTATGGCTTCGTGCCAGCTGCTCAAGCAGGCATACCACGGCCGGGCATGCAGCAGCCACCACGGCCGCCAGCACAGCAGCAGCAGCTTGGCATGGGCAGCAGTGGCAGTGGATTTACACACCACCCTATGTCAGTGATGACACCAGTGGTGCCCATGGGCAGCAGTGCAGCTGGGTTGAGCAGCAACTTGGTTAGCAACGGCGCGGGTGCAAGTGGCGGCAGCACGCTGATCTGATGCAGCGTGGCGTGGCTCGTCGCATTGGTATCAGGCCCTTTCAGATAGGGCTGATGCGGGGCCAGGTGCAATGGGCCTTTTGTGTCAGCACGGGCGGGGCCAGGTGCAATTGGCCTTTTGTGTCGGCACTGGCGGTTCATGTCTTACATATGCTCCTGCTGCTGCTGCAGCTGATGGCGGACTGTGCATGCTGGTACCTTCTGCATGCTGTTGTTGTTGTTGATGAGTTGTGTCAAATGCAGTTTCAAGCTTGCTTGAGATTGCCGCAACTTAAGTTCCGGTCACATTGCGCTGCATAGGCAGCCTTCGTGGCGTGTATGGGTGGTTGGCGCGCGCTGACCACCTTGCAGTAGAGTGCTGCTGCTTGTTGTAGTGCCTGAGGGAGGCCGGGTCACTCTGCTTTGCCTTGCTTTGCATTTCTGGCTAGGTTAGAGTGGTGCTGTTGAACACATTGTAAAACAACCTAATTGCATAACCCCTGCACACAGTGTCTTGCATCTAGTGCCATTCTTTGTCGCAGCATGCCCCGTGCATGGCCTGAAGGGGCACACAGCAAGCATGGTACCACACCAGTGTAAAAGAACGGATTTAACGGCTCCTGGGCTCCAGGTAAATGCAAAACTGCGCACCTCAAGCAATGCTGGACCAGGAGACCCCCGCCCAAGTTCTCCTGGTGCTCCGAGTGGGCTGCCATGCAGGCACGCATTCCTGCAGCAAGGCCTCAAATATCCAAACATACCTGTAGCGCAGAGAATTGAAGGGCAGAAGTGTCAACGAGTGCACACCCCGGGCGGGGAGGCATTCGTGACACCTGCGCACCACCTTGAAGTAGTCTCCAGTAGACCCCATGTCAGAGCCCGTCATGACAATAACACTCGCAGCAAAAACGCAGCAGCAGCATGTACACACAACACCGGTGTGTTGGGAAGTGCAGCACACATCTCATGTAGGTTGTGCATCGGACAAACACTGCTGTTTGATGTAAAGGTGTGCATGTGTTCATGCTTACCAGACAAACGAGGAGCCCAGGAGCCGTTTATAACTTGTTCTATTACAAACATTCTGGAGCAGTGCTCCCTCCTCCTTCCGTCCCATTGGGGCGCGGGGCCGATGGCGTTGATGTTATGGCTCGAATTGGTGATATGATGATGATGATACTCACCAGACAAACATCCATGCATGCAACGGCGCTTCATGAGCATTGCTGTAATGCACCCGGTTAGTAGGTTGGACTTGCTCTTGGGGGCAAGGATCCCACACGCA
This sequence comes from Scenedesmus sp. NREL 46B-D3, assembly GCA_014080715.1. NCBI lineage: Eukaryota > Viridiplantae > Chlorophyta > Chlorophyceae > Sphaeropleales > Scenedesmaceae > Scenedesmus > Scenedesmus sp. NREL 46B-D3. Next base: position 378,059 of record JACERP010000016.1, on the reverse strand, counting down.
TCTTCTGCACCGTGCTTTGCCAAGTTTGTTTCCTGCAGCTCTTTACACTGCAAGCAACTTCACTGATGCCTTTCAGTTTGCATGCATGCAGGGCTGTGTCCTCATGCTCAACAGTGCATCCAGCTGAACAATACAGTAGGTAGAGCCAGCAATGCTTACAGATCTCAGTAAGACTGAATGCTGCTTTGCATGAGGGGGCTGGGTGACTCTACTTTCCTTGCATCGCCATTCCGGCCAAGTCAGACAACTCTGATCATAGTTAGAGGGCTGCTGTTTGTTACACACCTGAGCAACACAGCTCCTCTGCTAGCATGTGTCACCAGTGTGTCCGTGCTGCTACAACTGCATCAATGCTGATGCTGCACTCCATTGAAATACGCGTCGCACAATACTGGGAAACAAGCTTGTCGCGGCCGCAGTGTTGTGCACTGCATGGCAGCATTTGTATGCCTTGCTGCCTAAAATAAACCTTCGCATGGCAGCACCGGCAGTGCTGCACTGCTGAGCAGGAGCGCACTGCAGCGGCTGCATTCTGACAAGAAAATAGCTTACTCACGATATTCTACAATTTTGCGAGGTTGACAAACGATGTCTGTCTGTGTCGGCAGAGGCTATCAAGGCACAAAGCGTTCCCTCGCGCGTGAGTTAGCAAGACGTCGGCGGGTCCAAACACAATGGTTGTCGCAAACTTCACATTTTGCTGTGTATAAGGGCGCAGGTGTACAGCATGACATGTCAGTCATGTTTTGAACAAGAAGAAGCATGCTTCTCTTCAGACACTATGGGCCATATGGCATGCTTTTACGCGTCATTTGACCAAAGTGTGCATTAAACGGAGCAGCAGCGCCACACTCCATACGACCACTCCTCCATTGGTGCCTTCGCACGCTTTGCCTGTTGGGATATAGACTGCCTTCGTCTCTTATAAAGCACGCTAGTGGTGCCATGGCAGCTGGCGTGCTGAACTCTGCTCTCAGCATGAGCCCTCCAGACACCATGACAGAGGAGGACAAGTTCAACGAGCGCAAGCGCGACATTCTGGTGCTTGTAATGCGGTTCCTGGCAGACTACGGCTTCTTGGTCACCTACCAATCGCTTTGTGCAGAGGCCTCAATGACTCTGGACCAGGTGGGGACAGATCAGCTCCTGTTGCATGGTGCCGCTGCTGCAGTTGTGTTGTTCAGAGTCGGCTGCAGGCGCACCAGCACCAACAGCTGCTCAGACATATGGTGTAGCTGCCAGCATTGTGCTGTCGTTCAGGCTACTAATGCAGCAGGTGACAGGGAACTATTCCTGCAAGCTGGCAGTGGGGCAGCAAGGTGTGACGTGCTTCTTGTAATCGAGAGTGTGCATGCCTTCCTGCTTGCAGGTGGATGCTGCAGACAACATTGACTTGATGACCATAGTGCAAGAGTTTGTTGACTATTACCACTCCAAATTTGGGCGATATCCCAAGCTGATTCGGCGCAACCTCCCGCCACCAGTGGCCTATCAGGTGCGACAGGCAGAGCCTGCTGCACCTGGGGAATGGCTTTTGTGAAGGCGTGTGCGATGTTGACCAAGTCCTGTCTGCAAGCCTTCCAGTCAGGCCATTGCATGCTCTGTATGCACACCATTGTGCGCATCTCACGCAAGTGCTCAACACATCTGGCACCATGCTTGCTTGCATGGACTTGTCTGTGCATTGCTGTTTGAGCAGATGTTGGCCTCTATAGCAATGACTTTCTCTCTCTGCATGCACCAACTGCAGATGCAGCAGCAAATGCCTGGCCAGCAGATGCAGGAGATGCATGCGCTGCACATGCATCAGGTGGCTGCGGCAGCAGCCAGCTCGCAGCAGATGCACCAGCAGCAGGGTGCTCAACAGATGCAGCTGCAGCAGCCGCAAGCGCAGCAGCAGCAGCAGATGCAGCAGGCGCAGCAGCAGACAGATTCAGCACAGCAGCAACAACAGCATCAGCAGATGCAGCAACACCCGCAGGCACAGCAGCAGGCAGGTGGTGCAGCTGTGGCACCACAAACGCTGCTGCACACTCAGAGCAATGCCTTGCCGGCTCCATGTGTGCTACCAGCGTCTGCGTCAGCTGCCATGCCAGCCCCCATGGACAGTAGCGTGCAGCTAGATGCTGCAGTGGCTGCTGCAGCTGCAACAGCAGCTGCAGCTGGCAGACATAGCCCGCAGGCAGTTGGCATGCAGCAGCTTGACATACACCAGCAGCTAACATTGCAGCAGCAGCAGCAGCAGCAGCACTTGGGGATGCAGCAGCAGCAGCAGGACCAAAAGCCAGGGATGCAGCAGCACGGGGTGCAGCAGCTGGGCTTGCAGCTGCCACTGCGCATCAGGTGGCAGAACCGCAACAGCCTGCCCGGCATGAAGCACAGCCAGGGCAGCACCATGCGCCTGGGCAGCCTGGAAGCCCTGGATCAAGTGAGCAGCGCCCACTGTGCTTGGAAAGCATGGCCAAGGGCACGAGGCATTGCACATCACCCGGCAGATGCATGCAATGCAGCCGCAGCGGGAGCCCATTTTGCGGTTGCACCGGCAGCTGCTGGGCCCTGGCTGAGCTGGTGTGCCTGTTGGCACTTGATGTCGGGCTCAAGATGTTGGGCACCGGAAAGCACGCGCTAACACTAAGTTGCGTTCGGGAAACTATGTGCTGGATCATCATGCCGCTTGTTGCCGCGCTGCTGCAGGCTGGCTTTGTGTCGGTGCTGCGGACGGCGCCTCCCTCTGATCAGCCCAGCAAGTACCTCAGCTTCCGCTACCCGGTGCGGCCTAGGGCAGCGAAGTCGCAGAAGAAGTCTGAGCGGCTGAACGCCAACGACATCCAGGTGGGCATGCTGGTGGGCATGTCAACCTGTTCACGACAGTTCCAGCAACAGCAGGCACTGTGTACGTGGCTGCAGGTGTGCCTGACGCGCCTACACAACAGCCGCCTCATGTGCAGGCCTGCCACCTATGTAAGCAACTGATTCTTGTTTGTGCGCTGCTGCTGCTGCTGCTGCTGCTGGTGCAGGAGGAGGTGATGTATGCGCTGGTGGGCTGCACGGACATTGGCTGGAGCAGCCGCAACGTGAACCAGGACACACGCGAGTTCCTGCTGGAGCATTACGGCATCGACAAGCCCACCACATCGACGTTCTTCAAGAACCGCAGCCAGCGCACGCCATACAGCAACATGGCGGCCAGCGTCAGCCTCAATGGCAGCCGCAGCAGCAGGAGCAGCAGCAGCAGTGGCGCTGCCAGCAGCGGTGGCGCTGGTGGCGCAGGCGGCACCCGCAGCAGCAGTCGCATCACCAGCCGCGGTGGGCTGGGTGCGGCACCAGCAGCACCTTCAACCAGTGCTGCTGAAGTTGTACGCGCCCGCAGTGGCTTGGTGCTGCCACCGCCGCTGCAGATGCCTGCTGCCATGCTCGCGCCGACGCCTGCGTCTGCAGCGGCGGCAGGCGGCAGCGGCAGCAGCGATGCCAGCAGCGTCAGCGCTGCCCTCGCAGCGCGCACGGGCCTGGGCCCTGTTGCGTGCAGCAGCAGCGGTGCCGCTGGCGCTGACATGAGCACAGCTGCTGCTGCCGCTGCCATGACGAGCGCGGCTCTGCCTGATGCTGCTGCGTATGGCGGGCTGGACAGCATGGTGGGCTTTGGGCTGTGCAGCCCGCCCAGCTTGCCAGGGCTGTCAGCTGCGATGAGCTTGCCCAGCTTGGATAGTGAAGGGTACCTGAGGTCGATCAGCAGTGACCTGGATGCTGCAGCAGACATGACCCTGGTTGGTGGTGCCGGCTGCATCTCCCCGTGTGGGTTCAGCGCGTAGTGTGGCCTTGGCGGCGCAGGTTGAGGCTGGTGGACGGACTGGGTCTGCCGATGGTTGCACCGAAGTGCATGGTTTGGTTGGCGGGTGGGGATGACAAACATGACATCATTTAACGCCACGAGCGGAGCAGCGTCGAGATGGGGTTTGACGAGGCTGCTCGGCCCTGTGGCGACCGCAAGGCAGTTTGTGGACCTTGTGCACGGTGCGTGTTGTGAATCAGCACCAGCAGCAGCGTGCCAAAGCATGCACTGCATTGCACGGTCAATGACGTGCATGTATGATGTACGTGATGTGTGATGAAGATCCACAGCGGCGGCGTCTCTTTTATGTGTGGCGTCACAGTTTGCATCAAACATCTGCATGCCCGAGGTGCATTACTAGCCTTGCATGCACTGTTGCGTTCAACACTATAGAAGCATTCATTGCTGACAGGGGTTCAACATGGCTCTCGGACCAAGCTGCTGAAGTGGCAGGATGTTGGCTTTACCTTGGCCCATGGAGTTTTTTGTATGTGGACTCGTGTGATAGGGTTGTGTGTGTAGATGTATTTAACTAGTGCGCAGTGTGTATGAATGTGCAGCGCTGTCTGTGTGTGCAGAGTGCTGTCCCGTGCGTGCATGACACAGGCTCACTGCTGGTGTGCTCATCTGTTGAGCTACGCCCAGGAGACACAAGTTCCTCAACACGGGGCTGCGGCTCCTGCGCAGCATCTTGCACCTTGCTGATACGCGGTTCAGCAGTGCCCGCTTCTTGCTGGTGCTGGTGCTGCAGCAGAGCAGCATTTGCGATGTGTCATTGCAGGTTGCTCCGTGCTGCTCACCTCGCAGCGTCCCTCCTGCTACTTGCAGTGTGGCGAAGGCGTTTTGTTGCAGCCCGACACCCCTGCTCCACCACTGCACATAGCTGCCGGTTGCAGCTGCACACATCGGCAGGTTGAAGCTGCATGGCTAGTGGGGCTGGTAAATGCGAGCAAGCCAGCAGCTGCTGGCTGTGGTATCATCATACAGCTTGCCGCCATTGTTCCTCCACTGCATGTGCTCTGCGAGCGCAGTTTGGGGATGCCGAGGCGTCCTAACCAAGCGCTGGATTATCAGCGCTGCCATGGTTGCTACCACCGGTGCAGTGCTCGCACCCTTACTTTGTGTGAGATGCTGTGCACCCAGCATTTGTGAACAATTCAGGCTCGTGTCGTGTGCACTTAGAGGACTGTAGCGCTACAGTGCTAGCATGCAGCGTGCACATGTGCCATGCACTGTGCATGGGTGGCTGCAGCCTTGCAAAAAGTCGCATGTGCCATTCTAGTCAGCAGCACATCACATGTGTGTTGTGCTGACATGCATGTCTGAATGTGTTACACATGGGCTTTGTACAGTATCATCAACAATCTTGAAAGAGGGGATGGTCAGATGTGTGGCGGTTTAAGAGCTAAGTGTACATGGGGACAACGGGACAATGTGCAGCGTGTGTACGTGCATTGTTGGCCCAGCTGCATGACAGTGAACGTTGCCGTTGGGAACATTTGCAAGCTGCATCATTGCACATGGTCTTTGTCGAGTAGCTTCAGCGTACCGGGCCCTCCTTGTGAACTAGCAGCAGCAGCAACAGCAGACCACTGTTGGCGTTGTTCCAGGGGCGACTTTGCATCGCTGACAATGCTAAAGTCGACAATTCTTACTCGATATGAATGCACGGTATGTGTGTTGCTGTCCTGTGGAAACAGCTGCGGCCATTTGTCGTGCTTCAGGCGAGTGCGTCACATCGACAACCATGCACAGGGCGACGCCTTGGCTGCGGAATGCTTGTTCATAGATGATAGTTGTGCGTAAAACACCTTGCACGCGGTTGTAAGCATCGTGGCTGGCTGACCGCAGGAGTCAAACAGTAACCACCTGCACGGCACACCTGAGGCGCACCATCGAAGGTTGCTGCTCTGCCATTATTCATGCATGTATTAAATCTGTGACTGAAAACTCACCTTTCCGGAGCATGCATGCAGCCCTGTTGAGACCTGCGGTTTCTATCGTGGCAGAAACGGGCGGCACTTTCTGCCAGCACAGAACGAGCTGCGCTTCAGATGAGTTTTTGGCTTGATGTATTCAGTAGTCAGTATTGCTGTGCCACTCCTGCGTATGCCGTGCTTCTGGTCTGTGCACGGACTTTGCAGCATCTCGCACAGCAAGCTTGATTAAGCCGACCATGGTGGCCACATTGAAGCCGAGTGCAACATCCACTCAGTGGGTTGCATCTCAAAACATACCTAATAATCCACCGCTGTTGTGGTGCGCCAAACTGACAGGCAGCAACCCACGCCCAGCAGCAGCGACACGAAGGGCTGCTGCCATCATGTAGTGCCTTGCCACGCCAGCAGTCATCACCAGTGCACGCAAGCGATGTTGCTGAGCATGTACAGTAACGAATTACACGGCTGAGCAGCAGCCACCACACCAACATGCAGCCAGCCAAACAAGACTACAAGCATCCAAGTCAAGAGTAGTTGCTTCGGCGGCACCAACTCTTCCGCGTACAGGAAGCAAAGGCAAGAGGGCTGTCCCATCTTCAAACTTCCTGCGCAATTACCTGAAGCAAACATAGAAAAGGCAGCGGCAGGGGGCTCGCGACTGGGCTGGTGCCCCAGATAGCCTGAACCTGCCGCCCCGTCTTAAGCTTGTACTCCGACCAGATGTCACCTAGACCACTTCTAGAACCAGATCTGGCAGAACCCCAGCAGAGCCCAGACACTCAGCAGCCGCAACGATGAGGCAACTTTGCAGCAGTGACAACCTAAATGAAAAAAGAGCAGGCCGCAAAACAAGACTACCAGCAGCGGCGGGTGGCAAGCTGCAAAGGCATGCGTAGAAACACCAAGCAAGTCACGCTGTCACTGTTGATGTCAGCTGTTCTGCATGCAAATGAAGTGCCCCCCACCATCAGAAGGCCCCCCTGTGTTTGTACAGCAGAGCACCGGTGCCGGGCGGTGATACTACACGCACACATCTGGCAGGCTTTACAGCAGCTTGTGCGATCATCGCACTTGCAGAAGCAGAGTGGAGAGCAAGCGTGATGGGTTACCCACTGCCTTCGCGAATAAAGGGGAAGTCCACACTTTCTCCCCAAAAACACAGCCATTCGCGAATACTTTCACAACGAAGACTTAAAGCGATTACGGTACAGAGATAGGAAGGGACGGCGACATGTGCGTTGTGCTGAGACATGCATGCCTGCATGTGTTAACACATGGGCTTTGTACAGTATCATCAACAACCTTTTAAGAGGTGATCGAGGCAGCAGAGTCTGCTGCTCAGAAACTGCCTGTACCTGCTGCAACCTCAAGGCTGTGTGTTCAACTTCAGCGCGCGGGAAACACCCAAACCCCGATGCGATGGAATTGGAAAGCACAATAAGGTGCGACCGTGCAGTCAGAAGCGGCAGGCCTGCCTTGCAGCATGCAATGCCGGCCTGTGCTGAGCAGACGCTGCTGCCAGCCAGCATGGCATACACTGCAACGCTGTGGAAGCTTACCACTGCGTACCTGGCCCCCCTTTTTGTGACCCGTTCACAGAACGTGAATGGCTGGGTCGCAGCTGGGTGTTTGGACGTCAGCAAGAAATGCACTAGCACACCGGATGGCGCAAAATGAGTTTAGATCCAAGATATGATGCCAAACCAGATCGTTCAGCATTTTTGGGGCTTCACTGAGACGATTTGCGGGCTGCGAAACCTACCTGAAACACAACGCCACTTGTTGCTTGGTTCCTGTGCTTCTGTCGTATGTGAGCTGCACATGCGTGCTGTCTTTCGGTGCACGGTGAACACCTGCTTATGTGCGCACTTTGTATATCCACCGTGTGCAAGGCTGTCCAGTCAGCTGCTGTGCCGGAGTTTCGTTCTGCTTTGATCCAAACGCGCTGCTGAGCATGGTCGGTGGAACACGAGCTGCCACTCAAGTCTAGTTACGTGTGGGCTGGGCTGCTTGGAGCCAAATGTTGGAGAACAGCAAACACTTCATGCTGCGAGTCCTGCCCGGTGGTGCTGCCTGGCCATCAGCACTGCCTCAATGGATTGTGCTAGTGACCATTGTCGGTTGCTTAGGCCATGTAGCAGCACAGGAGGGGGGCAGGACGGCCTACGTTGTGAACTCTGTGCAGCAGCACAACCCTGCAAACAACACCTTCAAAACAATGAGGGCAGCTCTGGAGTCCCAGCAGTATGATACCATACTGCTTACGCACGCTGTCCGCATATATGTGAGCGCCCTGGACTTGCTGCTTCAGCAGCATGTAATATGGCATGCAGCCTGCAGCAGATCAGCATGAGTTGTAGTGCAGCAGCAGCAGCAGCAGCAGCAGCACCATGGATCCTGCTGCCACGAAGTGCGGGAGCATGCACCCTACAGCTGGGCTTTTGCAGGTCTGGCATTAATGAAAACTTGTGCATGCCGCATATCAACCTTTGTTGTGCCGCCACTTCCTATAAGTAACTTTCGGGCCTGCCTGCCTTGCGTGGCTCCGCGGTTTCTGCCTGCCGTTCCACATCCGCAAAACCAACCAACCTGTCTGTATGCTGGTTGTCCTGTTTGTCCTGCAGCCTGAGCTGTGGCCACCTGACAACCCGCTGCTGCTTGGGCGCAATGTTACAATCGCCGCAGCCAACTTCAGCGAAGCTGCGGGCAACTATGCACACCTGCACCTGGGGTTCATGGAGGCACGTGTTGTCATTCTGCAAAACGTAACAGTCACTTTGCGGAACCTAGCACTGGGTAGGGCGCGCAAGAACTCAGGACAGGGCATCCCTTTCTTTGCAGGTGCGTGCTGTGCCAGTCGTGCGCTTGCTTGCTGTGCTATGTGTGGCGTCTGGTGTAGCATTGCAGCGAGTCGTACCTTTTTCATCCATCTGTGCGAGCGCGGGCGTGCATGACACTGCAGGCTGCTAGCTGCTGCTTCTTGGCTGCCACAGGCTCAACACACGCAGCAGCACACACTTGCCTGCATGTGCTGGCATGCTTTGACACGCCTGCTGGCTCCGAGGACGCTCATCGCAGCAACCCCTTTTGGCGGCGCCACTCATTGAGCAACGCCCATAGCTGGCGCCTTCAGGCCAACTCTCACTTCTGCTGGTGCGCCGCCTGCCATGTTTGCCTCCCTGCTGCTGCTGCTGCTGCTGCTGCTGCTGCTGCTGCTATCTCCAGGGGAGGGCACAAGCTCGGTGCTTTTGCTGATCAACGTGCTGCGCCTGCGCTTGGCGTGTGCGCCCAATGCAGAGGAGCTGGTGGCTGCCCTGCGCAGCACCCCACGGGCGCCCCCGGGGGGTGGCGTCACAGCCGCAGCAAGCAACCAGGTGGCCATGAAGACTTTTGTGTACAACGGCACAGCGTACCCAGGTGCGGCGCGGGGCTGCGACTGCCTGCCCCGCATGCCCCTGCAAGGGCTCAGCAGGCTCCTGCAAGCATTGCAGGGCACCGCATGTGCGGCTGCGTCCGAGCCACAGCAGCGCCTGCTCAGCTACTGTCGCTGTCCGGCCCCGCCTGCTGATCAGCCGCATGCCTGGCTCCTGCCCAGGCAGCAGCGTTGGCGCAGATGGGGACTGCCGCGCTGCCCGGGCTGCCGCATTGCCATGGCCCTGGTGATCCTGCCTGCGCCTTTCCTGCAGACTCTGTCTCCGCAATCGACACCAGCAGCGTGGTGTCGCCAGGCGATGTGGCAGACACGCAGCAGTACTACGCGGGGTACTCGGTGCAGCAGATCAACACGACACGCATCTGCTTGAGCTTCGTGCCGAGCGAATGCGTGGAGGCAAAGGGGGCGGACCCGTGCGTGATTGACGCGGTAAATGCGCTGCTGGCCGCAGAGGCAGATGCAGCTGCAGCGCAGGCAGGCACCGGCGGCACCAACGTCGCAGCGATCGTGGCGCCAGTGGTGGTTGGTGAGTCGCGTGCCTGCTGCGGTGGCTTGGGTGTTGCGTAGGTCAGGCGACACGCCAGCCGCGCCAACTGCGCAGCTGCTGCTGTGCCGGAAGTGGCGGCCAGTGGAATGATGCGCTTTGGGCACTTTCAGGGGGGAAGCGATCGGGGCACGCTGCGGGGGAACCAAGTCAGGCCTGGCGGCATCGCAGGACGTGTTGCGGCCTGCATGAGGGATGAATGTACGGGGCGGCTCTTGCACCAGCAGTGCTGCACCACAGTTGAGTATCGCGGGGTACCCCCTAGCATGGTGCAGCGCTGCACGAACGGCGCCGCCACCTGGCTGTGCTGGTCCTGCGCTGCTGTCATTTTAGCCACCCGCACCAAGCACATGTTGCCGCAATCGCAGGCGTCGCACTGCTGGCAGCTGTGGCTGCAGCGGCGGTGTACTACAAGCGCAAGAAGCGGCGCATGGCAGCAGCGGCGGCCGCATCGGCGGCGGCTGCAGCCAAGGCAGCCAGCGACGGCCCACAGCTGCCGCCAGCCCCGCCAGCAACCGGCAGCAAGGACCACCACGACGGCAGCAACCCCAGCTCCATCATAGGAGCGCACGGGTGCGTTGAACGCCAGGCGCTGCGGGGGATGCCTAGGGTGCGGCAGCGCTTGCTTGGTCCCAGCTGCGTGCCGCATGCAGCCTTGCATGCTGCGCAGTCACGCGCAGGCAGTCTCTCACGCATGGCGCTTGCCTTGTGCGTGGTGCGGCTGGGCACCTGCGTGATTGCCTGCTGCATGGTGCAGGGGTGCTGCGGGGACGATGGAGGCGCTGGCGGTTGGCGGCAGGGGCGGTGGCTGGCAGCTGCTGGCGTGCCACACCTGCCCCGAGTTCAGGGATGCAACGCCCAACGACAAAATCAGGCTTGGGGTGCTGCTGGGTGAGCAATGGCGCGGCCGTCGTTGAATCCTGTGTCGCAGCAGCGGCGCAGCTGTCTGCACCAACAAACCAGCTGTGTGTATTGGCAGCTCGAGAGGGGCCGGGGCGGCAGGCCGACTGAAGCAGCACGGTTGATGACACGCAGCCTGCTTCCATCCATGGCCCTCCTCTGCGATACTGTGTAACGAATGCCTGCAGCATGCTTCACAAATAGGTGCCAGCATTGACAACCTAAGCCTGCCTGTTGACATCTGTGGTGTTGCGCGCGTGCGTGCGCGTGGTGTGCGTCACGCAGGCGCTGGCAGCTTTGGGCGCGTGTACCGCGGCGTGTGGCGTGACATGTCTGTGGCAGTGAAGGTGCTGCAGCACGACAGCACGACAGCAGCGGCCATCTCCAACGAGGTGGACCTGGTCATGAGCTTCAGGTGTGGCGCGTTCAGCGCTGGCTGCAAGCCTGCTGACGTGTGCGCGCAGCTGCAGCAGGGACAGCTGCCGCCAGGGTACCTTACACTGCACACTGCTGCGGTGTACACTCTGCACTGCTCACCACCACGTGATCACAATCAGAACAGCCTGGTCAAGTCAGCAGTGCAGCTGCTGTCGGCGGCTTGCAAGGGTTTGGTGCAAGCAGCAGGAGAGATGTTTGAACGGGCTGGTGCAACAGTAACGCAGCCCAGAAGCACTGCCAAGGCCTAAAAGCAGAACAGCATATGGCCAAACAAAAGGTGCTTGTGTATATTGTGTGTTGCAGCAGAAGCTGTTGTGTACCGACGTCACCTGATGTGCATGTTTGTTGTGTTCTGCTCCTCTGTTTTCCTATTGGCCTGGTGGCACTGACTCTGCAGGCACCCCAACATTGTGGCAGCTTATCACTTTGTCACCTGGACCCAATCAGACAGCAATGAAGACGCTCCGATGCACCAGCAGCAGCAGCAGCAGTATGGCCAGCCCTCCGCTGTCAACCGCTCTCTGGGGTCAACACCAAACTCCAGGCGCCTTAGTTTTGAGGATCAGCACTCAACTGGGACCCGAACAAAGCTGAGGACAGTGACAGAAAGCAGCGCTGCTGCTCACAGCAGCAGCAGGCTCAGCTTCCCCAAGCCGCCGGGCGTGGTGGTTGGCAGTGCATTTGGCAGTACAGTAGCTGGCAGTACAGCCGGCAGTACAGTTGGGTACAGCACATTAGAAGGCAGTACACCACGTGTGGCTGCATCAAATGCATCTGCTGGCAGCAGTGCTGGGCGCATCATCGGCTTGGGCACTTCCGGATCTGCTGCTGCTGCTGCTGCTGCTGCTGCCTTTGGCTACATCAGCCCTACTGGTGGTGTTGCACGGGACAGTGCAGGAGGCAGTACAGCTCAGCAGCAGGGCTCAACAGGCAGTACAGGCCTGGTACGAGCCGTCTCAGGGGGCAGTACACTTCTACGGCAGGGATCCACCGGCGGTACAGATGTACTGCCGGGCAGTAGCAGGCAGATGACACAGCAGGTGAGCTTGTGCGCATGCCCAGCGCAGTGGCAGTGTCTGGGCCAAGCCGCTTCAAACTGCTGTGTGCAGTGACACAATGCTCCGCATATGGTGACCAGACTGCAGGCGTTCCTGCCCGTCCCCAGCGCTGTTGCGCCGAGGATGGCTGCATTGCTTGGCACGCTGGCGAAGCACAGGGTTGGCCCTCTGTGCTGACGCGCCCTGCTTTTGTACGCCCTGCCTGCCTGCAGGCGGCGGGCCACATCTCGTACGCCCACACAGCAGCAGCCATGGCCGGGTTGCTGCAGCAGCAGACCTTCGGCAGCAGCGGCGGCGGCCGGGGGCCAACAGCAGCACCGGAACCAGCGGCTGCGCCTGCGCCAGCACCAGCGGCAGAGTCGGACATGCCTGCAGCAGCAACAGCAGCAGCAGACGGCGGCGGTGGAGCAGACGGCCGCGGTGGAGCAGACGGCCGGGGCTCACGCCCCAGCGCAGCCGGCAGCGCTGCAGAGCTTGGGGCGGGCTGTGCCGCCAGCTCCCAGGCTGCTGCCGCCGACCCCTCAGGCAGCCCGGGGCTGGGCGCTGCGGCCGCCCCGCCACCTGGCAGGGCGCCGGCCTTGATGGGCGGCGCCCCGCAGCAGTTCAGCCTCTCGGCGCCCGTCCCTTCGTCGGCAGCAGGCGCGGCGGGGGGGCCAGCCGGTGCAGCAGCAGCAGCAGCAGCGGGGGGGGCGGGGCGCGCCGTGGACGCCATCAGCCTCTCGGACCCAGAGGCTGCCGCCGCAGCAGCGGCAGCGTCAGCGGCAGAGCACCTCTCGGGCAGCAACAGCCTGCGGCCGATCCGGACCAGCATGCCTGCCTCGAGCCAGCCTGCAGCAAGCGCGGCCCCCTCTGGCGCTGCTGGCGGAGGTCCACCGGCAGCTGCAGCGGCGTGGCCAGGCAGCGGGTACAGCAATGCAGCGCTGCTGGGTGGCGCAGCACCAATAAGCAGCAGCATGGCAAGTTACGCTGCAGGCACTGGCAGCACAGCTGGCATGCCGGGTGGCGCGGGCCTCACCCCATCTGCACCACACACAGCAGCGGGCGGCGGTGGTGGCGGCCACCATGAGGTGCAGCTGGTTCCGTTCTCGCCGGCGCAACTACAAGAGCAGCAGCAACAGCAGCAGCATGAGCGGCGGCGGTTGGCCGCCGACGGCAGCAGCGGGCAGCAGCAGCCGGGCTCAGATCACGTGGTGGTGGTGCGTCCGGGCTTTGTGCAGCTGCAGCAGCAGCCGCAGGAGGGGCCTGTGGCGGGGTCGGGTTGGAGGGCGGTCGGCGACGACCTCGAGATGGACGAGTTTGGCAACATGTACACCACCGGAGGCAACGCGGCGCCGCGCGAGCACGACAGCATGTTCTCGAGCAACTTTGCAGGCGCCGGCGGCAGGCGGGGGAACGGCGCTGCCAGGGCGAACAAGGCGACTGAGGCCCAGACATGGTGAGGAGGCGGTTTTGGTCGGGTGCTGATGCTGTGCGACGTGTGATTTTGTCGTGCTCGCTGTGTCGCAGCTGTGCATGTATGCGCCCGTGCTGCCGTGATGTATCAATATCATCTTGTTTTGGGGGGTGGTGTGGCAGGTTTGCTCCTGCAGCTATGACGCACTCCAGGCGAGAGCTGCAGCAGACGCACAGCCAGGTGCAGACCCCAGCCCGCAGGCCCGCTGTCGTCACACTCCACCACATGCCAGACTGTGCCGCAGCTGTGGCGCCGCCTGCACCATTTCAACTGCCGCCGCTGCTGCTGCTGGTTGGTGTGCTGCTGCAGGCTGATCCTGGAGTTTTGCGATGGGGGCACGCTGCTGGACCTGCTCACAGATGGGCGCCTGGAGAGCAGCAGGCCGGGAGGCGGCCGCAAGATGGTGCGCAGCCAGCTGCAGCTGCACAGACGCGTAGCGTAAAGCAGGACGCAGTGAACACCAGCCTGCTTGTGACGAGGACGATGTTTGGCTTGCTGCTGTTGCACTGCGCCGACCGTACTATCGTCTGCCGGTGCATGCTGCTGCCCACTTCACTCACGACAGCACGCCCTGATTTGTGTGTGCCCGGCACGCCATTGACGGCGAGCGTGCGCTTGCCTGCCTGGCCGCTGTGGTGGCTGCAGGCGCTTGCGCTGACGCTGCTGCGCGACATAGCGGCGGGCATGAACTACCTGCACAGCAGGTCTGTCATCCACGGCGACCTCAAGCCAGGTGGGCATGGTAACCAGTGACCTCACCCAAAAACCTGCACCCTGTTGTTATGTAACGTTGTAACGGTGCACATTAAACATCCACGGTGACCTCAAGCCAGGTGGGCGTGGCGTGCGTGCGACGCTGACAGCGGTCCACGTCAGCGGCAGCAAGCATTGCGTCCTGCCACGTCTCCAGACGAACAGGAGGCAGTTGCGCTGCAGCTGATGCTGCCGACTGTGCTGGATCTGCATGCCATGCTGCTGCGCGCGTCATTCTCACAGATGCATAGCAGCATCGACAATGCGGCTGCAGCACTCTGTGTTGTTGCAGTGAACATACTCATGCCAAAGTTGCTGCTGCGGCTGCTGCTGCTGCTGCGGCTGCAGGCAACGTGCTCATCAAGCATGAGCAGGGAGCACCGTATGGGCGTGTGGCCAAGGTGCGGCTCACCATGGTTTGAAGCTGCTCTGCGCTTCGATGCAGCTGTGCTCAGCTTCAGTTGTTGTGCTCTGTGAAGCACGGCACATCTTCGGTGTGCAGGTCTCGATGCGGTGTCGCCTGCAGCAAAGCATGCTTGCAGTGGCAAAGTGTATTTGCACCATAACTTTTGTCGCGGTAAACTTTTGTTGGCGTTGGTGCCACAAGTGAGGTTTGCTTGCTTGCACCTGTCGCATCTGGTCGCTGTACTGACTCGCTTGCTGGTGGCTTGTTGCTGCTGCTGCTGCTGCTGCTGCCAGGTGTCGGACTTTGGGCTGAGCAGGTGAGGGAGCCAGGCTGTCTTGCGCAAGGGCTGCTGGTGTGCTGCGTCATGCTGCGATGCGCTGTGCTCTGTCCAGCCGTAGTGCCATGCTGTGTGTCATGTGGTGCTCTGTGACAACGTTATGTCGTGCTGTGTGACGCCGTGACGCGCTGTGGCGTGCTGCGGTGTTCTGTGGTGTGCTGGCAGTGCTCCCAGCGCATTGACTGCAGGGCGGTTGGTACTCGCCCTCTACCCTTGTCATGCGATCGCACCCTTGCTGGGCAGCAACTTGCATGGTTTGCTGCGTGCTGCACTCAGCTGCGTCTCGCTTGCTGCGTCTTTGCCCGGCTTACTCTGTGTGCCTGCTGCTGCTGCTGCTGCTGCTGCTGCTGCTGCTGCAGGGCGCTGCAGGTTGGCCAGTCGCACAAGTCGACGCGCACCATGGGCACCATGAACCACACGTGAGTGGCACGGCGCTGGCCATGCAGGTGGCGGCCACCGCTCTGTGTTGGCAGCTGCATTGCATGCCTCGACATGCTGCGGGCCCAGCGCAGTGCGCTGCTCGTCCCTGCAGTCAGCAGTGCTGCTCACCCCAGCAGCATTCGGCAGTGGACCTCAGGCTTGCTAGCGGGTTGGGCGCAGCTGAGTGCAAGGGAGTCCGCCAGGCTGAACGGCAGCGCCCAAGTCCAGTCTGCATCGGCAAGTTGCCGTCCAGCATTGCCAGCAGTGCCATTGGCCTCATGCCCCTCTGCAACAGAGGGCAGCGGCAGCACTGCCCGCGAGTGTCTGCAGGCGTTGGCAGAAGACCGCTTGCAGAGCACAGTCAGCAGCGACTCCCAGTCCATCTCAGTCCCTTTTGTTGGTGTTGGGTGTGCTGGAGCTCCTTACACTGCTGCTGCTGCTGCTGCTGCTGCAGTCCTCCTGAGCTGCTGCGCCTGGGCAGGCTGAGCCCCGCGGGTGACGTGTACGCGTTTGGCATCCTCATGTGGGAGGTGTTCACGAGCAAGATTGCCTTCTCAGGCCTGCACTACGGTGAGTGACGTGCGCCAGCTGTCAGATGTGGTGCGGTTTGGTGCGGTTTAATCATTGCGTGCTGGTCTTCTGCTGTTTATATGTGTGGCGGAGCTGTACTGGGCGTCTGCACCAGTGCTCACATGCTGCTCCTGGTCAGGCAGCATCGTGCGTGGTGTATGCATGCACGCCACTGCCATCAAGGAAGCATTGAAGGGCAAGGGAGTCAGCTATTTTTGGGCGTCGGCTCCGCAGGGCATCTGCTGCTACAGACTTGCCCAAAGCTGGCACTTCGCTGCTGCTGCTGCTGCTGCTGCTGCTGCTGCTGCTGCTGCTGCTGCTGCTGCAGGTGAGGTCTTTGAGCAGGTGGCGCTGTGGCAGAAGCGCCCCCCAGTACCGCCAGAGATGCCGCTGGATTATGCAGGTGCGCGGCTGATAAGTAGACACGCCTCCAACAACGTGCAGGCTGTGTGCCCCTGCCACAGGAACCCTTCTCACAGCTGGACAGCCAGGCGCTGGCGGGTCTGTGCTGTGCTTGCCTTGTGTGTGCTGACGTGTGCTGCCTGACGCATTGCTTATGCTCAGCTGACAAGCCGCTGTTGCGTTCTGCCGCCGCTGCTGCTGGTGGTGGTGCTGGTGCTGCTGCTGCAGAGCTGATGATTGCGTGCTGGGCTGCCGACCCCTTCTCTCGGCCCTCGTTTGCAGCAGTGCAGCAGCAGCTGCATGAGCAGCTGGACCGCATCGTGCAGGACACACGCGAGGCGCAGGATCGCTTCGTATCAGACCTGTGAGGGGTGTCGCTGAGCCTTGTGCGTTGGCTCCTGCGTCTCGTCCACACGTCCTGGTATGGCATGTTGCGCCTGTCCACGTGATGAGGCGCTGGTGCGGGGTGAAGGAATTTGCTTGGCGGCGATGGTGGTGCTTTCGTGTGTTCTTTGGTTGGCGCCTGGGAGGTGCAGCCCGCTTTTAACTCACCAGATCAACACGCTGGCTCGCCGCAGTGCGCCAGCAGCGGGAGCAGCATGTGCGCGTGGTGTGCATGATGCAGACTTTCAATTGGCCTGCCACCAGTGGTGGTGATGGTGGTGGTGGTGGTGGTGGTGCTTGGCTGTTCTAAACAGCAGCACTGCGTGGCAGCTGTCGTGTTGGTGCGCGTGGCAGCTGTCGTGGGTGAGCGGCATGCCTGCGTGGCGTGGAAGGCACAAGAGCTGCATGAGGACGACCTTTGCAAGGTTGTTGGGCTTCAGCTCTGGAAGCTTCCAAGCCTTTCTGTACATGGCCTGCATGATTGCGCAGCGCTGCCGCACATGCTGCTGCTGCCAACTTGATGCGCACGTTGGGTCCCACACAACCATTGTTGTTGTGGGGTGGCTGCATGAATGTGCACGCATGGGGTGGCGGGTGGCGCTCCACCCGCCGTGTGTTCACCAAGGCCTGACAGTGCAGTGGTGCTGGGGCGCGGCATGCCATGTGCGCTGCGCAGCGGTTGCACGTGTGCAGGGCAGTGTTTGTAAGTGCTAGGTGCCCACCCCGCAGGTTGTAAGTAGCAGCGGTGCCCGCCCTGAAGGTTGCCAGGAGAGGCGAGGCCTCGGGCGCCGCCCACGCAACGCCCTGCTCCAAGGGGGGGCATGCACACTGTTCAGGCGGTGTGCTGCAGCCATTGTCAGCGATGTTGTGTGGCAGCCGTCGGTTGGCGCGCCTTCCACCTTGAGAGCATCACCTGGGCCATACATGTGCCCCTTGCAGGGCATGCTGTTGCCGTCTGTCCAATCGGTGACGTGTTGTGCACGTATGCCGTGGTGTGCTGACACCACATGAGCTCTCGCCAGGGGTTGTCACTGCCAGACTGGCAGGCTGGCCTGGGCTCATGGCGTCGTCTGTTGAGGTTTGCGGTGCGGGCGTTGCAACTGTGTGTGGGTGCATCTTTGGTTGGCTAGCGCTGGGGAGAACTATCGGTACAGCTGGATTGCATCATGCGCAGCACCGCAGAGCTTGACATCAGAGCTTGTCGACTTGCGGCACACGACGTGCCACGAAACAGATGTGTGGTTGGCAGCCTGATGCATGAGTGCCGGGTGATTTAGCCTGGTGTGTGGCGTCACTGCTGTGCCTTGCCGTTGTTGTTGCCTGGGTGTAGCTGTGGCTCAGGCCCTTGCCACATGGCTTGCTGATCTATGCTTAACTCCACCCATGCAGCGTGTGCAGCGGAGCAGGATCCCAGATGGTTCAAAATGGCCTTCTGCGTGGCCTTGCATCGGCTGTTGCAGTATTCATCAGTACATGAATTTGTTGCCAGTTGCCAGAACTGCCTGTGCAAAATGCACGCATGTATTGGGCAGGTTGTGGCGAGTGTGCATGCTGTGCCATTCCCAGCGCTGTTTGTCGAGCTGCAGGCTGACCTTAGGATAAGGGCGGGCACCTGCTGCACATGGCTGGCCCTTGAGACACCAAAGCTGCAGTCAACAAACCTCTGCTGTCTGGGATGTAGCGTGCAACAGGTCTTGGTCAACCCATTTTATGCCTATGTGGCCGTGGCAGCAGCCCGTGCGGTGCTGCGTCATCATATATGCTGACCTGGCGTGGGCCGTTGCTCCGCTTTTGCCGGGTGGACTGTGTGTCAGTGCATCTCATGCTGTCCAGGATTGTTGTCATCATGCACTAATCCGTTGCTTCCAGGCAGCAGCAGAGTCCAGGCAGCAGCAGAGTCCAGGCACCTGCTGAATGTGCTTGGCTGTCTCTTGCAAACTCTGTTACTTTGCTCCGGTTTCTGCTCGTCTTGTACCCTTTATGCTGCACTGCTATCTGAATATGTGGGCACAGACCGGCTGCAGTGTCGTGTGTTGTTGTTAGCATGCATCGTGCAAAGCTGGTGGTATGCAGCAGCTGCGTGCTGCAGCCACCATAGTGCCATATGAGATGTCCTTCGACTGTGACAAGCAGGATGTGTGTTGTCCTACTGCTGCTAGTAGGTCTTTCAGCCGGACGGCTTGTCAGTGTGATGGTGGCTGTTGATGACCCCGCCCGACCTGCATTCAGCATCTCCGGCACTAGCAGCACTGATGTGTTGCTCCGCAGAAGCACTGATGTTCTGAGTTGTTTGGTTCAGCATCGTTTTGGTTGTAAGCGTGCGCAGCATTGAGGTTTTCAGTTTTGGCAGCATTCCTGTCTTGAGTCTGTGCAGCATCGGTGTTCGGAGCTTCGGCAGCAGTGATGTGGTGGAGTTGTGCAGTGGTGATGTTGTGAGCCAGGCCAGCATTATTGTTATTGCATTCCGCAGCTGTCATAGCTTGTGATGAGCAGCAACATTAATCAACGGTTGTCAGCATCGTGCAAACATTGGACGCTACGCTTTGGCAGCATGATGTTTCAAGTTGGACTGGCTTTGGTATGTTTGGCCTGAGCACCACTCTAGGCTGATGTCCAACGCTGGCGGCGGCTACCAGCCATGGTTGCAGTTGGGCTCCGCGACTGCTGGTCCAACATCAGTGCGTTGGTGGAGTGCTTCTGCCGCCAAAGGCGCTGCTGATTGGTACATGTACAGCGCTGGGTTTTACAACCATTGTGCGGGCAGCTCCTCTTCTGTCGTTGGGTGCTGCGTATGTTTCTACTTGGGGACTTGGGGAGGGCAGCATGCCGTTGCGGCATGCCATTGCGCAACGGGCATTTGTGTGTTTGTGTCACTTAGCAGGGATCAACGCCGGCTGCAAGCCATGTTGTTCATTGTGTGCTGCTTGCACTTCCGGCCAACAAGCAGAGGCACCTTGTTGTGTGAACTGTTGTGTGAACTGTGGCGAAACATGCCGCTGTGGTGGTATGGAAGAGTGGTGGTTGTCTGTTTCAGTCCTGGAACTCAAAGTTGCATGCTGGCGTCATTGAAGTCATCTGCTGAGTGCCAGGTGGCACAGATCTGTGCACAGAGTGCGTGCTGGCTAAGCAGAACAGATGCATATCTGCATCTGTGCATACATGTTATAGCTTGGTACCAAGCTCATACCCGTATGTTGTGGCATGCTGCTGACGAGACGTGTTGCCACTTAAGACTTTGAAGGCCAGCTGGCAGCGCAGTGTCTGTTGGTCATGTAGTCAGGCAGTCTGTGCACTGGTAACTCGCGCGAGATGACAGGAACGTATGGAACGAGGCCCCTCTAGGCAGCGGTTTTAAGCATTAGGGATTATGTTACCTTGGCTTCAGAGTAAGCACAGTGAGGACGACGCCCAAGCCGCATCAATGCTGCTGCAGCATATCACTAGCCTGCCTGCCGGAAGGCGGGAAACCCCCTGTGTCGGGAGTTCCAATTTCCGACATATGCTGAATGCCATGTTAACGTCAACATTGCCCTGCTACTTCTGCTCAGAGGGATGATATGTTTGCTGAGATCAGATCCCTGCCTGGTTGCGTTGAAAAGTTGCGCAGCGTTTTGTCCATGGCTGATTCGTCAATCAAGGTGTTGCGTTTTGTATCTGATGATATTTGGGGCAGTTCTGGAAGATGTCTGATGGTGTCACCGTGTATTGCTGCTTTTCTTGTCAAGTCTTGGGATGTGCGCAATGCATGCAAACATTCTGGAGCAGTGCTCCCTCCTCTTTCCGCCCCGGTGGGGCGCGGGGCCGATGGCGCTGATGCTATGGCTTGAATGGGTAATATGATGATGATGATGATGAACGTCAACATTAGAGTGCCGCCACGCAGTGCCGCTGCTGAGCTGCGAGCATGGACCTGGTGGCAAAAAACTGCGGGCAGTTGTTACCCAAGTTACCAAAGTAGGGCCACTGGCCTACCCGCAAAGGAGCCAAACAAGGCTCATGGGGTAAAACAACGCAAACAAAGCGAGGCACCTTCCAAACCCACCAACTATGATCAGCTGTGTAATCCCAGATACCACCAGACAGACTGCTCATCAGGCTGCTGCTGAGTAGCGGTTCCAGCAGCCACTACTCTGCGCAACACTGTGACAGCTGCCCAGGTAGGCTCGCTAGCGCTGTTGATGACGCTTGCTGCTCCCGCACAACTCCAGCCCCGGCTGCGCCTCCACCAAGCCTCGGGTGAACACGCTGCCCTGGCGGCACAGCCACTGAGGCGCAGCCGGTGCAGGCGTGCACACCACTGCAAGGGCACGGCAGCAGCATGCTGGAGGCGAGGAGCCCTAGCATTGCCGTCTAGGGCAGGAACTGCTGCGGTGCCGCACTGGCGGTGAAGCTGCAGCCCCAGCCGGTGTGGATGGTCAGTTTGGGGAGCAGCTCATGAGCTGCTGCAGCTGTCTCTGATTGAGCAACACCCCTGAGCCAGCCGGCTCCAAGCGCATGTGCCTGCTCTGGCGGCTTGCCAGCCCAGGGCTAGCAGCTGCAGGGCTGCTGCAGGGCAGGCGAGGGTGGGGGACAGCAGCAGCACTCGCTGGATGTGATGCGCTTGCTGTGCCTTGCTGGCGAGGTCCTACTGCTACACCTACAAGTGGCACTGGTGCAGCTGCACTGGTGCTGCTGCTGATGGTTGTAGGCCAGTGGTGACAATGGTCCTGCCAACATGAGGATGTGCAGCTGGCCCTACGCGGAACTGACGCCTTCCCTCTCCGTCCGTTTGTGCCAGGAAGGTAGTGTCAGCTATGCTTGTGTTGCTGCTGGAGTGTACTGCACATCCTGCTGTAAGGCATGCTGCGCTCAACTGGCGCCTTTGTCCTGGGTCTGCTGTGGGCTGGCGGTGCTGCTGCTGCCAGGGGTGCCTCCAGGTGGAGGAGGCAGCAGCGCCTGCACGAGCTGCTCCAGCCTTGCAGGGTTGTTCAGATGCAGGTGGCCCACCTGCATGCAGAAACACACAACATCACAGATAACATGTCAAAAGCAGCAGCAGCAGAGTGTGAAAAAATTTTTGAGGATGCAAAGTAATACGACTGCGGCAGTCACGAGCTGCGACTCAGCCAGCAGCAGAGCAGTGTGCAAGCACATAAGAAGGCTGCACCTGCACATTCCAGCATTTACGCACACGGTGTGCCAGGTGCAACAACCATGAGCAACCCAGCCACCAAGTGCTGAGATGACTGTGCAGGCAGACCTGCTGCCAGCTTGGAGAGCACCTGCAGCACCTGTGCACCTCCAAGCAGCTGCCATCATCAATGCTTCCAGTGTTGCAGCCCTGCTGCATGCCTTGGCTGCAGCTGGCGAGCCCTTTGCTGCAACCCACTGCACTGCCCAACCACCAGCATCAACCCCATGAGTACCCACAAGCCAGTTGATGCCTGCGCTGCCAGCCGCTCACCAGCGCCTCCAGTGCAGTCGCCTTCCTGTATGCTGCTGCTGCTGCAGGGCTTGCGAAGCGCTTGCGCAGCTTCCCTGCCTCCAGCGCAGCGACGCGCCGCAGCAGCACAGCCTCGCCAGGGGTTAGCTGCAGGCGGCTGCTGGTGCCGCGGTCACTGCTGCTGCTGCTGCTGCTGCTGCTGCTGGACATCAGCTGATCGTACATAGCTGCCTGCAGGTGTTATGCAGAGGGGTGCAGTAGAAGCTGGAGATGTCAGCAGCGACTGATGCAGTTGCGCCCAGCAACTGACACCCCCTGCGCATGCGCTGCCAGCACTTGCTTGGAATGCAACCACGCACTTCTTGCTGTCGTATTGCACATGCCGATTAGTGTGCTGAAGACTACTGTTTACTGTGCTTGAAGAACGGTTGAGGTTCACCGGTCCCTCTGCAGTAACGTACGGCCGTACTGCACTCTGGTATAGTGAGTGGTGCTTTGGCGGGTTGAGGAAGTGGCGGCGCACACACAGCTGCAGTGCAGAAACCAGCAGGTATTGTGGGTGTGTTTGCAGTCTACACGACTCCATTCAACTGCTTCAAAGCACCCTCGCTGCAGATGGAGAGGCGCAAGGCGACTATGTGCAGGGCTGAATTGCAACAGCTAATACGCAGCTGTTCCTGCAAGATCGAGAATGTCACAGGGCACCTGTGCTGTGTAGAGTGAACGCATAGAGTGCATCAGACAGCACGATATCGCACAGGCGAGTGGCAGCCATTTGTGGTGCCCTTGTGCTGCCAATTGCTTTTGGTGACTGATGACAGCTAGGCTCCTACTCACGCTCCAGATAGCATCTCCAAGAAAGGCTAGTGCCAGCGGATTGTCATATGACATACTGCCAGAGTTCTGCGACGTGCTGCTGCTGGCGGCACAAATCTGTACCGTGCTGCAAGGCATCCGGCATGGTGATGTGGTGCTGCTGGCTGCCACTGACAACCATGAGTGCCGCGGCAGCTGTGATTGAGGGATTGTGCCTAGACGGCGAACATAACAAATTGGTTGGCATCGTAAGCTGCTGAGAGAATGCATGCAACCTGCTTGTGTACAGGGCTGCTGATGAAGCAACGCCCTGTGGGCAGCAGGCAAGCTGTAGCTGCTCTTTCCTAACAGCCCGGCCTGGCAGCAACATAGAGGTTATAAGCACACACTCATAGCAAGAACAGCATGCACGATGTCCTTGAGACGATCGCCCGAGCAACTTTGACCGACTGTTACTGTCACAGGGCACAGGAGTCCACACATCTTGCTGCCTCGTGCCTGCAGCAAAGGGCAGCGTCACTCTTGATCTGTGATACAAGGGAATTAAGCACGCACAAGCACACAAGTGACCTGCGCAAGAGCAGCGCAGGGACCCGGGCGACACTGGCCTGAGCAGACATCAGCCGTCCCTTAGGCGTTTTTTGCAGCAAGGCATAGGCTTTGCTGTTTCCACGCCTCAAGGAGATGGTGAGTGTGGCAGTAGCCACTACTGTCTTGGGACCACGGCCCCCTCTGCTCAGCGATCAGCCTGACCTCCTGCCATCGTCATGCAGGCAATTGAAGGAAATATTGGACTGGCCTTCGGGCTGGTTGTTGCGGCGGGAATGTGCACATGCTTTGGAGCTATGCTTGTGTTTTGCACCAGCCTTGCAAACCACCGAGTGCTGGCAGCAGCACTCGGCGCCTCAGCAGGCGTGATGCTAGTAAGTAATTTGAAATGCCGAATCGCCTAATGCACAGCATTAGATAAATGCACGTGCCAGCGCAGCGGTGCTGGTCACTGGTCCGGCGTGCCAAAGTACTGTCAGATGCAGCAGCACCTTCAAGATGCCAGCAGTGCTGGAGCCTTGCAGTCATGTTTGGGTTCAGCAATGTACCTGTGCCTTTCTTCGGGTGCCTGACAGCAACAGTCCGTAGCATGCCATGAAGTTTGGCTGGTGTGCTTTGCAGCTTCTTCCACCTGTGTGCCTGCAGCTCACTGAACTGCAGCAACGTAGGACAGCCACCAGCACCCACGCCTTACACCCTTTGCTGTGTTGTGCCGCTGTCCATGCAGTACGTCAGCTTTGTTGAGATCACCAACAAGGCAGTAATCGCCTTTGCTGATGCTGGGCTGCCTGAACATGAGGCAGCACGCTATGCCACCTTCTCGTTTTTCCTGGGAGTGGTTGCCACCTGGCTGCTTGGCAGGCTTGTGGACCTCCTAGCTACTGCAGCACGTGTTATCCGGGCCAGAAAGGTGCGCAAAATGAGGGCAGAGTAGTAGGTGGCTGGTGCCAGAACAGCAAGCGAAGCAGTATCAGTGTAAGCAACGACGCAAGTGACATGGATACGTTCTTCAGCCGGCTGGTCATGTGTTTAAAACTTAGCAGATTAGCAGGTGAGATGCCCATGTGTTGTGACTACTTTGTGCTGTGCATGTGTGTGTTACTGCTTGCAGGAGCGCAGAGCAGCCACTGATTCTGCTGGGCGCTGCAGCTTGTTCAGCCTGTGCTCTTGTGTACCAGGCAGCAAGGCAGCAGCAGATGTAGAGTCTGGCAGCCCCACAGGTGCTGCAGGTGGCGCTCACGCTGCTCCTGCAAGCTGGCAGCAGCATCAGGACACTGACACGTCCACCGCAGCAGCTGACCAAGCGGCCAGGGGCCACCTCACCACCACAGCCAACAGCAAGTGCTCTGCTCCATCAGCAAACGCGACAGATCCGCTTGCAGCACCTGCTGTGTCCTCAATGGTGCCGCCAGGCAGCAGCTGCAAGTGCAGCTCCGCAGCCTCGTCAGTGGAGGGGTCGATCACCATGTGCGAGTACTGCTGCGAGGGTGTTCCACCTGCACCACCCCTGGAGATCCCACCACAGGTGACGTCCAGCTGGCTTGAGCTTGAGCTCTGGTAGTGCGGGTTCGCGAGCCAGCCGTCATGTGGTGGTGGTTGTCGTCCACGTGCTCACACCACCAGCATGCCGTTTGTGGGCGGCTTGGAGTATGTGTCCTGCTCGGCAGGCTTGCACATCTGGTGATGATAGTGCAGCATGGGGTGGTGCTGTGGCGTGTCGTGCAATTGCTGCCCTTGAACTGGGCCTCATGCCTTGCCTGAGCACCACGTCTGGCAGGCGTGTTTGCCTGACATGTACGTCGTTGATATTCGATGTTGCAGGAGAACTGCCAGCTGGCTGCCATGGTGGCGTCTGATCCCCATGCTGCTGACCTGGCTCGCACTGGGCTGCTGACTGGGCTGGCAGTTGGCTTGCACAACCTGCCTGAGGGCTTGGCCACTTTTGTGGCTACACTGGCGTCACCATCTGCTGGCATTGCCATCGCTGTTGCCATGTGAGTACGCTGGCTGCAAGACACTACTGCACATGGGCATGCAAGGATGCATGGCCGGCTTGGCCTGTTGAATTGCATGTGGACACACCGTCTATGGGTACAGTTAAACTTTTTCCATCATCATCATGGGTTCCAGCTGCAGTAGACAGTGTTTCAGTATGTAGACAACTACTCAGCAGGAGCATGCGTGCGCACCTTGTACGCCACAGACTTGCTGCACCCAATCTCATGTGCTGCTGCTGCTGCTGCTGCTGCTGCTGCTGCTGCTGCTGCTGCTGCTGCTGCTGCTGCTGCTGCCGCTGCCGCTGCCCTGTGCACTGGATCATGGTACTTGGCGCAGTGCCCTGCACAACATCCCTGAGGGTGTCGTCGTTGCCATGCCCATCTACTACGCCACCAAGTCCCGCTGGCGTGCATTCGGCTGGTCCTTTGTCAGCGGCCTTGCCGAGCCCATCGGCGGCCTGCTGGGCTATGCAGTGCTTGCAGGGAACGGCATGTCTCCCATCGCCTTTGCCGTCATGTTCGGGTTTGTGGCGGGCATGATGGTGTACATCTCGGTGAGGGAGCTGCTGCCGACTGCGCTGCGGTATGACCCACAAGACAAGGCGGTGACGGGCTGCTGCATCCTGGGCATGGCGGTGATGGCCAGCAGCCTGCTGCTGTTCAAGGTGCAGGGCTGAGAGCATCCTCAGCTGTGTTACTGCACATCCGGCAGTGTTTGGCGCTGGGTGTAGGCTGTGTGGCGCGCGTATTGACGTGTGGTGCGCGGCAGCAGTGGCAGCAGTTGCACCCTGTTGGGTGTTCATGCAGGTTACGTGCGTCATTTAGAGCCCTGAGGCATGGGAGTCCAGCAGTTGTTCGGTGGATACATGACAACGCAGCAGCAGCATTCATTTACGGGATTGAGGCACGTGTGTTGCTTCGGTGCTAGGTGAAGTACAGCTGCAACTGTTGTGTGCTGTGCATGAGTACTGCAAAGGCAGGCTATAGGTGGTGACTGGATGCAGCAATGCTGCTGCAAGGGTGGTGCTTCATGCAACTGCGGCAGTGCTGTGGCTGTGGCTGTGGCTGTGGCTGTGGCAGGCAGCTGAACGCACAAACTGCTGCGTCACCTTGTGGAGCACACATGCATGCAGGGGCATGGGCTTCCTGGTGCGGGTTCTGAAGCAGCCCAACAAGCTATGTGTCTCATTTCGCATGCCAGGCTGCAGGTGTCAGTCACTGCCCTTTTGTGTTGGCACGCATGGGTAATGGCAATTTGGATTCTACGGTCAACATGGCAGCCGCCAGGATGTTCACAGGAGCTGCAGCAGCGTAATTGCCTGAGTAAGCTGCAGCAGAATGCGTGTGTGGTTTGTAGTGTGTGCTGTCTGCGGCATGCAAGCGTGTGGGCCTTGTCGCCCACTGTTTTGTGCTGCTTGTAAGCTGTTCCGCTCTGCAGCGCAGTTGTGGGGGAGGCTTTGCCGGAAACAGGCATGCCAGTCGTCTGGCAACTGGTATAGGCTTGCGGTTCCTACCGACTAGCCTGTCGCAGCGTGCCGGTCGCTAGGATGTTGAAGTTTGACGATCCTTGGCTTCAAGCTGCCGTCTCGATCATGAGCAGCAATATGCTTGGCTTTGCTCCTTGCTGGTATGTTGGGCTGTGCCCTGTGCGCTGTTGCATGCGCAGTATGCAGACTATGATTTTGGTATGAGTCTTGGTGTTCGTTGTGATACTTGTTGGCTCTTTGACACAAGTAGCCCTGGAGGCATTTGCTGATGGTATGATCTGGCAATAAAGCTTGTTTACGTAACAATCTTTGGTGTCTGCTGCTGAGTTCTGGCCTTCATGCTTAGCATACTTGACAGCACATGGTGCTGTGGTTCGTGGCACAGCATGCGTTTGGAATGCTTGTGCATGACATCTTTGTGGCTGCTGAGTACTGCTTCCTGCCAGTTGTACTGGTGGCGTTAGCAAAGCAAAACTGTTGGTGATCTGCATTCCCTTGCTTGTCTGGGATGCTCTGCTTTTGACATGGTTCTGATCTACTGTTAGTCGTGTCTGCTCAAGTTAGCACTGCGCAGTGCTCAAAACGAGGCATGCCTCTTTTGTTGGCAGCTGCTGAGGGGGGGAGTTGCCCAGAGGGCGCTGTTTGTACAGAGTTCGGATCTTTTGTGAAAATGTCAGGTTGCATGCTTGTTAAAAGGCACGGAGTGCCACATGTCCCTACTTTGACTAGCTTTTTACTAGATATACACAGCATTTCTGGTATCCGCGCTTGAAGGGGTGATATGATGATGATGATGGCATCCGCGCTGTCACAGCAATCTGCGCTGTCACGGCATGACAGCTGTCATGCCGTGGTGTATCCTTTGCCGTGTTATGGCGGATCCTCTGAGTTCTACTGTCTACCTTTGACCAGATACAACACTTGTGTTTGTTGTTCATACGCTGACCCAAAGTCGCAATCTTGGTTGGTCAGCATAGCAGTTGTGTGATGGTTGTTGGTCATATTTGATCAACGTGCTGGTTACATGCTGAGATCGATGATCTGATGCAGGTAAATGAGGCTTGTACGAGGATTAGGAGGTGAGGTTCTAGGGCTGACAGTGTCTAACGCTAAGTGCCCGTTGCAGCAAATGATCAAGGCCAGTTGAACAGCAGCAGCAGCAAAGGCAGCAACAGGCGTGAGTAACGATTGAGACTTTGCAGGCCTACATGCATCCCCCCCATCGCAAAACACAAACTTCTCTGATTTTCCTGCTTGTTTGCGAGGAAATCTGAACAAGGAGCCGACACCCCAGAGCAGTGTTACTGGCACCTGTTCGATCTTTGGTGTACTACCTCAAGCGGACTACAAGAGAGTCGAAGACCGTCAGCGCTCGCTCCCCGCTATCATGGCCGTGAGCAGCATCGACCAGGTTTCTTTTGAAATGCAGGTAATACTAGAATATAGCAAGAAGAAGCAGAGATCAATGATGCAAGACAGTTCAGCCATGGTGGCGGGGGCCCCATCCTAGCAATGTCAGTGCCGCATTTGCTGCATTGTCTATGTAAAGTGTGTCTTCCTGCAAACCTTTAAAACAAGGTTTCTCGCCCTGTATGTCTGGGCTCTGGCTGGCGGAGCAGCCAGAGTGTTTTAGGTCCGTTCGTGCAAGCGAGGAGGTTGGTTTGATACGCAAGCGATGTAACATACAGAAGCAGGAGCGTTAAGCTGTTGTTTTAAGCTGTTTTAAGCTGTTGTTTCCTTGAGTAGCAACAAATGGAGGGGGGGTCAACCAACAGACGCTTCAACATTGTAAAGCATCAATGGAATCAAGCGCGAGTTGTTGATGTGAGGAATAACAGTCGCGATGGGTAACGTTGGGTAAACACTGTATATAGGCCGTTACCGGCCTCTGCCATATGCCGGTAACGGCAATCCGGTTGACGCAACCGGCAGATCTTACGTCAACCCCTTGTCAAAAGCGAGTGCAACATGAATCAGGTTATTAAAGGACTTTCTTCAACGCCGATTGGCAGTAACCAATTTAGTTGTTTACCGGTAGTTACAGCTCTGGATATGTCCGACGCGGCAGGTTCAAGTCGCCGGGCTGCAAAGTAGGATTGTTCTTAAGTTCTGAATTCGTTCTCGTTCTTAAGTAGGACTGCTATCAGAAGCATGTGTTCGTAGCCTTGCTGTTATTTCATGCCGTTTGGCTTGACTTTCGGCGCCGTGCCAGAAGATGTTCTTTTTCTGGTAATTGTTTGGGCAGTTGTAGCCATCATCGTACAGCATTTAAGCATCTAAATTTACAAAAGTGGTCAACATACATATAGTTGTGTCAGGTTGTGTCCGACCACGGGTGCAGTCACTACAACGCAGTGACACTCTCACTTTTGTCTGCGCGGATGCAAGAACGGGTTCAGCTGCAATCAAGATGGAGAACATTTGTCACTGCAATGCAGAGAGACTCGCAACAAGCGCAACATCGTATGCAGGTGGCGATGCCATGTACGCGATAAGGTTAGGAATTAGATCCAGGTGTCCCCGTTGTAGAGCAAAGCCTCCTATTTCGGATGATCCTAAACTCAGCCGAAGAAAGCAGCCAGGGTACAGCCATGCTGTACTCGCTTGTCATACTGGGCACGGTGTGATCTTCTGCGGTGTGCATGACTGCAAACTGTCACCAAGCAGCCGCACGCTCGTGTACATTGGTTTGGTGCATTTGTTTTGAATGTTTGATAGCATCTTCGTCGCACTACAGACTGTCTCGACCCCTTGGCCATCACACCGTTGATCGACCTGTGTGATCAATTGTTAGTTTCCCTTTGCTATTTACGTAAATGTTTTAGACCTGTTCAAAGCAACTTCAGCCACCTACAAATGCAAAGAGATGGCAAAGCCTGTGCATCAAAAATCTCGCCTGGGGAGCTTTGAGCTCGATCTGGACGATATTATCTCCTACAGCACGGACGACGAAGCTAGCCCGAAAACGCTTGTGCCTCAGGAGGTGCAGGAACCGGCAGCAGCAGGAGGCTACTACGCAGAGGACATCCCTGGTGAGTCAGCAGGGCAAGGCTCCTTCAACGGCTTGCACGCCAAAACGCCATAATAATACAGCCTGCACATAAGTGAATGCAGCTGTTGGCAGTGCTCTGCCTGTGGATTGCCTGCAGGTGGTGTCGCTTGCGCTGCTGTCTGCAGCCACCCCCTCCCCTGCAGTACTAACTTGGGTCTGCTAGATGTGCCAGCTAGTGAGTAGAGTGACGAATGGATTTGCAGCTGTGGGGTTGCTGATGTACGCCTTGCCTTGTAGCATGGTAATGCTGTGTTAGGTAGTGACTGCACTGGGGCCCTTGCGTGGCACAGGAAGCTATGTTTCCTTGCGCTTGAACGACTGGGGGTGCTGCCAGTGCTGCACGCGCGCGCAGCTTAATTCTCAACTTGTCTGAGCAACAGACGGCTGATGTGACTCTATAGTCCCGCCTCAATGCTGCCTGTGGTGTCATGTCTTGTGTGCACATGTCTGAAGTCAGTTTGGGTTGGGTTTGAGGTTGCTAGGCTGCTGCGTGCTTTGAGTCTGCCTGTGATGGCATCGTCGCGCTTCCTCAGCCACACTGATGTGGCAGGTGACAGGCAGCAGCAGGTTAAGCTAGTCGACTCCAAGGCATACGTAGCGATACAGTAGATTGTATCACACAGCCATGCTGCATGCCGGTCGTCTCTCAATGCAAGAACTGCTCCGCGCCGCTGTGCTGCTGCGCTGCTGTCGTGTGCAGGCCTGCTGTGCCTGCTGCTGCAGGTGGCAGGCAGCAGCAGGTGCAGTGGTTGACTGTTGACCATGCACGGTTGTGCCTGCCGGCGCCTGACTGACGCTCTGCTCGCCTGTGCTGCTACGTGTGCAATGCTGCTCGCAGGTGGCAGGCAGCACCAGGTGAAGCACGGCCACTCCAACTCGTACGCGGCCGCGCCCTCCGGCAAGCGCACCAAGATGGAAGACGACTCGGTGGGTCGCCTCCACCAAGTTCCTGTGTTGCTTTCCGTACATCTGATCCGCACATATTCGGTCCACAATCTGCCCAAAATCAAAATACACGGTGCTCTAGCACGGAAAGGTTGCCAGCAAGAGGATGTGTGGAAAGCGGGCTTGGCGGTGTTGGCGCCCTGCATGCCTGCCCAGTGGCTGGCTGGCTGGCTGGCTGGCTGGCTAGGCTGCTGTCTTGCCCGTTGACCAAACTGTCCAACATGCTCCCAGATGTACCTGCCAAGTTCAGGTACTTGTCGGCTTGCTGTCTGGGTGGTCTTTTGGGCTGCTGTTGCTCGCTGGCAAGCGCCTCAGTTGAACTGTTGGCCTGGTAATGTGCTCCTGCTGCTGCTGCTGCTGCTGCTGCTGCTGCTGCTGCTGCTGGCTTGTTGCTTCTTGAGTCAGCTTGTCGCATGGTTGTCGGGGTGGAGCGCATGTGTGCACTCGCATTCCTGTGCACACAGGAAGCCCATGACGACTGTGCCGCTCACAGGCGCTCGTTGATATGACACCCTGCTGGTCAGATTGTCTACGCGGCTCTGCGGCTGCTTTGCCCGCAGTTCTGCATCACCAGAAGCACGACGTTTCATGCTGCAGCTTTGTGAAGCATGGCAAGCAGAGTAGGCGCCTGCCTGCCTCTGGTGTTACATGCATTAGCTCCAGCCCAACTGCTTGCGCTGCCAGTTTGTCCCTCCTGTGACCCGCTCTGTGAGACTGCTGCTGCTGCCGCAGCACTGTGAAGATGGCCTCTTCACGTGCTGTTGCTCATGCCCTGCTGACAATGTGCTGCCCGACACAACACACACCTCCCGGCCTCTCCCGCTGCAGAATCTGGCGGCAGCAGGCGGGGCCGAAGCAGGCAGCAGCGACGCCTCAGCGCCCAAAGATGCGGGCGACGCCCCTGCAGCAGACGACCCCTGCGGCGACGTCGAGCCCAGCGCGGTCAGCCCCAGGCCAGCGCCAGCTCCTGCCCTGACAACCACAACACACCAGCACCTGCTGTCCTTCCTGCCGGTGAAGCAGGCCGTCTTAGGCATCACCAGCAGCAGGCTGCGCAAGGCACCTCCTGCAGGCAGTGGCTCGGCAGCAGCAGCAGCAGTGCCAGCAGGTACGGCGGCAGAGCCGGCAGCAGATGCAGCAGCAGCTGGCGCTGATGCAGCTGATGCTGTGAGCCCTGACGTGGAAGTCAGTGCGGCAGGTGCTAGGGACCAGCAGAAGCAGCAGCAGCAGCAGCAGCCAACAGCAGCAACACCTGCAAGGGACCTCACAGCTGACCTGGAGGACACCGCAGCACCTGCAGCAGCAGCAGCAGCAGCAGCAGCAGCAGCAGACCCTGGAAAGCCAGAGGAACCAGATGCAGCAGCAGCAGCAGCAGCAGCAGACCCTGGAAAGCCAGAGGAACCAGATGCAGCAGCAGCAGCAGCAGCAGCAGACCCTGGAAAGCCAGAGGAACCAGATGCGGCAGCTGCAGGTGCTGCTGCAGTTGGGACTACTGCAGCAGCCCCAGCTGCAACAGCAGAAGCAGCAGCAGGCGATGCCCCTGCTGATCAGCAAGAGCAGCCAACGGCGGCGAACCAGCAGCAGCAGCAGCAGCCAGAGCGCAGCGTCAGCGGCGGGCTTGGCGGCCTCATCAGGTGGCTGTCTGGCAGCTTCAGGGGCAGCAGGGGAGCCGCATCATCATCAGCAGACGATGCAGCAGCAGCCCATCTTGTGTCGGTTCTGACTGCGTCGATGTTTGCCAACGTGGTCGCACAGCAGCAGCAGGAGGCAGATGTTGCAGCTGTGCGCGGCGCTGTCACCACCATGTTACGACGCGTTACATCTGGCGAGGTTGTGGCTGTTGCTGAGGCAGCCGCGCCAGCAGCAGCAGACGGCAAGCATCATGAAGAGCAGCAGCAGCCGCCGGCGGTGGCAGCTGCTGTGCTGGGATCACCTGTGACAGCAGGACCAACAGGCAGCAGCAGCAGCAGCAGCACCAGCAACAGCACAGAGGCCAGCCCTGCGTCAGAGCCGGCTGCAGCCGCCAAGTCAGCTGAAGAGGCTGCTGCATATGAAGAGCAAGCACTGCATGAGCAGCAGCAGCCGCAGCAGCCGCCTAGTCTTGCACCCACAGCTGCAGGAGGCGGCGCCGCTGCAGCAGCACCAGCTGGCGGTGCCGTTGCTGCCATTGCCGCAGCTACATCTGCAGCAGCCGAGCAAGGGGCCGCTGCACCAGCTGCCGCCGGGCTGCCCCCAGCGTTCCCTGCTCTTGGGCGCTCTGGCAGCAGCAGCGGCAGTGGAGGCAGCGGGAGTGGCAGCGGCAGCGGTCGCGTGGGGCTGTTCAGCTGGCTGTGGAGGTCTGGATCTGGTGGCAACTCAGCAGCAGCAGCAGCAGCGCCAGCACCAGCAGCAGCAGCACCAAGTGATGAGGATGAGGATGAGGTGCAGCAGCTGGTGGCGAAGATAACACGCGAGGTGATTGACAACGTGGTCCAGCAGCAGCAGCAGCAGGACGAGGAGCAGCAGCAGGACGAGCAGCAGCGGCAGGGGCAAGGCGAGGCGACAGCTGCTGCTGCTGTGGACGGTGCAGGTGCAGCCCAGGTGGCTGTTACAGACACGCCAGTTGCCATCAAAGGAACCACGCCGAACCAACAGCAGGATGTGGCAGCTGCATCAACGACGACAACAGACAGCAGCAGCGAGCCAGTACCCGCATATGTCGCTCCAGCGCCAGGCACAGAGGTGGCAGCAGCAGCAATGGCACGTGGCAGGGCTGGGCTGCTGCCATGCGGCGGCAGCGACTCTGCTGAGGCCCCAGAGGCTGCAGGCCCTTCTGGTTCAGGCCCTAGCGGAGGTTCAGGGCTCAAGGCAGTCAGCTTCAACTCAGTCAGCAGCAGCTCTGGTTCATTCGGCGGCCCTGCAGCCTTGACGTCAGGCTTCAGCAGCGGTCCAGGGATTTACGGCCTGCCCGAAACACCCCCCACAACCCCGGCCTGCTTGTCCCGCGCCCCATCAGGCCGGCCTGAAACCCTGATCAAGGCCTTGCCAGACCTGGGCAGCAGCCCGAGCGATGCCGCATTTGGTTTATGGTCCATCGGCAGACACAGCAGCAGCTGGGCGTCATCCAGCACGCCCGCAGGCACGCCTGCCTGGGGAGGCGCTGCCGGCCCCACGCCAGCCGACACCCCAGCAGATGCGGTGTCAGGTGCAGCGTCTGGCGCGGCCACACCTCCAGCAGCTGCTGCTGATGATGATTGTGCGGAAGCCGCTGCTGCCCCCACGCCTGCCCACACCCCAGCAGATGCGGTGTCAGGTGCAGCGTCTGGCGCGGCCACACCTGCAGTAGCTGCTGATGGTGCTGAAGATTGTGCGAAAGGCGCTGTCCCCCCTACGCCTGCCAACACCCCAGCAGATGCGGTGTCAGGTGCAGCGTCTGGCGCGGCCACACCTGGCGCTGCTGCTGCTGCTGGTGTGGGGGGCGTCGCAGCTGCAGCGCTGGCCGCGATTGCGGCCGGTGGTCGGGCTGCTGGGGGTGCTGCTGCCGCGGCGCTGGCAGCACTGACAGCTGGCGGCCAGCCTGCTGGGGGTGGTGCTGCAGGGGGAGCCGACTTGTCTGGCAGTGGCGTGGGTGGTGTGGCAGAGGATGCAGCAGAGGCAGCAGCAGCAGCAGCAGCAGGGTCTGGCCGCGGTGGCGGAGGTGCTGCTGCGCCGCTGCTGAGCAGCAAGAGCTTCAGCGACAAGATGATAGCCCTGGCAGAAGAGGAGGAGGAAGAGGAAAACAAGGCAGAGCAGCAGGAGCAGCAGGATGGAGCCGCAGCCCAGGAACAGGACCTTGATTTGCCAGCAGCAGCAGCAGCAGCAGCAGCAGCAGGGCAAGAAGTGTGCGAGGAGGTGCGGGCGGGCGCTGATGTGGGTGGTGGTGTGGCCGCACTAATCGCAGCAGCGCCAGCCTCGGCGCCCGCTCCAGCTGCAGAGCTGCCTGGCGCACTGGATGGCGGCGCCCACCAGCATCTGGAGCTCCCAGCACCTCAGGAGGCAGCAGCAGCGGCAGCCACGCCAGCAGCAGCAGCAGCAGCAGAGGGGGAGGATGGCGTCACGTGTGTGCAGCAGGCAGCAGAAGGCGGTGATGTGTCACCTTTCACACCCGCTGCTGCTGATGGTGCTGATGACGCTGCCAGTGATATCATGGGAGCAGCAGCAGCAGCAGCGGGAGAAGATGGTGAGGCCTCAACACCAACAGCTGCAGCTGGCATCACTGCCGCAGCAGCAGCAGCCGGCGTGGGTGACGACAGCGCTGCAGCAGCCAGTCCCACTGGCAGCAGCAGCAGCTGGTCTTTGACCAGCTGGCTGCCTGGTGGCCGGCGTCGCAACCTGAGCGAGATCCCTGAGCATGCTCCTGTCACACCACCAACCCCCAAAGACGGCAGCAACGGGTCACCCGCAGGCGCAGGGCTCGCAGGCGGCAGTGACGATGGTGCTGGGGGTGGCGGCAAGGATGCGGCCCCGGCAGCAGCAGCCGGCGGCCAGGCTGGCAGCAGCAACGACAGCAGCAGCAGTGTGGATGTCGACGCTGGCGTCAGCTTCGCCCCGCAGGCGACCGACCAGCAGCGTCATGTTGGCGGTCCAGGCGCTGCTGCAGCCGGCGAGGAGGATGCAGCAGATGCTGCTGGCATCGGCAGTTTGGCAGCAGCAGGAGATTCGGCCGACGCCGGCAGCGTGGTTGCCCGCAGCGGCAGCGGCATGGTGCTGGGCAGCGTGCCGCTTGACGAAATGGCGCTGCGGCTTGCTGCAAGCTCATTCAGCGGTTCAAGCGGCGACGGCTCTGCGTGTGGCGGCGAATCAGCGGCAGCTCAGGGCTCGGGCTCCGGGCAGCTGCCTGCGGCGGCTGCAGGGCTCACACCGGGGCAGAGCCCTAGGAGCGGTGGTGGTGCTTGTGCTGCCGGTGACGGTGGTTTGGTGGTAGATGGGCAGCCTGACCTTCGGCGCATCTCCGCGCCCGACGGTAATGCAGCCGGCTACGCCCACAGCAGGAGCGCCTGTGCAGGTGAGGGCGGGTGTGGTCGCTGCCTGCGGTGAGTCGTGCGTCATGCTGTTGCCTGACTACGCCCTGCCCCTAGCGGCTGCTGACTCGCCCGCCCCCACAGCAGGAGCGCCCCTGCAGGCGGCTCAAGTCGAAAGCGACACCTGCTGAGCACTCGGCCCCTGCAGGCGGCTCAAGTTGCTGCGTGTTTCCAAACCAACCATTCAAAGCTCGTCATACGCTGGCCATTGTGTACGCTGCTTCCGCTCTGCAGTTTTGGCGAGCCTCAGCAGACTCCTGCAAGCGCCGTGTGCTTGCACCTGCTGCGCCAGAGCATGACTTGCGCTGAAGCCTCACACTCAGCATGTACCTTCCTGTTGACCTTTTTGATGGTAATGTCTTGCAGAATCAACCCGGGATGACGATGTTGAGCCTCAAGATTCTGCTGGCAGCAGCAGGTCAGGCGCTGCAGCTGCGTCACCGCACCGCACAGCCAGCAGCGGAGGGGCAGCAGCTGCTGCTGTTGCAGCCACACCTGCTGATGGCGGTGCAGCTGCTGCTCAGCCCATGCAGCAGCAGGCGATGCTGGCGCCTTCTGAGGCTGCTCTTACGGCTGCATCAGCAGCAGCAGATGTGAGCAGGAGCAGCAGCAACGAGGCCCATGACGACCTGCCACCCCCTAAGCTACCCCCACATGTGGTGGCAGCAGTGTTTGAGGCAGCAGCAGCCCTGCCCTCTCCACAACCACTGAAGGCCGGCAGCAGGCTGCACCCAGCAGCAGCAGACGTGGTTGAGCAGCAGGGCACAGACGACGGAGGCAGCCCTGCTGCCGCGGCTGCTGACATTCCTGCGAGCCCCAGCAGCTGCTTTGCACAGGCCACCAGCGGCAGCGCTGCTGCTGCTGCTGAGCCTGGGAGTGCCAGCCGCAGCGTGAGCAGCAAAGCAGCGCCAGCTGGCTACAGGGCTGCTGACTCAGCAGCTGCAGCGGGTGCAGGCGTTGAGGGTGGAGCGGAGCATGCTTCTCCTGCAGCCTTTGCAGAGTATGCTGCTGCGGCTCTGGTTCCTGCTGCTGGCGGTGGTGCAGCGGCGTGTGAAGCGGCGCGCCCTACCCAGCAGCAGCCGCTGCAGGACTTGCAGGTTGGCCAGG
Source organism: Scenedesmus sp. NREL 46B-D3 (assembly GCA_014080715.1). Taxonomy (NCBI): domain Eukaryota; kingdom Viridiplantae; phylum Chlorophyta; class Chlorophyceae; order Sphaeropleales; family Scenedesmaceae; genus Scenedesmus; species Scenedesmus sp. NREL 46B-D3. The sequence goes on along the minus strand of JACERP010000016.1, from coordinate 340,778 downwards.
GTGAGTGCGCTGCTGCTGCGCCTCTAGTTGGCAACGCCGCTGCCGGTGGCTCTGCCGGTGGTGCCGGCCTCGCTGGCAGCAGCAGCAGCGGTGCCGCGTCCGGCAAGGGCCGGGTGGCCGGCAGCACCCAGCAGCGCATGCAGGAGGTGCTGCAGCAGCCCCACGAGCACCCGCCGGCGGCGCTCCTGTACGGCATCACCTCAGCCTCCGGCACCGCCCCGAGCGACGTCCCTGCCGAGCTGCCCGCAGCGGCTGCGGTAGGGGTGGCCCCTGCGGCGGCGGCTGAGGCGGCTGAGGCGGCGGCGGGCACTGCCAATGGCGGCAGCAGCCGCAGCGGCAGGAAGGACGTGAGCAGGCAGGGCCCCGCATATGTGGCAGCTGCACCGGCGGCAACGGCAGCAGAAGGCAAGCTCAAGACGTCGGTTGCTGGCCGGGGGAGTGGCGGCAAGGCCAAGCCAGCCAAGTGGTGGGCGTGCAGCTGCATGGGCTCGCCTGACGCCATGTAGGCGCAGCATCAGCAGCGATCGTCGACTCCGTGGCAGGTGCAGGCGGATGATGCCTTGGCGCAGGGTTCTTGTGGAAGGAGCCAGCAGAACAAACAAAAGAAGGTGCGGTGGCACAACAGAAGGTGCCGTTGCGTGTGCAGGTCTGCTGTGGCGGCTTGTGAGCGAGGCAGGATCAGATGCAAGGATGTGGAGGGATGTTGGTTTGGCACGGACAGCATGGGAACGTGCAGAGCTGTAGTTGTTATGGGGCTGTTACCACGGTGCCCGTGCGGCTGCTGGGTTGTTTCTGGCAGGGGAGCAGGCGCCAGCTGCGTGCAGCTTGATTGTGCAGGCTGCAAAGTATCCTCGAGGGACGGTCAATGGCAGCTGGTTGCCAGTCAGCTGAGGAGATGTGCAGCTGTGATGCAGGCATGCGCCGTGCAGCTACTGGGTTGCAAGACGCGGGGGTTCGCGCCCTGCTGTGTGCACAGGAGTAGGGGAAGTTCAGCTTCCTTACACGATGTGCAGCTGTGATGCAGGCATGCGTTGTGCAGCTACTGGGTTATGAAAAAGGGGGCAAGATTCCATTCCATGGACCGCTGGACTCATCGGCCCCAGCTTCCTTTGGAGTCATACCGTGTGATAGAGTGCCGCTGCTGTTTGAGGTTGGCTGTGCAATGTTGTGGTTGAGGACTGAGTATGTCTGCCATGCAGCAGCACCTCCTACAGGCTGCACGCGTGAATTTTGGTTGGGCGATGGGGATCGAGGTGGGGAGCGGTTGAACTGGTGTTGTGCTGATTGGCGCGGCAGGCCCTGGTGCCAAAGTTGATGCCTTGGGCACATTTGCTGGGTTTTGTTCAGGTGGTGAACTTGCTGTATGGCTGTGATGTATCTGGCCGTGTGGCTAGCTGTACGACGTTACCTTGGTGGCTATGCTGTGGCTCGAGACAGGTGGCAGTGCACGCTGCGACAGCAGCACGCTGCAATCTGCTCAATAATTGCATGCTGGGCAGGAGACGCTTAGGTAGTGTTGCTGTGGGGGGTTGATATCATTCATGCTGGGGTGAGCAGCGCCACCCACGCCTGTATGGTGCACTGCTGAGGTGCTGTGGCTGTCGAACTGCACTGTGTTGCAAGGGTGGTGTTCCTCACGAGAGTATGGTCTAGTTGTTCAACGCTGTTCAAATTCATGATCACCTTTGTCATGAACAGCTTAGTATAGGTTCTAATGGCAGGCGGTGACGGGTGACACAATTGCGCCAGCACCCAGGAACATTTGACGCAAGCGGAGGGAAATTCTGGTGCTGGATTGCGCCTTACAGCAAGCAGACACACACTGCTGCGCGTCAGCGCGTCGATCACCATGTGACACCGCGTACACGTGCTCTGAACAGCAAGCATGCTCGCAAGCAGCTTACTGCGCAGCCCTGGACACTTTGTTGTTTGTGTGGCTCGCCATATCATCGCATCCTCAAATGGCATCATGCTGCAGGGAGTTGAGCGGCTCACGCTGTGAGGGTTGTCGCTGTCTGTTGAGTGTGCCTCTGGAATTTCCGGCGTGCTGAGTGCCTGCAGTCCTTCGCTGTATTTGGTGTCCAGGCTGTGACAGGAACTAGCCAGTTGAAACCGCTGATGTTTTGTATGGTTGACGGTTACCTTTGTGCACAGCATGACATTTCTGCTGCCTTTGCACCTTCCACTTCTTGCATGGACAGCTGACAGCAGCCTCCTGGAGGCTGGTGGCATCAATAAATGCAGGTTACACTTCACTGTGTGGTCTCCCTGCATGGCATGGTGGTCCTGTTGTCAGCCTTTGGTGTGCGATAGCGCTATAAATGTTGCTCTCTGTTGTGCTCGTCATGCCTTGACCTCGATTGGAGGACTGCACTACTTCACGTGTTGAAGTGGGTTTTGGGGTGAGCACGCGTCATCAGCATCGTCCTGCATCACAATCTGCTTGTTTCGGTCGCACCATGTATGGTATAGTTTTTTTGGCTGCTTGTAATGTGTGCTGTCGACTGTCAGTGGATGAGCGCGAAACCCTTTTTCCTCTCTGCGAACGCTTCAGACCACTGTGCAAAGCCAGGCTTAAGGGTGCAGTGCACGCCACTTTGATACTGCAAACAGCGACACAAGTTGCCTAATGCAGTCCCATGCATCCAGGCATGTAGTGTCGGAAGCCTTGGCAGATAGACACCCATACAGGGACCCGCCATTTGAAAAGGCAAGCACGTACACAAGCAAAATGGCTGAGCTCAAGATAACATTAGCCCCGTTTAGAAAAAGCAGCAGCTTATGTGCCATGCTGCTGCTCTGCCTGTGCCTAGGCGCCCAGAGCACATGAAGTAGCAGAAGCGTACGGCGACAGGCAGATACCCAAGGCAAGCCAGGCATGCAAGTCACTACAGCTATTTGTTTAATCAGAAGCCCGATGCTGGAAAGACGGTTGGTGCTCAAAAGTGGTCAGCAATGCAACGCCCATGTGCACCTGGCAGCCATGCTCAGCAACAGCAAGCCTTAGGTTGTTGTCACTGACCACGCCCACTCCCCCGTGCGGCTGTTTTGTACCCATACAACACACTTGCTACACTGTACTGCGTGCACCCTCCGTTCCATTTAGCTGGGATCATCCAGGCCCCCACATTCAGATAAGTGCTGCTGTGATGTGCCTTCATGTTGTGTGCAGTTGGTGGCTGTGTTGCGCCTGGGCGAACAGCAGCTGCCTGAAGGAGAGCGGTTGCATTGTCTGAAGCTCTTCACCACCCTGCTGTCAACTCAGGTGCGCGGCCCTC